>OY757914.1:30041480-30091480 GCA_963585895.1 Sepioteuthis lessoniana
ATAAAAGTTTCAAACAATTCAATTTACTATAAATACAGTTTTGTTTACCAACAGTTAAGTTCCAAAATAGTTCTATTTCAAACCATTCAGTTTAGCGTAATTACAGTTTAGTTATATTTGATCCATAGATAGGACCCTATCAGGTATTAACACTCCGGGACACAGTGGCCCTGAGAGCGATTGCTTGAACGATTATTCCAAAATTTCCAAAGCTCCAGCATACTGACGCCTCACCATCAGATTTTTTAGTGTCATATACAAGACATTCGTTTGGGGAGTCATGCCCATCTACAAAGAAGCAGTCGGTGTATTCTACAACCACAGCCGACTGGGCCAGTGTGATTATAATTACGATTTACAGCTGATAGCGTTTTAAATTAGTAAAATTCAATGCTCTATGAACAAAAATGCCGAGCAATATAACAATTCAATCATTGAATAAATTCTTTAAAAAAGGGTAAAAACTCACGACACTGAGTTTCACGTAACCGATATTCCGGTGAGCTTGTATCGACATGTCTGAAGTCCGTTGAATTCAACTGAATAAATGTCTCTTCTCGGTGATGCATTTCAGTCCTGTGACTATTACAGGACTGACAATCTAAGTCACATGGCTCCATATGGCGCCTAATTACCGAGTAAATATTTACCTTCATGACAGCATTCAGTTAATGATCTTTTTCTTTTATTCAGCAGATCGCCAGGATTCGAAAAATTCATAATCTGATAATTTTCCTCTGAGTACAATCCACAAGATTTCGAAAAGGGATTATAAGCGTCACCAGTTTTTTTTTTTTTTTCGTCCTGTCGGCTGGAACAGTAGTATATACGGTGCCTTCACTTCAGCAGAGGGCTAAGACCCCCACCACTGACAAGTGTTCTGAATATTACATGAAACTGAATCTGATTGTGAGGCTTCAGGCCTATATCTATAGGAAGCGTGGACACCTCGGATTGTGAATTGGTTAGCAAGCTACACTAAACATTTACGAGTGAGTTTGAGTCTCATTGCGTGCTACATTCACTCGGCCTTTCGCTACATCTTAGCAAAATGCCTAGGAAATTACAATACCTATTGGAAACGTGGGCATGTGGTTTGAGTGTGGGTCATGGTTATCTTTCGATGGCTGATTTTCTTCTCTTCTATAGAAGCCACTCTTATAGAGGAGAGCGGTAGTTCCCCGATCGAACTAACGATCCTGAGCGTAAAGTCGTCAAACTCACGTCCAGGACCTGTTTAAGTTTTGAGTTTGGTCGTCCATGGGTTTATTCAAATACCTTTACGTACATCATGCTGCTTCCCATGTGTACGTAAAAAAGAAAAAAAAAGTGGGGGTAATTTTGATTTAGTTTTCTTAAGTTTTAACTTAGTCAAAGTCCAATATTAAGGTACTTTCATCAGACTTTCACTGGTACTGAATTTTTTTGGGTGGGGGCGGTATTGGGACATTTTCCTAGGCTTTTTAGTTTTTCTTCTATACTACTGTTGGGAACTGAGGAGGCTTCAGGAATTATAGAGCTTTTACAAATTTCTTTTTTTTTTTTTTGGGGTGGTAGCATTGGGTGTTTTAGTCTTTTACTTTTTCTTCTAAACTACTGTTAGGGCTTTCTTTAAGACTTTTTAAATTATAGAAGAGATTCAAACACGTTTTGCCGTGTTCGCTGACATTTGGACAGAGTCTTATATTCAATTTGGATTCATAGTTGAATAAGCGTGTCTTTACATTTAAAACGCATAGTTTAAGCATTATTTTACAAACAAAAATACAGCATAACATTTTGTAAAATTCAGCATTTTAAATTAATAGGACTTAAAGACATACTGACCAATACTGAAACATTTTTCCTCTGTTGGCACGTGAGTTCAAATCATTCCTCTCCCTTTTAGCGTTTATTTACTACTGAATTTTAGGTATGTTTTGAGACGGTCTACTGTTCGAGTCAGGGGGTGGGGAGGGATACTAATTTCATCATTTTTTTCTTTTTCTTTTTCCTTTAACTTTTTTTTTTTGGGTGGGGGTTGTGGTAGCATTGGGTGTTTTAGGCTTTTACTTTTTCTTCTAAACTACTGTTAGGGCTTTCTTTAAGAATTTTTAAATTATAGATACTCCTATGGACCCCCACACATGGCTGTGCAAAATCAGGACGACCAGCACGAACATACATTCAGCAGCTATGTGAGGATACGGGATGTTGTCCTGAAGACCTACCTAGGGCGATGAACGATAGGGAGGAGTGGCGAGAGAGGGTAAGGGATATCCGTGCTACTAGCACGAGATGATGATGATGATGATGATGGGAAACGTTGACTACTCCTTCATTGTCAATACTCCTAGGTCAATTATCACCCAGACCGGTATTTCTTGTTAGTATCCCATCAATGCGTCCAATTCATTTATTTACTTAGGATTATTATCATTACAACTAACTAAGTTGAATTTTTGTATTATTTCATGCAGATTATCGATACGAGAAAATCCATTTTCTAACATTACTGCATATATATATATATATATATATATATATATGAACATTCTTTAAAATATTGCCCAGTCGGCTATAGCTGTAGGATACACCGACTGCTTCTCACAAAGTAATGTCCTGATTATGAGACGAAATAATCTCAAGGTAATGTTTGAGCTTTAGGGAATGTGGAATACCCCTTCATTGCCATCGTTCCCAGGTCCATTCTAAACAGTGTACTTATGCTAAAGGGAATTGTTTGAAATAGAACTCTTTTTGTATGCTAAACTGAATTGTTTTAAATAAAACTGAATTTGACATTGAACCTATGTACTTAAGATAAACTGAATTGTTTGAAATAGAACTGTTTTAACATTTAAACTGTACACTTATGCTAAACTGAAATGTTTGAATTAGAATACTTACTTGTATAAAAATGGATTTGGCATTAGTAACCTACAACGGTTGATGTGCCACAAAACCAAACTAAATTCAACCCAAAACCAATTCAGACGTCTATGCGAAAACACATCTTCCCCACCATCATAATAATTCACTTATTTATTAATTTAGATACAGTTTCGGTTTGCTCTACATTGGAAGAACTAATCAAAGACTGGATGCTAGAATTAAACAGCATGTTCCTGCAATATACTGATTTTAATTTTGGCCCGACTGATATTCTGAAAAATACATACGCTTCATCAATCATAGAACACCTCATTAATAAGTGTGATTGTTCTAAGAATTTTACGGTTGACTTGTTCTCTATATTAAGCTAGTCACACTCCTTATTTCATTTAAAAAATACTGGAGATTATTCATCCTTTGTCCCGCGGGCAGTTTCTCTGTAAACTGGGAGAATATCAACACGGCCTATATATCATTTCTATGTAGTCTGTGACATAAAATTTTATCATGCAACATATTTTTTCTCATCCACTTTTTTGTTTTTGTTTTTAATTGAATATTTCCCTCGATTTTCCTCTGTTGAGCGAGGAACGAAACTGGTTAGCTAACTCTCCATATTTTAAGTTTTAATTTTCATCATAAGTAAAATCTTTGGTCTCTTTATTGTCAAAAGTATATATATATATATATATATATATATATATATATATATATATATATTTGTAAAAGGAATGAGGCTTCTCGGAGAAAAAGAAAGAAAACAAACACAAAATAGGTAACAAAATAATAAAATATTTTGGAGGTACTCAGTATATGCATAGGGCTAGTTTCCAGAACTGAACATAACAGCAGAAGTTTACTAACAAGGTTTCACTGATAAATAGAATTATTGATGTTAAATATGTATACTTGAAACTTTTTAACAGTGTTAAAAACACACACACACACACACACACACACACACACACACATATATATATATATATATATATAACTTGTAAATATTTGTATTTGTCCCATGTCGTTAATATCTATCAAGAATAAAGATTTTCCTCGAATAGCTTTGTCAATGTCGGCTGAGAGAACCTCAAAGACTTGAACCCCGGTTTCCTGGACCATTGGTGAGTACTACAAGGGGAAATTTTTTTTATCCCTGCTGAGGAGTCCCCATGGCGTAGTGCATAAAGTGTTGCACGGCGGCCTTGAAGTAACCAATTTCGAAGACGATTCGCGCTATTAGGCTCACATTCGTACTGACACTCATGGGAAATGTACTGAACCTCTTAATACCCCTTGCTGTGACCTAAATACAATCACAATTGTTAAACTATAAGGATAAATCAATCTTTAAAGGTGCCCGTAGGAAATGGACACGGCGACACGAGTTCAAATCCTGGACGAGACTGATTGCATTTTCACATAGCACTAAAACCCTTGGGGAACGTATGACTCCAATTATTCTCCCTCCAGCTATGGGTAAATAGTAGGACAGACTAGGTTTTTCAGCCTTGGTTAGGCAACTAGTCTAGGAGAAGGAAAACTCTGAATTCAAAACTGTTAAACTCCGCTTAAAAATTGACCTTGTGTCATATCCTGCCAGAGCGGAAGGGTTGGTAAATAGTATCAATCTTTAAATAACACCCGTAGGTTGATGTGCCTTTTCACAAAGAAACCAAACCAATTGTTACCCAAGTATTTGCCTGTTTTATGAAATTGTATGTAAAAAATGTATTTATCTTATAACTCCTATTAGAGAAATTGAAATGTCTATCGTATTCTGGTGCTGGTTTTGATCGATAAACTCACTTTTAAACAAGCGGGTATTTTCCCTCCCATCCCATTTTAATTTACTAACGGACGGGCATATTAAGATGGAAAAAAGTAAAACAAGCAAAAAAAAAAACAAAAAAAAAAACAAAAAAGAAAAACAAAACAAGCAAAACAATAGTTACTGGCTGTCTCCCTCACGAATCAAATGCACGCTAATTTAAAAGTGTCAAACACTGGGGAAAATTGTTTGTGCAAGATTGCGTGTGGAAAATGTTAAGTAAATTGTTGAGCGGATATTATGAAACAGCTTGCGTTGGATGTAGTTTTGAATGCTAATAAACATTATGAGATCCGTCAATATATATATATATATATATATATATATATATATATATATACACGTATCGACATGCGTGCAGAAAGACAGAAATAGAAAGCAACTAGCACTTCAACACAAGCAATCAGCAAAAATGGACAACCTTAAGCAAAGATTTCTACATGAAGGCAAGAATCATCAGTACGTCCGAGAACATTCATGCAGAAGTGGAAGACGTTGCTATGATCGATCTGGAGGCCTTTCATATATATATATATATATATATATAGAGAGAGAGAGAGAGAGACTGAGAGAGAGAGAGAGAGGCAGGCAGACAAACAGACAGTTTAGACAAGTTGAAAGACAACGGAGCTGTCTTTTTAATTATCATATGTTTTTGTCTTGCTTTCTTGCTAGTTTCTGTATATCTGTGTCCAGAAAGGAAAATCTCTGTTGCGTAGTGGCTTACGTGCTGAATTGTGACATCGTAATAACCGAGTTCTAACTCCGGTCTCGCAGTTACATTCACTTTCGGGCTAATACCCATGGGACTGGTATAAACATCTTTAATTCCACTAGTTATTGGTTAAATATCACCACTATTGTTTTTCTACAAGGATGGCTTTAGCATTAAATAACCCACTATGATTGATATGCCATTAAAAAAACAAACGACCTAAGCCAAAGCAAGCTATGGAAGAGCTGCCTCAGGTTCTATTCCGAAGCGCTTTCGATCCTTAAGTGGATATTATTATTATTTTTTGTATGCATTGTTTGTTTTTGTTAAGTTAAGGTCTGAAATTTTGTTGGAAGGGTTTATCATTGTTGAGGAAGCTTTTGTTGGTGTGTTAGTTGTTTTAAATGCTCAGCACGTTTGAAGTGGTGTTGGATTTTATTTTATTTATGTTAAGGTTGGTTGTTAATTTTTAATGTTAAGCAACTCCTTTATGCAGTTAACCAAACCTGTCTTGAAAATAGCTTGCTGTCAGTAAATATTTATGTATATAGTTCATGTACCTCGGGAGCAGCGTCTCGTCTACTGAAAATGATGTCAATATGTGACTCGCAAAGGCATTTACTTCTATCGATAGGTTATCAATCATATAGAAATCAGACTTATCTGATAAAATAAAACGCAATTTCTTCCAAGCTGCGGTCGAATCAATTCTACCGTATAGATGGACCACATGGAATCTAACAAAGCAAACAGATAAAACGAAACAACAGTCTGCAAAACTGCAGCTGTACGGCCACCTACCTCACATCTCTAAAAAAGATTCAAATAAGACGAACAATACATGCAAGACACAGTTGGAGAAGCAAGGACGAACTCATAAGACACGTTCTCCGATAAAACCATTACACGGACGTGCATGTGTTGGACAACCAGCTAGAAGTTATCCACAGCAACTCTAAAGGGGGTGTCCTCGTGGTGTAATGGTTAAAGCGATGGACTGTATATCGTAGTAAGCGAGTTCGTACTCCAGTCACGTTATTACGTTCACTTTCAGGCAAATACCTTTGGGAAAGGTATGAACCCTCTTATCCTTCCAGCTATGGGTTAAATAGTACCACTACTGTTTTTTTTTTCTAGGAGAATGGATTTGGCATTAAATAACCTAGAAAGGTTGATATACCATTAAATAAAGAAACCAAACCAAACAGCAACTCTATGTAGACATAAGATGTAGTCTGGAACTAAATTTATTGTCCTAGTGTGACCGGATTTTGATTTTCTTAAAGGTATATATATATATATATATATATCCACACTAGCAGGATGTGACACAAGGTCTATTTCTCAGCTGAGTTTAACAGGTCTGGTATCGGATGTGTCCTTCTCCAAGGAAGTGGTTACAGAGATCAGTTTGCTGTACTATTTATTATATTTCGATTCATAACTTTTTGCAAAGGTATTAGCGCTATATGAAATATGAACAGCTACATTTAAGATTTGAACATGGGACGCCATATAAATTTTCTACGACAGAAAGCTTTATATATACTGTTGTATCATGGTAAGGAAGAGATACACAGTGAAATATAGTTAATTATTTATTAACCGAAGTGGTAATGTCCGACAAGTATTATAAGTCTCGTGCTGTTGGTGTTACGTCCGAAGTTGGTCTTACTACTGACCGAGATCTTTCAGAGCTCTCTGTCTGCTTCTCTCTTTCGCTCTGCTTCTCCGTGCTTAAGAGACACAACATCTTTTATAATTCCGCGATACCGGAATTTACGTGGTACAAGCTACTATACCACACACACACACACACACACACACATAGACACACACACACACACACACACATATATATATATATATATATATTGGAGACACATGTAGTGTAGAGGTTATATGGTATGGAATAGACACTGTGAACTCTGTTCAAATCCTGGATGAGGTTATTTGCATTTTACATCGTGTTAATACCATAGAGAAAAATGAGTCTAACTATTCTCCCTCTAACAACGGGTAAATAGAAGGCTAGATAGGGATTTTCAATCCTGTTATTCAAACCGGTCTCTAGTTAAGAAAACTTTGAAGTAAAACTTGTTAAAATCCGCTTAAAACTTCACTTTTTGTAGCATGCTGTTCTTATGAAGGGGCTGGATGAACACAAGCACACACACACACACACACACACACATATATATTCACACACACACATACACACACACACAGATATATATTTTCACACACACACAGATGTATATTCTCTCTCTCTCTCTCACTCAGACACACACACACAGAGACACAAACACACATATATATTCACACACACACACACACACACACACAGATATATATTTTCACACATACACAAATGTATATTCTCTCTCTCTCTCTCTCTCTCACACATATTTATTCACACTAACACACACACAGATATATATATATTCACACACACACAGATGTATATTCTCTCTCTCTCTCTCTCTCTCTCTCTCTCTCTCTCTCTCACACACACACACACACACACATATATATATATATATATATATATTCACACTCACCCACAACCCATTGATCATATTGAAAACTGAATTTTGCAGGAAGAAAGAACAGTTTGTAAATTTTCTTTTCTTATTGTCAACATTTGTTTTAATGATTATATAGTCCAAATGCTTCTCTTCATCAACGGCGTTTGAAATCGTTCAGTTTGTCATTTATCAGTCGCATACATTCAAAAACATGAGCGATGATGTATTCCCAGAAAAAGAGATTATAATTGTACAGATCTAGAGCTGACCACGGGATATCGCTACGTTGCAATGATAGCTTTGCAATTAAAAAAAAAAAAACATTCAATCAGAAACACACCGTGTTTCGGATAACAGGCTATGAGGGTTTCTTAAATGGTGTGGCTGCTGTTGCTACTCCTGCTGCTCAAATAAATATCTCCAACTCGCTCGCCCCAATTAGCGAATGTTCGGTTCCAATTTTAAATCCCAAGGGATCATTTTGCCGGACCAAGAATAGCAAAATACAAAGTAATGTCTTTCAGAAAAATGGTGCAAATATTCTGAAGAACTAAGGCGTTGTTTCTTTTCTTCTGGATTATTTGATTTAACAATAAAAAGAGACAGTTGAATGTTTATTATCATAACTTCATGTGCAAGAATAATGATTTCATATATCTGGAAAAGTAGTTAAAAAGGTCATTTCCTGTATTTTTGGTATCAATTATTTCTATTTTGACCGACTGAATAAAACGCAGTTTTTTCCAAGCTGCGGTCGTGTTCATTCTACTATATGGATGCACCACATAGACGCTAACTAAACGTATGAAGAAAAAGCTTGATGGCAATTACACAAGAACGCTGAGAGCTGTATTATGCAAGTCCTGGAGGCAACACCCAACAAAACAGATGCTGCACGCTTACCTGCCATCCATCACAGAAAGAATCCAAGTTGGACGAACGATTCTGCGGGACACAGCTGGAGAAGTAAGGACGAACTCAAAAGCGACGTACTCCTGCGAACCCCTTCACATGGACGAGCAAAGGTTAGACAACCAGCAAAAACCTATATACAACAGCTCTGTGCTGATACAGGGTGTAACCTGGAAGACCTGCTGGGAGCGATGGATGACGGGTGGTGAGAGTGAGAGACATGGAAGTACGTGCTAGCAGTACAACATGATGCTGATGCTGATGATGATTATAATTATTATTTCAGATATTTTGAGACAGTTATCTACCTTCGCTGAGCCCAGACGGCTGGGGGTACAGAATACACCGATTGTATCTCTGCAGAGCGGTAAGATCCCCCAGCAAGAGTCCAGGATATGACAAAAACAAATCTGTTGTTGTGTCTCCAGTCTGTGAGAGTTGGAAAACGTGGGATACCCTTTCATTGCCATTGTTCCCTTGTCTACTTTAACTCGGAGTGGTAGCAGCTGATAGAGTCCTGTCTATGGGTCATATAGAATTGTTTAACTTTTAAACTGTATGCAAGGAAAAGACTTCTGTTAAATTGAATTATTAGAAATAAAATTGTTTCACCATTTAACTGAGAGTAACCAAGAAACTGATGTTTATTTGAATAGTTACATAGCAATACTGTAAACCATTTTACTGTGTTAAAAAAAAACCTCTGGTTTGTTTAAAAAAGTATTATCAACAAAATGTGTTTACAAATCATATATTTAATATATATGTCTAAAGCGGATCTGGCATTAAATAACAGTGGTTGATATGCTATAAAACATAACCCAACCCAACCAAACCAAACCAGATGAAACCAATTATCTTCGCGTTTCTAAACACAGATTTCTGTTGTTGTATTTTAATCGCTTTCTTTTATTATTTTAATTTATTTCAGTCATTATCAAAAATGGTATTTTAAAAGCTATTTTCGGTTTTCTTTCAGCACAAATAAAACTCAAAAGTCTAACATCAAACTAAAGTGTAAATGATTTTTCTTTAGTCTAATTAATGCGGATATTTACGATTCGGTTTCGTTTCTTCGTTTTATGGCATATCAAACCTTATCAGTTATTTAATGCCTCATTGATATTTTCGAAAAATATTAGTGATACGATTTAACCCATAGAAGAGAGATAAAGAGGTCCATACTTTTCCAAAGAGAATCAGTCCTAAATTGAATGAGTGAATTTCACCCCGATGTCACAGTCCATCATATTATCTACTACAGCATTCTAAATAGTAATTTAGACATCTTTTTATTTAGGTTTAGGTTTCTTTGTTTAATGGCATATCAACCTTTTTAGGTTATTTAATGCCAAAGCTATTCTCCTAGAAGAACAGTAGTGGTACTATTTAACCCATAGCAGGGAGGATAAGGGGGTTCACACCTTCCCCAAGAGTATTTGCCCGAAAGTGAACGTAATAGCGCGACTGGAGTAGGAACTCGCTTACTACAATTCCTCAGTCCATCACTTTAACCATTACACCACGAGGACACCCATCTCTTTTTATTTAGATGTAACGCAGAAGGAATGCAGCAAACAAGGAGACTCGAACTCACTCGTAAAATTTCGTTTTGTTTAGTTTTATGGCATATCAACCATTGTTGGTTATTTAATAACAGATCCTGTTTAAACATATTAAATATGTGATTAGTAAACACATTTCGTAGATACACACAGTTAAATGATCAAACAGTTCTATTTCTAACAATTTAGTTTAGCATAATTCAATGTAAAATGTTTCCTAGTATTGCTATCTATCACTAACAATTCAATTTAACATTAGCAATTTATTTACACACACTTAATTAATCAGTTTTATTTCAAACAATTCAAATTAGCATAAGTCATTTGTTTGCACTCAGTTCTAACGTCAAACAGTCTAATTTGACCCGTAGATAGGACCCTATAAGGTGCTACCACTCCCTGCCAGAACTGACTTGAGAGCGCTGCCAATGAAGGAATACACTACATTCCCTAAAGCACCATTTTTACTCGAGCCTCACCATCAGATTGTTAATGTCCTATCAGGACACTAGTTTGTGAGGTTCTTTCTTCTCTGCAGAGATGCAGTCGGTGTCTTCTACAGCCACAGTCGACTTTTAAAGGTTTGTTTATCTAGCAGACTAACCATTACACCACCTGAAGTGTCCCTCCCATGTTAACAGACGAGACAGTGTTAACGAAAATATCGATAAAGGTGTGATATCTACACATCTGAAAGGAAAAACCAATTTTTCTTTAATTTGTTAGAAAATCTTCTAAATTGGTCAATTTACCAAATTGCTGTTCTAAGTTCAAACAAATCTAAAAAAAAAAAATAAAAATAAAAACCATCCGCGCAAATATTTTATTGATATTACCTATTCAGGTTTCACACAAGTGGAAACAGAAGGCTTTCACTGCAAATCAACAGATGCCAAGAATCCTGAATACTTCAATACACCCCTAAGTACGAGATTGGTTCAGTAAGTCTGTGCTCTGATTCGTACCCAGTATCCAAAAAAGATGATGCATTCTTCTTTTTGATGACTAGGATCGAAACAATTTTAAATCTCAGTTCTGTTGTCAGATATCTGAATTGGGTTACTGTATCTCTTGTAGAAGTAGTAAGATATCCATCAAAAAGAGAGCTTTTTCAGTATGACAGTAAACTGCATCTAGCACTTAGGGTCTAGTTCTGGATATCTAAGAAATGTGGATTATCATTTCAATGACATTACCCTCAGGTTTAATCTGATCCGGAGAAGTGGGAACCTTTAGTACTCCTTTTGTGGGTCAGATACATCTTCTTAGTGAGTAGAGCTTTTGCTAATGGCCTAGGAGACTGGGGTTCAGTCCCTGGTCGAGTCATACCAATGACTCAAAACATGGTTCTTGATACTTCCTTGCTTTAGCCCAGTCGGCTCGCGCTGCAGAGGACACCGACTGCATCTCTTCAGAGGGGTAAGACTTCTTCGGTGAGTGTCCTGATAATTATACTAAATAATCTGATGATGAGGTTCCAGTAATGCTGGAGCTTTGGAGAATGCGATGTATTCCTTTATTGCTATCGCTCCCAGGTCCACTCTGGCTCGGAGTGGCAGCATATGATATGGTCCAAACTATGAGTCAAGTAGAACTAAACTGTAATTACGCTAAACTAAATTCTTTGAAAATTATTTTTTTTCAATTATCCATGTTAAACAAAAAATTGTATTTATACTCAACTGAATTGTTTGAAATAGAACTGTTTGGATATTTAACTGTGTGTGAACAAAAAAAACTATGCTTATACAAAACTGAATTGTTAGAAACCTTCATCAAAATGACTTAATTCAGTGTTAAATGACCCGAAAAGGGTTGACACGCCGTAAAAAAAAATAACCAACCAACCAACCAACCAATCTGATCCGGAGAAGTAATCCCTTTTAGGGCCCCTTCTAAAGGTAAAATACAAATGCTTAGTGGGTAGAGTGTTCGACAATGGCCTGGGAGACCGTTGTTTAATCCCAGGTCGAGTCATATCAAACACTCAAAAATTGGTATTTGATACCTACTTGCTTAACATAGGATTATAAGGGACGTATCAAGGTTAAAGTGGAGCAATCCACAGAAAGGAGTCACGATATCCCTTACACCTCAGTGTTGTAGCTATTTAAAAAGAAGCCATTGGGTCGTTAACTTTTCTCAGAATTATTAATATTCGATAGGAATAATAGATGCTATATAAATAAATCGTTTTATTAAGACTGTTTACTTTAGACTATAATTGTTTTTTAAGGATTATTTTTGTTACTTAAAACCATATATCTGTGTGCAGACCAATAACAATTATTGCACCGAAACGAGTAATTAAATCCTAATGGTTATTAGTTTTATATAACATTATTTGAAACTATAAAACTGTCTGTCCTATTAGATTGAGATACTTGATATTATATAATTGTGAAAATATCTCTGAAGAAAGAATTAAACACAAATGTAAATATGAAGATGGTTCCCAAATTTTTAGGCGTCAAACAAGCCGAGATGCATTGACATGCTTTTAAAATGAACTAATTGAATTTTTTCGTGTATTTGTTTAAAAGTTTGTTTTATTCTCCAGGATGTACTATCGAATACGATTAATTATTAAATTGATTTATTTGACTCATCGATAGAACCCTTACACGTTTCTCTACACCGGGTCAGAATAGACCTCACTAAATCTAAAGTTGTATATGGTTTTCATTGATTATTATATATTTCTAGAGACCGACTTCTTGAAGAAATAACTTTTCCACGTGCCAGGGAATTCGTCTTTCAGGTCAAAAGCATCTCAAGAGTACAATAATTATTCATATAAACATTTGGTAGCTTTTCATCAAAACATACGGTACACTAGAGATGCAGACAAATCAACCATTAACAATTTTTAATGTAGATAGGAATTTATATCGTATACAGTCGTTAAGACTCGGACACCATTTACTTTGTCCAGTCGCCTGGGGTCGTAGAATACACCGACTGCACCTCTGCTGAGGGATAAGACTCCTCAAGGAATATCCAGGATATGACACTAAGCAATCTGATGATGAGGTTCCAGTAATGCTGGTGCTTTGGAGAATACGGAATAACCCTTCATTGCCATCGCTCCAAGGTCCACTTTTGCTAGAGTGGTAGCACCTGATAAGGCCATATCTATGGGTCAAATAGAACTAAACTACGAACTTATGCTAAGCTAAATTGTTTGAAATAGAATTGTTTTTGACATTGAAACTGTACTTACCTTAATCCGAATTGTTTGAAATAGAACTATTTTGACATTTAACGCTTTGTGGACAAAAACAATATTTATACTTTACCGAATCGTTTGAATTAGAGCTGATTGACAAAACTGAATAGCTTGAAATAGAAATGTTTTGACAATTAAACAGTGTACTCATGGTAAACTAAATTGTTTGAAATACAACTGATTATTTATATAAAAATAGATTTGGCATTAAATAACCTTCAAAGATTGATATGCCATAAAACCCAAATAAACAAACGCCATCTACATGTCACATGGCTTAACGACGATGTCAATAGCAAATCAGTTCTTTTCACTTCAAATATGACACGATCACCGCCAGTAGAGAAGTCGACATTGTTCACTCTCTGACCCTCGTCGCTAGGTGACTGCCTGCTGCGTAACTTGGAATGAATCGAGAAAAACGGCGAGTATTGTTTAACGTTTACTTAATTTCATTTTTTCTTTTTTTTTTTTTTGGCAAAACGAGATCCCTGAGGCCACGGATGAAATGGGATGGGGAGAATGAGAATCGATGGATTAAGATAAAAAGAAAACCGAGTGGGCGGAAGAAGAATGAAAAATATATCAGTAGCTGTGTAATCGGATAGTGTGCGGTTGTTATATTTAATCGGATAGTGTGCGGTTGTTATATTTAACAACGGAAACGCATGGCAAATGAGAAAGAAGAGGACGGATTGTAAGAAATGTTTCCGCAGGAGAGCATCATAAAAAGAACTATCAGAACGACACGATAGATGATCAAAGCAGATGTATCTCTCGATAAAATCATCTCTCTATATATATATCTATCTATATATATATATATATATATATATATATATATATAAAATCACCTCTGTGCATATATGTATATATATATATATATATACTATCCCATCACATGAACAAGATGCAACACAAGAACTATTTGCTTATGTTTAACAGACTTGAATTCAGATTTTTCCTTCTTCTAGACGGGATGCTATACCAAGGTTAAATAGCGCAGTCTGCCCAGCTATTTACCCAGTGCTGGAAAGATAATAATTTTACTCATAAATTTCCTTTGGATATTTCCACTATGTGAAATGCAAACAGTCCCGTCCAGGTTTTGAACTCTGGTCACTGAGTTCAATTAAAGCAAGAGAGCCTCTTTTATCGGATAAATAACTGCGTTTGTGTATATCAGCTTTATTGTTGCTGTGTGCGTTTCTAATGCTTCCTTTCATGACACACACATATATCTATATATGTGGGTGTGTGTAGGTTTTCATATTTACTACTAAGTAAGAAAGTAAAGTTGGCAACTGTAGTCGTCGGCTCCCTTTTCAATAGCTACTGCACTGCTCCACTTTACCCTTGATACGTACCTTTTATTGCTGAAAGTTATGCAAGGAGGTATCAAGTACCATTAAAGTATGACGCGACCTGGGATTGAACTCCGGTCTCCCGGACCATTGGCGAACACTCTACCCAAGACCAATGAACCGGTTACAAAAGAGTTCTTAATATCAGTGGTTAAGAAGATATATCTTCATTAGGACAGCGTAGTCATGCAGTTAACAACGCAAGAGGATCATCAGTTTTCAACTCGTAAGATCATCGTACAATACGTTCACCTTTATATTTTGTTGGTTTAAGCTGATTGATTGCTTTTGGTGATTATTTTAGAACAATTATATGATATAGAGTGTTCCTATTTAATAAATATAGAAGGCACACAAAGTTAAGGTTTCAAGCATTTCTATCAGATACTAATAATTATATAGTCCTAAGTAAACATTCTAATGCTGAAAATAATCTATCTACCCACAGTTATATGGCTTTTAGTAAATAATAAGACTAATACAGAGAAAAAAATAATATCTTCAATTAAATTTACATTCAGTTATGTGGCATCAAGTATTCCAATTAACACACACACACACACACACACACACACACACACACACACACATATATATATATATATATATATATATATATATATATATATATATATATATATCCTGCTCTCTGTCGTAAAAGGCATAATGACGGTTGCTGAACTGATATTAACTTAACCCGGTAATTTACATCAACTGGACATAATTCTTTGAAAATACTTTAAAATAAAAACAAACAACGCGAAACTAGCGTAAATAAAAAGGAAAAGAATGTAATAATCACCGAGGCAAGTAAGTTGTTGTCACTTTCTGGAAATAAATGAAATAACTTCTCATTAAATACATTTTTCCCTGTCATTCAAAACCCTACAACAAAAGGCAATCATTTTATATTGCAATAAATAAATATATGAATAAATAAATAAAAACGCAATACGAAATATCCACTCATAAGTTGGCATTTAGTAGAAATTTACAGTAGTTTAAAGTCACCGAAGACTTTGCGTTGTATTGTAAGTGTATATATATATATATATATATATATATATATATATATATATATATATATATATATATACAGTTAACATTGGTAGCTATAACCCTAATACATCTAAAAAATGAACTATAACTAAAGTTATAAAGAAATAAAACTCTGCACAGTAGACAAAAACTTATAGTGCAAAATGTTTCTGTAAATAACGGAACTACTGGTGAGCAGATGGAGTAAGTTCCGGAGGGTAAGTAGTGCATCCGATCTTTTTTCCAAGCCAAGATTTTTAATGTGTGCTACTTGGTATAAGAGGTCTTTATTTAATTGATTCTAAGTGTACATCACACCATAACGGAGGATGAAAGGGGGTCTCTTTTATATTGAAGTAGTTTTTTAACGCTTTAAATGCTGTGTGTTTGAGGCATTCTTACATGAGTTAATAGTTAATGTATTTGTCTAGCTACACACATAACAACTGGATAGCGATATACTTAGGACCTTATGCTAAAATCTTAATGCTAACAAAATATGCCTGATATACATATCATATTTACCAACCCCTCCGCTCGGGCAGGATGTGAAACAAGGTCAATTTTTATGCAGAGTTTAACAGGTTTGAATTCAGATTTTTCCTTCTCCTAGGCTAGTTGCCTCACCAAGGCTGAAGAACCTAGTCTGCCTTACTATTTACCCATAGCTGGAGGGAGAACCTTTGATATACATATATACTTTGCTAGGTATCAACTCGAATTGGACCATATCCTTATTTACCAACACCTCCGCTCGGGCAGGATATGACATAAGGTCAATTTTTAAGCGGAGTTTAACAGGTTTTAATCCAGAGTTTTCCTTCGCCAAGACTAGTTGCCTCGCCAAGGGTAAATAACACAGTCTGCCCAACTACTTATCCATAGCTGGAGGGAGAATAATTAGATTCATACCTTTCCCAAGGGTATGAGTAATTGGACCATATCAAACATATCCCATTATTTATTTTGAAACATTTCATTTGGAGGCCCTTTTTCCCAGTTAAACCATTCTCTTATATTTATTTGGAGGTTGGCTTAACGTAACGGTTATCGACTTTCCATCAGCTAACCGAGTTCAAAACCTGAACAAGGCTGATTGCGATTTATCTGGCGCTAATATACTCAAGAAAGTCATGAATCCATTTATTTGGTCATATTGAGATCTTGAATCTTGATTTGTCAATAATTCAAGGAAAAGGGAAATTTTGTATTAAAACCAGCTATGCTCCGTTTGAAGAATTAACATTTTTGTCACCTCTTTCGAGTAGAGGAGGGGTTGGGTAAAACTAATAATATATTACCATGCTACGTGTTACTTGAAGATCTGGTTTCGCTTGTTTACATTTTATAGCATAACAACCACTGTGGATAACTTAATGCTGAATTCTGTTTTTATATACATACCTATATAATATAAATGATTCGTAAATGAATATTTTGTTGGTTTAAGTATTTTTAAACGGTTCAGAGCCCATTTGCTTTCACACATTTAAATGGCTTCAAGTATTACTATTTATTGTTTACACATAATTAAATAGTCTCAATCATAGCTTTTCCCAGTCGACTGGGGCTGTGGAATGCACTGACTGCACCTCTGCAGAGGGGTAAGACCCCCCCCTAACGAGTGTCCTGGATATGACACTAAACAATCTGATAGGGAGGTTCCAGCAATGCTGGAGCTTTGGGGAATGTGGAATACCCCTTCATTGCCATTGCTCCCAGGTCCACTCTGGCCCGGAGTGGTAGCACCTGATAAGGGTCCTATCTATGCGTTAAATAGAATTAACAGCATACTTATGCTAAAATGAATTGTTTGAGTAAAACTGAATAGTTTGAAATAGAAATGACTTTTACAATTAAACCGTACTTACATTTAAACTGCGTGCTTATGCTTAACTGAATTATTTGAAATAGAAATGTTTTTCGACATTAAAACTGTATGTACATTTAACCGAATTGTTACATACAACTGCTCGAATTGTTAGAAATGGAAATGTTTTGACCATTAAACTGTGTACTTATGCTAAACTGAATTGTTTTAAATAGAACAGATTATTTACATAAAAATGGATTTGGCGTTAAATAACCTACAAAGGTTGATATGCCATAAAACCCAACAAACCAACCAACCATCAATCATAGCTATGTAATACTTATAGTTCAATTTAACATGAATCATTTGTTTGCATACAGCTAAATGTTTTTAACTAGAGTCATAAATGGGATCTTAACAGGTACTACCACTCCGGGTCAGAGTTAACCGAGGAGTAATAACAATGAAGGGGTATTCCATATTCAATGATTCTCCAGAACTGAAGTCTAACCGTAAGATACAGTTTAGTGTCATATGAACGCTCATTAAGAGAGTGGAGGGTATTCCCCTGCCGAGGTACGGTCGGTGTATTCTATAGTCCCAGTCAACTTGGCAGTCTTCATGAAGAGATTTGATCGATCAAGCCTTCTCATTGACGTCAAAGATTTCATGAAGTGAGATGGCACATCAATGATCAAGAATATTCGTGATATATGAAGACAAAGATGGAGAATCACTCAGTTTTTCTCCGTCTGTATGACAGTATGCTTCTCTTTCAGTCTATCTTTCTCCTTCCCTAACCCCCCTCTCTCTCTCTACACACACACACACACACACACACACACACACACACACACACACACACACACACACACACACACATGTATATATATATATATAGAGAGAGAGAGAGAGACAGAGACAGAGAAAGAGAGACAGACAAATAGACTTACTATATAGCACTCTTTTACTGTAATTTAAGTTTAATGTGATTAAACAATCATCAGACAGAGGAAAAGCGGCATTAACAAAAAGCAGATTGAAACATCTGTTTATATAGTGTTGGGTATGTATCAATCTTATTACCGCTCTCTGAACTGGACGTTGAGCACTTCCATTTTTCATGTTTAACAGTCAATTTACATTATAGCAACTTGGATATATTTTCTATTAGTCAAAGCTTATTTTTCATTGATCGAAGTGACTTTTCTGTTGGGCGATGTGACTTTTTTTGTAGATATAATCGATTTTTTATGGACTGAATCAACATTATCATTGGTCTAATTGACTTTTTTGTCGCTCACATCGACATTTCTCATAGTTGAAGTGACTTTTCTGTTAGTAGAATCGACTTTCCCATTGATCAAAACGACTTTTGCATTAGTCGACTCGACTTGTCCGATGATCGCAGCAAATCTGTAAACCCTTTTTACTTATGAGGTAAAGCTGTTTCGTCATGTTTCTTTGAAAATATTCCACGTCTTTACAACTTACCCTTAACATGACTTTTTCGCGTAGATAAGAGGGAAAGTCATATGAAGAAACCTCATTGTAATACGTAACGTGTGTCACTTGCACAGTCCTGTGTTTCGTTAAAAACATTTCGTTCAAAAACTATCGAGACTAGAAATCGTACCTTTATTAAATAAAATTCTCAGCTAAGTACACATTGTAATTTAGGTTTTAATTTAAAAATATAAATTCAAATTTCAGTTTCGATAATGTTTATCACATTTCGTAAAGGAGCATTGTCTCAAAAGAAACTTCATTTTTCAACCCTCAATGAAATGCCGAAATAATATTATGTAAGTTGGAAAAAGTTGATCTTAGCAACTTAATCACTTCTCTGTCTGTCAAATGATTATAGGGGACAAAATAAGTCCAATAATCTTCTTAGATGTTCCAAATAATAACCATTCATTATTTCGCAGTCACAATGTTTCAAGTAGCTTAATTAGTTAATAATTAAAACTTTAATTTAGTATTCCAAGTATGAATAATTTGCGTACAGTTTTATAGCTTCAAAAAATTAATTATATGCGTTCAGGTATCAATTTCTATTTTATACTAATTATTATTAATTTTCCATTGTCCCGCTGATAGATTTGCAATCATTTTACGACCTACTGCGAGATATGTTGCATTTACCATTCTTCCTTTTGAGACTCGTTCTTTAAGCAAGATGTCTTGCTAGGCGGAAATATATACATAAACCTATTTTCGTTTTCGTTTTCCTTGATTTGCTATTCAGTCGAGGCTACATGCTGAATATTTGATGGCATTTCTTGAGCTAATGTGTTCCAGAAGAGATGGAAATCGGACAATCAGTGACCATCTAAACTACGGCGTTGTTAAGATCGACCTGAATACTGAGAAGAGTGCTGGAGACTTGAGGAATTTTGATGTCACTCAAACTTCTGTGAAAGAACAACAGCTCATGCTGGTATGAAAAACTCACGAGAAACAAGAATAATCAAATAAAACGGAAAAAAAGTGACTAATTCTTAGACCTAACCAGAAAGTTAAAAATATTATAAAACATGAAAGATACGGTGATACCAATAATAACTAGGGTGCTCGGAACAGTCTCCAAAGTTTTGGTAAAAGGAACTGGATGAGTTGGAAATTGGTGGACAAACTGAGACCATCCAAACTACTAAGATGGGCTTACATACTATGACGCATTCTGGAGACTTATTTCTTGGATTCCAATGAAAGACCGTTTGCTAACCCTGGTGTGAAAAACTCTCAAAGAGTTATAAATTTAAGAAATGTAGTATTTGTTTATACACAGTTATATTGCAACTAGTATTCTTATCCAATATGAATAATTTTCAAATATATCTTTTTGACTTAATGATGTGACCATGATAGATGCTAACAATCAGACATAAATTGGACTTGGGAGTAATGGTAATGAAGAGAGTATTCTATGCTCTTCAGGAATCCAGAAAAAGAGACTCTTAACCGGATGAAATTAAGTCTGATACTACTTTTTCTCGAGGTGGTTCTTACTCATATACAGAGACTACAGTAAGCGTATTCTCAGTCCCTCTGAAAGGAATGTTTTTGGAAAAACATAATAAAAACAATTATAAAAGAACTGTTTAACGTGCTCTAATGGAAAACCAACTCATTTTTATTAATTTTGATCCTCAATGAGCACCTGGTACTTATCCCCTCAAATAACATTAAAGCTAAGCTTATTAAAAAAATCATATATTACCTAGAACTTCTATCTAATATTATTGATTTTAAACAGATTCAACAAGAGATCAAACCTTGACAAGTTCCATTCCTCCGGGACCTCACGAACCTGAAAATAATGGCAAAAAAGGGTTTCGCTATACAATCTAGATCTTCAGAAGTTAGACCTAGATTTATTGTATCTCTTAGTGTCCGATTTACGGGTCAAATTGATAAAGTGTCTTTGGTGGTATAATGGTTTTCAAGCTTGACTAACAAACCTTCACGTGTGTGTGTGTGAGTCTCTTTGGGTTCCCCATTCATACGTCCCTGTACTACATCTAAGCAAAACGCCTTAGTAAATTTGTATGGGTCTGACAGATATGCTGGCGTATTGTTTGTATTTGGAAGGAATTCTTAATATTATATAACCGTATGCAGAAGCTTAATCTACACACAAAATGTAATTATAAAAGTACGATCGACTCAATTCTCCAACTTCTGGACAAAAAATAACTTATTTAAATGCTTTTAAATGAAATCAAATAACCACTCAATTTACTATTGTGCTAGCGTGAACTCCTCAAAATCCGATTTAAACCTCTTTGGATTATTTGAACAGTTTGGAACCACTTTGAGCCTCTGTAGGCTGACGGCAAGATAAATAGGGAGTTAATAAAACCTACCCGTCCAGGTACAAAAATTAGATACAATATGTAAATAAGAGCCCACCTCTCAACAATCGTCTTGTCATAATGCCAGCGATTCCTTGGGTCACAAGATAGATACCCAGGTTAGCATGTACTTTTTTTCGTTGTTTTTCGTTTGTTTTGTTTTGATTTGTTTTGTTCTTTGTCATTTTCTGTTTAATTCACTCGTCGTCTGGTCATTTTGCTTCTCTGGTTTTTCACAGCACATTGATTCGTTCTCGTATCTACACTACGCACACATTCCTGCACAGTCCCTTTCTTCAACACTTTGTCTCAACGAGCCAATATTTTATGCAGTGAGACGATTTAACTCAACGCCATTACGCTTTCCAATAATCTAAGTGCCTTTCTTGCCATGAAGCGACGAACAGCGCAAATAGTGCATTAACAACTTGTCTTCCTGGACACACTACTTTCCTCTGGATCTACTTAATTCTCTATCGCTTGCACTTTTATTTCTCAGCCAACTCCAACTTAACGCCGATTATTGCGACTACTAACACAACGAAAACAAGACCAAAAGACACTACTACAACTACTATTGGATATAAGGCTGATGTTGCAAATACAAATAATGTAACCAGCGTTCTGCTGGTTTTGATGTCGATAACTTGCAAGATAGATACATTAAAAATATTCAAATTGAACACTACGCTGAATTATATATTTTGAATTCGGTCACTGACATTAACAAAGAAAAAAAAAAGAAAAAGAAAAAATTTAAAAAGTCCATTCTTTTATTTTTTAAACAATAACATTTTAAAATAATATCTCCGTTATCAAATAAAAACGTACACCAAACGTTTACTGGTATAAAAACGAAGGAAGTAATTGCTTTACTTAATCTAAATTAAATATAGCATAATTGTAAACAATTTAAGTTGAAGATTCTAATAGTGAACTGCTTCAGGGGCAGACAACTATGTTTGACTTCAATATATTTACAAATGTTGATTTTTATTAAACAAAACATAAATAACATATCTGTTTACTCACCCCTCCGCACAATCAGGATGTGACACAAGGTCAGTTTCTTAAGGGTGGCTTAACAGGTTTGCATTAAGTGTTTTTCTTCTCCTAGGCTGGTTTCCATAAGAAGAATTCATTTTTGAGTTCTCTGTACCATTTGCCCATAGCTTCAGTGATAATAGTTGGACGCATACCTTTATCGAAGGTATTAGCGCTATCTGAAATGGAAATAACCTCGTCCGATATTTCAACTTGGGTCACCGTGTCCATTTCTTTCGAAAGTAACGATTACATTAAGTGTCTGTGCAAAAACCAATATAAAAAATGGATGACCGCATTTACTCGTGTAATGAACGACTTTTTAAGAGCTATTTTACTTTAAAAAACAAAGGGATCCTTCATTAGACGAAAAGCCTACCTTGTTTCTCAGCCTAACATTGCCACAACATTGATCAAAATTGTCTTCTCATAGCTTATAACAAAACAAAGGCTATTAGTTAAGATGATAAAGAGTTTTCTTAACACTGTTTAGTTTTTATAACACCAGTGCATATTATATATGCATATATTACAAATAGAAAATAAAGTTAGTTAAACTTCATTATCTTAACTGAAAGCCATTGTTTAGACATTAGCTGGGATATCTTGTGATTTTGTTTTAAAGAAAAGACTAAATAGTGCCTCCTAAACGTTCTTGATTATTTACCTATGTAATTCATAAATTGTCACTCCTTCCTGCATCAGTTTTGGGGCTTTAGCATGTTTAGAATATCAAAGTTAAAACGGTAGCTACATCAAGGTCGAGACTTCATTGTTTACAGCCTTGTATTGATTTTGATTGTATTGCAATTTTTGTTAATTATAAACAGTTGTTTGAATGTTTCTCTTTACTTCATTGAATGTTGAAGAAATATTTTTGTCGTCTAGTTTAGCCAGATGTTTGGGGTAGTTTATTAAACAGCATATATGATAAAAGTATATTTTTGTGTTGCAAAGTTTGGGATCATTTATTACACGAAATCGTTTATCATTCAAATATATACATTTATTATATAGTCCTACGGATTTTGTATAGTTTTGTATAAATTTACAAATTGAAATTACCTGAGATTTGTAGAGAAATATTTTCTTTCTTTAAGTGATTGGTTTGAGCTCGTCTTAAGCAATGAATTTACCCAATCCCTCCAATGCGGACAGAATGTATTATAAGTTAAATTCAAAGCTGCGGAAAGCTAGTTGGTATTCAAAGATTTTCTTCTCCTTGATAGGTTGTCTAACCAAGGCTAAATAACCCAGCCTGTCCTAATATTTACGCATAGGTAACTCAAGCGACAGAACAAACGGCTTTATGTTTTTTATCAATTACATAATCAGGGTATTTCATTTTTAGTTACAAAAGTGTAGTCGTTTTACTTTGGGTTATAGATTTTAAATGTTTTAGAGTTTAGTAATGGATAATGCCTAATGATATCTGCATATACATTTCAACTTTCATTAGAAATAATTTAAACCTGATATGTTTGATCTGATTTTTTTTATAATTGTAAACGACATTTTTTTTTTATTTATATGTGATTGTGAATTATGACCTCTGTGTGTGTACACGTGTGTGTGCACGTGAGTGTGTGTGTCTGTGTTTCTGTGTGCACGTGCGTGTTTATGCGTTTGTGTCTACATGTCTACCTGTATATGTGTGTAT
This sequence comes from Sepioteuthis lessoniana, assembly GCA_963585895.1. NCBI lineage: Eukaryota > Metazoa > Mollusca > Cephalopoda > Myopsida > Loliginidae > Sepioteuthis > Sepioteuthis lessoniana. Next base: position 30,065,911 of record OY757914.1, read on the forward strand.
ATGCTGTGTATAATGTCTATGTGTATATATGTATACCTAATCAGTGTCTAAACGTGTACGTATTTATTTGGACTCTCCACCACTAGCTCAATCAGCTGGAGCTGTAAAATACACCGACTGTTTCTCTGCAGAGTGATAAGACCCCCTTAACGAATGTCCTCTATATGACTCTAAACAATCTGATAGTGAGGCCCCAGTAATCCTAGGGCTTTGGAGAATGCGGAGTACCCCTTTATTGTCATCGCTTCCAGGTACGTTTTGGTCCGGAGTAGTAGCACCTAATAGGGTCCTATCTATGGATCAAATAAGACTATTTGACATTTAAACAGAATGCAAATAAATAACTTATGCTAAATTGAATTGTTCGAAATAGAACTTTGGTAATTTAACAGTGGTAAACAAATGGCTGATATTTAATTGAATTGTTCGTGATTCATTAAAATACTTTGAATAATTTAACAGCATGCAAATAAATGAGTAAATTCGAATAGAAACATTTGTGTTAAATAGCAATGTTTGATACCATTTAATTGTGTACAAAAAATGAACTCAGGTTCGTTTAAAAGGTTATCAACAAAATTTATTTACTATATATTATATGTATAAATGTGATTTGTCATTAAATAACCTACAATGGTTCATATGCAAAAAAAAAAAAAAAAACCAAACGGGCAGGATTTGATGTAAGATCAATTTTGAAACGCTAAAAAGCTGTAATTGTCTTTAATTGATATCATTTTGAGATGAGGCTTCTTAATCCGAGAATTATTTTTTTTTATTTATTGCGGACTTTTTGTCCTCATCTAGGTAGTTTTTTTTTAATGTGTGTTGTTTCTTCTTTCACTACGTTTCGGCCAAATTTCACCCCTGGCCTTCTTCTGGTCGCAGTAAATCACCTGAAGAAGGCCAGAGTTGAAATTTGGCCGAAACTTAGTGAAAGAAGAAACAACACAAAAAAAAAAAAAATACCAAGATGAGGACAAAAAAAGTCCGCAATAAATAAAAAAAACAAACAAATTAATTCTCAGGCTAAAAAGCTGGTTTGAATTCATTTTTTTTTCTCCCAGACTGGTTGTTGAACCAAATTAAAGAATAAACTCCGCCTAATTATATACCCATAGAGGGCGGGAAAAAGAAAAAATGGATTCATCCGTTCCTCAAGGGTATTTGCAGGACCTTTTATATTTAGTTACAAATGCGTAGTCTTTTTATTTTGGATTACAATGATTCAATGCTGTCACAATCAACAACATTAATAACACAGATTCTTTTCACTCTCGTCATCCTTCCATCTCAGCCATCATATCAGATAACAATCTGTTATCTTTCTCAAAGGCATAGATCTATCTGTTATCTTTCTCTCTATGGGTAGATATATACCCTTTGCCACAAGAGGAATGTGGTATAACGTCAATTTTTTAGCAGAGTAAAGCTAGTTTGAATTCAGAGCCTTTTTTTTCTCCTAGACTGGATGCTAAACCAAGCTTAGAAATACCTAGTGTTGCGGCTATCGTCGTAAGAAATGGAATCGGTGACTTGAGGTTTGTGTATAACGTCGTGCTAATGCCCTTTTCTATTCTCCCCCTCTGACCCATCAATGGGTTGATAGTTAGGTAAACTGGGTTCTTTAGCAATAATTTGGCAACAAATTTGGAAGAAATAAAAAAAATGAATTTAAACTAGCTTTACTCTCTTAAAAATTTACCTTGTGATACATCCTGCCTTGCGAAGGGTTGAATTAATATACACTAATAACTTATAGCTGGGTGGGCGGTCCTTGTGGTGTAATGGTTAAAGCGATGGACTGCGGAATCGTAGTAAGCGAGTTCCCACTCCAGTCGCGCTATTACGTTCACTTTCGCGCAAACACCCTTGGGAAAGGTATGAACTCCCTTATCCTCCCAGCTATGGGTTAAATAGCACCATTGCTGTTATTGTAGGAAAGTGGCTTTTGCATTAAATACCCTACAAAGGTTGATATAGCATTAAACAAAGAAACCCAATCTAACCAAACCAAACTTAACTTATAGCGATGGGGGATAAGAAGGAATCAATGTTTTTCCTAAGTGTATTAGCGTGAAAAGAAACAGAAAACTAAATAAAACTAATTCGTAATAATCGGTTAAATGCGAATATTTAATTTACTCTAGAAAAATACATTTTTTTCTTTTCTTTTAAAATCTCTGTATTTGCTAAATCCTTCCGCCAGAGGCAGAGTGTGACATAAGTTCAGTTTTTAAAAGGTTTACACCTGGTTTCAATTCACAGTTTTCTTGATTTATTTTGGCTAAGATCAGAGTGTATAGAACTATTTACCTATTGCAGGAAGTAGAGGGGATGGATTCATACCTATCTTAAAGAGCAATAGCTCTAAGGAAAACGCAAACAGCTTAGTCCGAAATTTGGACTCAAGACCCCGAATCTATTTCGTTCAATGATAACCGTTACGCTATTCGCACCTCCAGTTTGATATTTGGATATTTTAAATTTTCTTTTGAAGCTTGGAAATTTTAGTTAAAAGTGTGATTATTAATTTATAAAGGATTAGTTTTATCAGGGATCCGTATTGCTTCTTAGTCTTTTTTCATTCCATCTTTACAGATCCCGTCCTGATATGAGGTGACCTTTCCTGAATGAATAAATTTTGCCTTGTGTCTAATAATTAATACGACCAAATTGGGTGGCTCGGCAACCAACATCGACCGTTTGTATGGGAAACGAAATGTCACCGTTAATATACTTATTAATATTGACACGCTGTAGAACAATGTATAAGAAGTGAGTCAATAAATTTTACTTCATATTGTGATAAAAAGAGACGGAGAGAGTGTAATGATTATTTTGGGAAAAATGGAATTGAAGAGCCGAGTTCAAATCTTTGAAAAGACAGTTTGCATTTCACTTTATGCTAATATCACTGAAAAAAGTGTGGGTCTATCTCTCCCCACTCTTCTTTGGGCAAATATCAAAGCTGGCTGGGCTCTCTAGCCAGGTAATTAGGTTAACCTGCCGCGACCGGCCTGCTAACGTAAACAGATCGGATTACACGTTTGCCCTAGAAAAATAACATCCGGGGACAGCCAGAAATGACTCAGCACTTTTTCGACTCTAACCGGCCGTTACAGCTAAGAAAGGAATAAATTAACATTTATCAACATTTGCAAAACACTTCTGCCAGAAATAATTCTATAAAAATGGAAGTAATACTCTTCGGTAGTCTATACCGGGCTATAGAAGTACTTATTTTCTACGTCCATTTTTTATAGAAGAACTTTCTATTCACGTGGCGCGACAGAAGTGGAGTTCCCTTTCTTCCATATGAAAAAGGCTTCAGGCGGCGAAAATTCAAACGTCTACGCGGACGCTCTCAGGGGCTACTCGCCTCGACGAGGCTCGGGTCCTACGTTATCGTGGTTGCATCACCTCACCGCCACTTCCAGTGGTAGATTCAACAACCTTTTTTTACGGTCCTTTTTAAGAGCTATGACAGATCCTTCTGCGAGTCGGAGCATCTCTGGCGGTCATTAATGACCAGTCGAAATAGACGGCCTGGGGGCAAACACGAAGAGGACTCACTAAGACCAGCCGGTCTTAACCATCGCTCGGTTCCGCTCGTCCGTTTGGCTGCGCAGCGCTAAAGGCAAGGGTTATCTTAGCCTCGGGCTCCTGGCCTTTTCGCTCGACAGTGCACAGCTTTGGCTCGAAAAGCTTTAGCAACGGCCATCCAGCTGCATCCAACGACCCGACCGATCTCAGCTTACCAGCATCAAACATCCAGCCACGGACATTTACATGCACGTTTGTAATTCCGGCAATAAAAACGTCACTTTTGTTGTATCTATTATCCCGTCGCCTTCTGTCTCCCTTCATTGTCTCTGGCTGTCACTACACACATTCGCACGGATTAAAACCCTTAAATAATTTGCGGAATCGACACGCTTATCGGCTCCGCAACAAACCTTCCGAAAAAAACAGGAATAGCATTGAATTCAAAATCAGGGGGCAATGAGCAAGCAACTGAACCAATAAAAACCTATTTGCTACAAAATTTGACCTATCATCACGGGTGTTTTGTTATTGCTATCCTATGTTACAAAATTAGATTATTATAGTCTCATTGTTATGTATTCTAACCCATAATATTGTTATAGTCTCATTGTTGTAATTATAGTCTCGTTGTTAGGAATTGATTATAGTCTCACGGTTATGTATTCTAACCCGTGATACTGTTACAGTTTCATCGTTATAATTATAGTGGTAAATAAATTGGTCTGGGAAAATGTTATTATTATTTATCAGTGCCTCTTTACTGTAACCCTGTGCAAAAAAAAATCATATATATAAAATTATTTGAACACTGCTTTGTGCAATAACTTAAAGTTTCGTCTTTTGTAATTCTTCAAATTCAATTTTTAGTGTTGGACGATATCATATCAACCAGTAATTCAGTAAATATGGTTTAGTTCTAGTTAGCTTACAAAAGACTGATATCAGGTTCTGACTCAATAAAAATCGTATAATTCAGTTTGAATGAAATCCAGAAAGCGTAAAGTTCAACAAAAGCAAATCCAAATCGCGAACCAAACATTGTCCAATGAAGGTTGGAATGCAATTAAACAAAGAAACCATGGCAAAAGTAACATCGACAAAAGGTGTTTTTCGCAAGAAACGTCGCATTAAATAGCTTACGTGTGATCGTTTTTTTAAGTAATTCGAAAATTCTTTTTTTTTTTTTCTGATTGCAACGGATATAAAAGTTGTTTATGTCTTATACCAAATAGACTAACATTTATAATCTACATGCTTTATTTTAGAGTTCTTTCACTGTTTGTGAAATTGAAATGTTGTATCCATTGCATAAAAATAACTCCGATCAACGGAGTGTTCTTGGCATAGAATTAAACTGGATCACATAGTAAAGCTCCATTTTCAAAACTGTATCGACTGTGGAATCCCCACTTCTTTGCCATTACTTCCAGAACCACTCAGGCCAAACGTACAAATACATGTTACATTCCTATTTCCCACTCAAATAGATATTTTCAAAAATTATTTGTACTAAACTAAAATATTTCAACTTATATAACTGTGCGCAAACAATGCTTATTTTCAAATAGGAGTACATGAAGCCATAATATTGTTTAATAGAATAGTTTAAGACGAAATAACCGTAAAATCAAACACCCGTACAACGTGGCAGGTTCGTTTAAAAATTATTTATGTTAGTTAGGAATACCTAATACTATATATATATATATATATATATATATATGATTTCTCTCTCTCTCTCTCACTCCCTCTTCCCCCCTCTCTCTCTTTCTTATAAGAATTGTGTTGTTATTATCATACTGAATATTAATCAGATTTACCAACCCCTCCGCTTGGGCTGGATATGACACTAGGTCAATTTTTGAGCGGAGTTTGACAGGTTTGAATTCAGAGTATTCATTCTCCTAGACTAGATGCCTCACCAAGGCTGAAGAACCCAGTCTGTCCTACTATTTACCTATAGCTGGAGGGAGAATAATTGGATTCATACCATTCCCAAGGGTATTAGTGCTATGTGAAATGCAATCAATCTCGTCCAGGATTTGAACTCGTGTCGCCGTGTCCATTTCATACGACGATAACCATTACACCACGGGCACCTCATACTGTATATTAGTAGTGAGGAATTCTTGACCCTTGATCATAGTAATTATACACAAATTAGTTTTGAAAAAGTGACATTTCGCAAATATAACGGTGGTAGGAAGTCCGTGTAGAGTAGTAGCTAACACACTGAACTGTGTTATCTTAGGAACCAAGTTCGAACTCCCGTCGATCTATTTTGTTGAAGTTCGGACTAATACTCTCGGAAAAAGTAAGAACTATCTTACCCCCGCCACATATAATAGTATTGCTGCTATTCTTTACCAAGGATAGCTTTGGCATAAAATAACCCACGAGGGTTGTTATGCAAATCAAAGAAAGAAAGCAAAGCAAAACAAAGTAATGCAACATAAAATTCTAGACATAACCTTTATTCAACATAGTCATGATTATTATTATTATTATTATTATTATAACCTTCTCGTAACTGGCTTAACGCTAAGATGACACCATAAATTATATCCAGTTCTTAAAGGTTCGGTAAATATTTAAGGAACAACAGAATAACTTAGATGTAGTTTAGTGATAAGTGAATCTGACATCCGACGCCTCAGTTAGGCAGTGAATGGAGCGTTACTCCTCGAAGCCTAGTGGATTGAAAATTTCACTTTGGTTAAAATCGCACCTTGTTTGAATAATCTACTTGGCGAAATGCACGAAAGAAGAACTAATTGGATCAGTCTCTGTGCTGGAAACGTCCTCTTTTCTTATCGATATTTCCGGTCTGGAATGGACGCTGCTAATCGTACAGACTCCAATATTTTCTTCTTTTCAAGAATGTTGAAATTATTGAAGAGAGAAGAAGAAGAAGAAGAAGAAGAAGAAGAAGAAGAAGAAGAAGAAGAAGAAGAAGAAGAACAACAACAACAACAACAACAACAACAACAACGGCAAATACGACACATATTGCGAAGGATTAGAAGAATGAAAAGGAAGACGAGGACGACGACGAGGAAGTGAATATAGAAGAAGAAGAAGCAGAAGAAGGAGGGAGAGAAGGAAGAGGAGAAGAAGAAGACATTTTTTGAAAGAGTTGAAGATTAAGTAGGTAAATGAAGACGAGAAATAGGAGATGGTGGGAAGAAGAAGAAGAAGAAGAAGAAGAAGAAGAAGAAGAAGAAGAAGAAGAAGAAGGTAATAACGATGAAGATAAGCAGAAAAAGATGATGATATGGATGGTAATGGTGATGACAATGAAGAAAAACAAGCATATTGTCAAGAAATAGAAAAAATAAGGCTCAAGAAGATGACTTAGTCAAGAAAAAGAAGAAAAAAAAAACAGTAACATGATGATGGTGATGATGACGACGACGATTGCGAAAACAAGAAGAAAGATGATGATAGTGATGGTGAAGAAGAACAAGAACAAGAAGAGCAAGAAGAAAAAGAACAAGAAAAGCAAGAAGAAGAAGAAGAAGAAGAAGAAGAAGAAGAAGAAGAAGAAGAAGAAGAAGAAGAAGAAGAAATGGCAGAAAATAGAGGAAATGACAGCAAAGAAAGTAAAAATATGAAAAATAAGAAAAGGAAAGAATAAAGATTAAACAAAAGAAAGAAAGTGAATAATGAGTTATTGATAAAATGATTTTGGTGGACGATAAAGAATGAACTAGAAAGAGAAAGCCAAAAGGTCAAAAGCAATGCTAATGGCACCGGAAATAACTGAATAAAAACGAGGCACATCAAGATGCACGTAAAAATAAAACGCAAGATAAAGAACATAAATGTCGCCTACGTGCATTGCAGGAAAGATTGAGTAGTGTCATTAACATTCCAATATCTTTCATCTTTTCTTTTGTATTTCCGCCCCCAAACCCTGACTAAGGCTGACGAAGGGATTAGTCGAAACTTTACGACAACCTGAACACAAACAAAAGGCGTTAATTTTTCTAAATACGATTTTGTTATATTAATGACCCTTCAACATTCGGCCAATATTTTTGAAAAGCGAAATTGACATTTAAATCATTATGCTTGCTTTTTTTTTTTTACTCAGGCAGCGTTTCGACCGGTATATTCTTCAGTCTTTTCCATGTGAACTATGCCCTTTTAGAAGCCAAAATTGAATTATTCTCCAGACTAATAGAAAAATAGGCAAGGAAGCATATTTTCTGACTTAAAAAGGTTTCAGGTTTTAATAGTGAACAAGACAAGTTTTTTTTTTCTCGAAGTTATATTTCATGATTTGGTTGGTTGGTTGGCTGGCCGTTTTTTCCTCATGATAACCCCCGTCAGATTATTTAATTCCTTTTCTTTTGCAAGTATATGATTTCAAGTAAAATAATCATTTGTAGAAAATATCAATTCAAGTAACTCATTCAATATGGATAATCAACACACTTCCATATGATCTCAAATATTCTTGTGGCAGTCCACAAGGCACAGTGGCAAACGGCCTGCCATTATAGTTTGCTAGTTTCAATCTTGTTACAGTATTACATCCACTTTCTGACTAATATCCTTCGTAAAGGTATGGACCCCTTTATCCCCCAGCAATGGGTTAAATAGTACCAACACCGTTCTTCGTCTGCGATGACTTAGTTATTAAAGGTTGATATGTGTAGGGAACAAATAGATAGATAAAAAATTAAATAAAAAAAAAATAAATAGATAAAAAGAAAACTATTAAATTTGAAGAAACTCCCAGAGGTCTCTAACGGAAAAGGAGATGACGCATGCGTAAAAGAAAAAAAGGATTTTCCCCTTGAAAAAGGAAACGATATCATCTGTCTCTTTCAGGCAGTGTCCGTCGAACCGACAACACCAATTGTGCTATCTGGTGTTTTGGGCACCACGTTACGTCTTGGGGAGTAGCGTTGGTTAGTCCCTTCACTCAATAAATAAAGGAAAGTCTAGAAGAAATGTTTTCGTCTCTTATCTTTTTTCTATCTTTTCTTTTTGTATATTTCTTTTGGGACTTTCTTTGGGCAAGGCATTGCGCCGGCCAGTCAACGTGGGGTGAAACAGTGTAACCAAAATATGGAGTCAGATATCTTACAGCAACACAGCCTTGCCCTTAGCCACTGACCTTCAAAAACCTTCAAATCCCACATATGCCATTAAACAAAGGAACCAAACAAAACCAAATGTTCCTGTCTAATACCAATATTTTAGAAATTTATATGGTTTGGTTTGTGTTATACCGGAACTATACACTCAGTGACTCTTTTTAGTATGACACTGATAAAGATATAAATGGACGGTGTCTGACTACTTCAGGGGAAGAAAAAGCGTTAATCGATCTCTGATAGACTTGCCAACTCTTTGGCTTGTACCTGTGGAATACCTTTATTGAACCAACGATACAACAGTTTGGTATTTTTTTTGGCATATCAACCCAAGTGGGTTGTTTTATGCGAAATCTAATTTGCACACACACACACACACACACAAACACACACACACACAAACACACACACACACACACACACACACACACACAGAATCATATTTTGATTTGTTAGTTTGTAGGTAACCAAAAATTTAAACGAGCAACATTCTCTTAGCTACAGGGCTCTACCAGGTGCTATTTAGTGTCATACTCAAGCCTCGGTTTAAAGTATTCCAATCAAACACAATTAGTTCTAGTTCATATAAGTCTTTGGTCAATACACAGATTAAATGTTTTCAAGTATTACAATTGCAGTACGTTTAAGATAAAATAGTGTAGGTTACTTGTTTACCGCAGGAGAAATTTTGAAAAATACAGTTGGTACAAGCAAGTAAGAGTTTGGGCTTGACATGACCAGCTGATTGTTTCCATCGGGTCTCCGACTGTCCGTCTAGCCCCGTACAGACTGAAGTGCAGCGTAGCAAATCACGTAAACACTTGAATTTCCAGGTTACGGAGTGCTAAGCCACCAGAATACTGTCCTTCTGTCACTCTCGGCCTACAGGTAGCTTCGACAAGGCGAATACATCGTTTCAAAAATTCTTCTCTATCACTAATAATCTACGTATTGTGATACAGCATGGAATGTTCCACTCTAATACAAATAATTTGCACGGAATTATATGGTTTCAAAAAATCCAATCAAATACAAATCGTTTGTACACGATTATATGGTTACAAATGTTCCTAACTAATTCATTCTTTTCTTTGTTGGCATATCAACCTTCGTGGGTTATTTAATGCCACCATTCAAGAGTGATGCTATTTAACCCATAACTGGGAGGATAAGCGGTTTCATACCTTTCCCAAGGCTATTTGTCCGAAAGTGGACATTATAGCACAACTGGAGTTAGAACTCGCTTACTACGATTCCACAGTTCAGAGCTTTAGCCATTACGCCACGTGGACACCCCACTATCTAAATCAAATAATTTACTCACAGTAATAGCGTTTAAAATAGTGCTATCTATACTAATAATTAACACAAACATATATGGCTTCAAATATCCTATCTAGTAATAAGAATCTACATGCAGTAACATGATTACAAATGTTCCTATCAAATATTGATAATTTGCACTGAATTATATGGTTATAAATATTCCAATCTAACATTAATAATTTGGGCAGACTTATATGTTTACAAATATTCCTATTTAATATTAATAATTTGGGCAGCATTATATGGGTATAAATAGTCCTCTCAAATATTAATACTTTGGGCAGAATTATATGGTTTCAAATATTCGTATGTAATGTTAATAATTTGGACAGAATTATATGGTTTACAATATTCCTATCTAATATTAATAATTTGCACAGAAGTATATGGAGACATATATTTTAATCAAATATTAATCATTTACGCAGAATTGTAGGGTTACAATTAATCATATCTAATATTATATCGTTACAAATATTCCCAGATAATATTAATAATTTGCATAGAATTATATGGTTGCGAATATTCCTACCAAATATCAAGAATCTGCACAGAATTATATGGTTTTAAATATTCCTATTTAATAACAAAGGTTTGTGCAGAAATATATTGTGAGAAATACTCCTTATAATTATAGTCCACATACAGTGATATAGTGTCAAGTATTTCTGTTTAAAACACATGATTTTTAACATTCATATGGTTACAATTATTTCTGTCGAATATCAACAATGAAAATGATTAGCCAGCAATTATATATATTCTGATTGATTATTATAGTTTGATAACTTTTTGCAGATATCTATATGATTTCAAGTATTCCCATTTAATACTAAACACAATCAAAAAAATATGTTTCACCCTCATAGTTAAAAGTCTTATTTTGGAGGCGTACCAATATTCATGGTTAGTGTCATGTGAAATGAAATCAGCACCTTAAGTTCAAGGCTGAACAAGATTGTGTGTGTTATTTTCGCACTAACGCCTTTGGAAAAGCATGAATCCGTCTGTTTCTTTCCACCAATGAGTAAATGATAGGGCAGATAGGGATTTTTAGCCTAGGTTCGGCAATTAATCAAAGAGAAGGAAAACTCTGAAATCAAACTAGCTTTACTCGGTTAAATCACTTACCTTGATTATCGTTGCACGTCGCGAAGAAGTCTGACTCAGAGTGCATCTGGGGTGATGCCAATATATGCGTAAATTTACATTTCCTGAAGCTCCAGAATTTTAGTCTAACTACTCATGTTATTCCAGGGTGTCTTCTCGTTGGGTTTGTTGTCTTTTTCTTCTTAGGTCCAAATGTTTTCCATCTTTATTGGACGTTCTCTTTTCTTCGCTTGGAAGAAGAATAGATATAATCTTTCTTCTCGAGTACAAACATAATTTTATTCACTTTTCTAGATTACTGACCGGGTCAAGGGCGCCAGACCACAGAGGGAAAATTACATTCAATCTCTTTGACTGGTCTTGGATAACTATCTTAAATTTGAAATCCAACTTCGAGGATTTTTCTCATCTGAATTTACATGATTCATCATCATCATCATCATGTCACGCTATCAGCATAGGTAATTTTGACCCACTCTCGTCCACTACTTCTGGCATGTCCTCAGGGCTACATCCAGTATCGGCACAGAGCTACTATATATAGGTTCGTGCTGGAGTCCTGCCTTTGCTCGTCCATGTGAAGGGGCCCACAAGAGTACATCACTTACGAGCTCGTGCCTACTTCTCCAGTAGCTCATTGGTCTAGTGGGTAGAGTGTTCGCCAATGGTCCCGGAGACCTGGGTTCCATCCTAGGTTACGTCATACCAAAGACTTTAAAAAAGGTTCTTGATACCTCCTTGCCTAACTCTCAGCAATATAAGGTAGGTATAAAGAGTAGAGTGGAGCAATCCATGGAAAGAGTAGCACCCTCCCCTATACCTCAGTGTAGTAGCTATCGAAAAGGGAACTTTCTGATTGCCCTCGACTAAGGTCACCAACTTTTACTATTAAAATTAGACGAACCAGACATTACATGGTTTATATTTATCAATTAAACTAAATTGGCTCATATCTTTTTAACTGTTTTAAGGGTATCGACTCAATTAGAATACAACGTTTCCCGTCAGTATTAGCTATCGCCAATCCAGTATTTGATATAAGATTCAATAACATGTCATAACAATGATTCTTTCTTCCTTTATAGAGCAACATGATGATCATTAGGAACGTTATTGTATAAGCTGTCAGCAAAGTGTCTCTGTTGTTTGGGATTTAAAAAAACGTAAATATATCTTCTATAAAGAGACACTAATCAGAGAGGGTCATAATAAACATATATGAGGTTAAATGAAGAGAGAGAGAGAGAGAGAGAGAGAGAGAGAGAGAGAGAGAGAGTAATTTAGAAAGTCGCTTTAGAATTTGCAATCAGTTCGTGATATGAGCGGCTGAAAGCAGAGGTACAGAACGAGTAGAATCTCTAAGAGACATAAAGAAAAATGACTCCGAATCAAATCACAGACAAAGTCTCCAGAGAATCGAAAACAAATAATAAAAACTCCAACTTGTAAACATATCCGTCGCGTTACATTTCTGACTTTGCTTATACTCAGACGATCAGACCATAATAGAGGAAGTTAGCCGCCCTTATCTTAAATAAACGTCAACCACGTCGGTGGTGGCGAAGAAAACTACTTCAAAACCTGATTGATAAGAACCCCTAAATCCGCTAAAATGGTGTGTCCTTGTAATGATAATGAACTGTATTTAGTGGCAATACTCCACTTCTGCAGCTTTCTTATTACTCTCAGTTCCCTTCTGATTGAGATGAACCAGACGACAGCTCTTATGTGATCGTCAAAAATAGTCCAAAGAGACCTGAAGCGCTGGGGAGACTTGACATTAATCAGACTTCATTGAAAAGAATCACCGTTTACAACTGGTTGGGAAAACTTGTTATTATAATAATTATAATGTTAGTCCATCGTTTCAGTTACGACCATAAACTAAGCTAAAACTTAGAAAAAAGGTGACCTTTTATATCGTTGAATGCTTCAGACCAGTTCCAATTTTGGGATGAGCTGATAACAGAAAATTGATGCACAACTGCGTCAAAGATTCTCTGAACAACATCCCTTTGGTTTTGAATTCACTGTTTTCATTTTCCTAAAAGATGCCTTGTCGGTCGTAGAATATACTGACTGTATCCTGTGGGAAGGACTTAGGCTAATCCAAGAATGGATTTCCTGGATATGAGACAAAAGAATTCTGCAGGTGAGACTCCAGCTCAGTAGTTATTGAAAGTGTACATATTCTTTGCAATTACATCCAGTTCCACTGTAATTTGAAGAGGTTTTCCTATTACGTCCTATCTATGGGTCAAATTAGTATGTTTTAAAATTATTCTTATTTGATAAAAGGAGGAGGTGCTCGTGGTGTAATGGTTATCGTCGTAGGAAATGGACACGGCGACTCGAGTTCAAATCTTGGACGAGAATGATTGTATTTCACGTAGCACTAATACCCTTGGGAAAGGTATGAATCCATTTATTCTCCCTCCAGCTATGGGTAAATAGTAAAGCAGACTGGGTTCTTCAGCCTTGGTGAGGCAACTAATCTAGGAGAAGGACAACTCTGAATTCAAACATGTTAAAAACCGCTTAAAAATTGACCTTGTGTCATATCCTGCCCGAGCAGAGGGGTTGGGTAAATATGATCCCAGAGAATTTTCTTGCGACTTATTTTCTTGGTTGGTTATAGTGTGTGTATATTCTATCTTGACCTATGATCTCGGTGAATCACCTTTCTCACCTAATCATGCCTGGGTCTTTTAAAATCTTTTTTGTACCTGTCTGCCTCATACGTTTATTTTATGATTAACCGTTTCATGGGTGTCCCCACATCACATACATTTGCTAATATCTTGTGTATTATTAATGTCCGTTTTTGTATAATAGATCATTACGGTGTAGTTTTGTCTTACTATTAGAAGTGAGTAAAGTTTCTCTGGAGGCTGAGATTAAGTTATACGCTTCTATCTCAAAAACTCAGAGAATTTTAATCATTTCTTTCTCTCGGAGATATTTTGGTATTTGTCTATATCACTTGGTAGTAAAGTCAAATGACTATCTTTTGCACAATTTCCAACGGATGTCCTTTCCCCCCTAGCCATGTCAATGTCATTTTGATTGTTTATTTTTAATGTCTTTTTATCTGTATAAAACCTCTGTATCTTCGACCAAATAGTTCATTTGAAATTCCAGGTCTTTTTTTTTAGATCGAGTTAGTAGGCTTGGTTTGGTTGGTTTCTTTGTTTAATGGCATATCAACTCTTTTTAGGTTATTTAATGCTAAATCTATTCTCCTAGAAGAACAGTAATGGTACTATTTAACCCATAGCTCGGGGGATAAGGGGTTTCATACCTTTCCCAAGGGTATTTGCCCGAAACTGAACGTAATAGCGTGACTGGAGTAGGAACTCGCGTACAACGATTCCGCAGTCCAACGCTTTAACCATTACACCACGAGCTCCCCCCCGAGTTAGTAGGGTAAATAACTAAGTCAGTTGACCGGAGTAAAGGTTTACCTGGAGGCTCCCTTTTCAATAGCTACTACACTGAGACGTAGGGAAGGGCACTACTCCTTTCCCAGGATTACTCCACTTACCCTTGTCCACACCTTAGTCGTGAGTGTGAAGCAGTGAGGCATGAAGTACCATTTTTTGATTGACGCAACCTGAGATTGAACCCTGGTTTACCAGACTCTTGGCGAACACTCTAACCATTATTCCAAAGGAATGATATATAAAATATGTATGTAAAAAAGTAAAACTGAATAGTTGACTAAATGGTTCTAAGCGTACAGAATGTATCACAAAAGAGATGTACAGAAAGGGGCAACTGATGGATCTGGGTATATAGCTTACATCTACAACGGGAGATGCATGCATAGAATAGGACCATAGATGGAAGTGGGTGTATAGAATGTGTCATCAAATGGATTTCAGTATCCAGAATATGTCACTAAATGAATGTGGTGCCAAGAATAGGTTACTTGAGTGGAGACGTGTACAGAATTGGTCAGAAGATGGATGTGGGGGTGCAGGGTAGGTTCCTATAAGGGGATACTTTTACAGAAAAGACTGTCAGTAGATGTGTGTATAGAGTAAGTAACTGAACACTTGTGATTGTATAGAATAACTCACCAAATGGTTTGGTTTGGTTTCTTTGTTTAATGGCGTATCAACTCTTTTTAGGCTATTTAATGCCAAATCCATTCTCCTAGAAGAGAAGTAGTGGTACTATTTAACCCATAGCTGGGAAGATAAGAGCTTTCATACCTTTCCCAAGGATATTTGCCCGAAAGTGAACGTAATAGCGCGACTGGAGTACGACCTCGCGTACTACGATTCCGCAGTCCATCGCTTTAACCATTACACCACGAAGACACCCCCATCACCAGATGGGTGATAGTGTATTCTAGGTCACCAGATAGGGAGATAGATAGAGAGAGGGGGGCTGCTGCGTGATATGATACCAGAGTGAGATGTGCGTAAAGAATAGGTCATCACATGGTTTTAGACGTTCAGAATAAGTTCACAGAGGGAAGACTTGCGAATACAGAAGAGGTCACCATATGGATACGTCGGTGTACAGAAAATGTCAACAAATTTAAAAGCATTCAAATCGATGAGGGTGAATTGAAAATGTAAACAAATAGAAATGGAAGTAAAGACAAGGAAACAATATCGATATTTATGTACAGGTCAAATGAAAAGATGGGGTGTAAAGAAGAGGTTACTCAATGAATGTACGTGTATAGAATATATAAACGGAGGGCGCCCAGTGTACAGAATTGGTAAACAAACTGATTTTTATACATACGATAGGTCAACATAGGGAGTTGGGAGTACAGAATAGTTCACCAAAGGGATGTGAGAAAACAGAATAGATCACCAAATTGATGTTATATAGGTCACCAGAATGGAGTGCGTGTATAGTATCTCTAAATAAAGATTGATGTAAAGAATTGGTGACTAGAGGGTAGTACTTGCGCTGAATAGGTCAAAGATTGATGGGTATAGAATTACTCACCAGAGGTAGAGGCATCTACAGAATAGGTCATTAGAGGGAGGGACCTTTGGTGAATATAATTACGAAATAGATGTTCGTGTATAATATAGATCACCAGTGAGAGATGTGGGTATAGAATAAGTGACCAAAAAGATGTGATTGTACAGAGTAAGTCATCAAATTGGTTTTGAAATACAGAAATGGTCACGGGAAAGGACGTTGAATAGATTAGGTCAAGTAATGAATGTTGGTGTATAGAATAAGATAGCAGAGGGGGTTTCGAGAACATAATAGGTTGCCAAAATTATACGGATGTAGAAGTTACCTCAAGGTCGGGGTGTTGAGATAAAATGAAGTGATGGTTTAGTTTAAGAGAATCCATGAAATTTTAAAAATCCCTATATTAAAATATTACATATGCATTTATATATATATATACATATTTATGAATACATATACACACATAACAATATATATACATATATCTATGAATCTCTCTCTCTCTATATATATATAGATATACTGAGAAAAAACTGAAGAACACGGTAATCCAAAAGAAAGAATTTGATGTAAAAGAAAGTCGACGTTTTAACGCTTCGGTTCTAATGAACCATCATCAGAACTAGGAAGGACGATATCTAGTGATGCTTAATTTTTTATAAAATACAAAACAAGGAGGAAATATTCAATGGTCGACTTTTTAACGTTTCGGTTAAATATTCAATAGTCACCGTTTTAACGTTTCGGTTCTAATGAACCATCATCAACTAGGAAGGACGATATCTAGTGATGCTTAATTTTTTATAAAATACAAAACATGGAGGAAATATTCAATATATACGGAAAACATTTAATCAATGAATCGGTGTTCATGTTTAAAAATATGCCACGTGACAGTTTAAGACAATGGTGTTGAACAAATAGAATTCCCAAGAAAGTGATTGAATTAGAAGGAGAAAAAATATGGAGGAAGGAAGGAAGGAAGGAAGGAAGAGAAGACAAGAAACGGAAGAATGAGAGATAAGGAGATAGAATAGAGTGGCGTGGGAATGTGGAGAAAGAGAAGAAGGAGGGAAAAGGGAACAACCAAACAACACAAATAAACAACTAAAAAATGCTAAATCACAAATCACACTCATGTCAATTGATATTTCTCTAAATTAAAAAAAATGAAGTCGAAAAACGGTGGTTGCGAGAGAAAGGAAAGTGAAATTTTAAATGAAAGTGGAAAAAAGTAAATAGTTAAAATATTTACCAGAGAAAAGGAAAGACGCGAGGGAATTGAAAGAGGAGAGAGTTTGAGATATCTGTGTGGAAAAGGGAGTGAGCTGAAAATAAGTGTGTAAGGTTCAATGGGGAAATAGTGGTAATATGTGTGAAAATTAATAAATTACGTGGGACATTCAATAGGTATCCAGATTTTTTTGTACAGGCATTTAAAATTGTGGTAGACGCTTGAAAATTTAGTATCTTATTTCTATTCATCTTATAAGATGACTGACCAATTTTTATGATTTTAGGTTCAAATAAACAGCTAACGCAGGAATTGGAATATACCCAAATAAAGCCTGATTGTCACAACTGGTTAATTTCAAAAATATAATCTGGACGTGAGGACACTGTAGAAGAACGATATGCAATAAATTTCCGTTTTAAACTTAGAAAAAATGCCAGAGAAACGTATGGAAGACTTCAGACTACTTTTGGATCAGCTTGCATGTATCGAGCATCAGTTTTTGAGTGGCATAAGAGATTCAAGGAAGGCAGGGAGTCTGTGAGGGATGATGAGAGGTGTGGGAGGAGTAAGGAAGTCAATACACCAGAGTTGATGGCCAAAGGGTTAAGGTTAGAGTTACTATGTTGAGGTTTTAAGGGAGTTCAGGAAGAGATTCCTCGGAAATAGGCCAGCACTCTTCAAATCGGGTTAGTAGCATTTCTACCACGACAATGCACCAGTCCACAACTCCATCCTTGTCACAGACTATTTGACCAAGATGGGCTTCACGACAGGTTCTCACCCTCCCTATTGTCCAGACGTTGCTCCTTGTGACTTTTGTTAATTCCCTAAGCATGAGACAATTGAGGAGATGAAAGAGGCTGTGACGAAGGTCATTGACACGCTCACACAAAAGGACTTCCATGGCGCCTTCCAGAACAATGCAAAAAGTAGTTATGCACATAATTTTTTTTACATCGCTTTTGCCTTATACACATCACCTGATGTACTTGGGAACCAATAATTATGGACGGTTCAATAATGAATTCTGGTCAGATATCATAATTGTATTTATCCTTTCAAGTTGCCGTATCGATACGGCAACTTGAAAGGATAAATACAATTATATGGGTAAACAAAAATATCTATATTGTTTAATCAAATATACTTATATATAAATATATATATACGCGCACACATACACGCACGGTCGCACACACACACACACACACACACACACACACACACACACATATATATATATATATATGATGAAATGAAGATTTTGGTGACTCTGACAAGATGACAAGAATTGAAAAGATAGATAAATCAGACACTTAGGCAACATCTCCACACTAAACGGTAGCACTCTGAAACTAGTTGACAAATTTACCTACCAAGGGAGCAATGTCTCAATAACTGAGACAGACATCAACACGCGACTAGCAAAGGCATGGACAACTAACGATAGTCTTTCGGTCATTTGGAAGTCAGACATGACCGATAAAACGAAGCGCAGTTTCTTCCGAGCAGCGATGGTCTCGATACTGCTATATAGATGCTCTACATGGACGCTGACTATAAGGATGGAAAAAAAGCTTGACAGCAATTACACAAGAATGCTGCGAGCCATATTGAACAAGTCCGGGAGACAGCATCCCACAAAGAAGCAGCTATACGGCCACCTACCACCCATCACGAAAACCATCAAAATTAGACGAACCAGACACGCAGGACACTGCTGGAGAAACTGACGACTACATATTATACCAAATAAAAGAAAAAAACTTCCAAGATAAATTAAAACGATATTAAAAAGAACCTAACCAAACACACACACACACACACACAGAAGTGAACTTCAAGCACACACTCTCTACCTATCTTAAAATATATCCATGACACATTCAACCCAAAGAAGGAGAAAGAGAAAAGAAAAAACAACAACCGAATGTACATGCAAGGATACGAATATACAATCTCACAAAATATATTGTTAATGCGAAAACAAAAAACAAATAATTAAAAAAAGTAAATAAATAAATTTTAATGAAAAAGAACTGGATCCAAATAAAAACAAATAGATTATTATTCTCTTGAACAGAATCACAATGTCTGAAATACGTACTGAAAAGTAAAAAGAAATAGCTTGAAAGCAAATTCACTTGAGGATCTAATCGTTTTAGAGTAATTATTTTTTCTCATTGGACCAACGAATAAAATGAAAAAATTATGCATATATATATATATATATATATATATACCTCCCATATATATATATATATATATATATATATATATATGTGTATGTGTTTGTGTGTGTGAGTGTGTGTGTGTGTGTGTGTGTGTGTGTGTGTATTATATGAATTATGACATAACTTTGGGTATCATATGATACTCTGGATATGGTATTTGTGATATTTTTTGTCTGCAAAACTAAATGAAAGACGATTTTCGGATTCATTTCTGTATTTGAGAATTATATGATATAATAATGTTTTCCTTTTGAATCTTTAAGACACACACACACACACACACACACACACACACACACACACACACACACACACACACACATATATATATATATATATATATATATGTATTTATAAAATAGGAAAAATGAATGAATGTATATATATATCATCATGTCGTGCTGGTAGCACATATATCCCTGGCCGTCTCTCGCCACTTTTCCCTATCGTTCATCGCCTCAGGCAGGTCTTCTGGACAACATCCCGTATCCTCAGATAGTTGCTGAATGTATGTTCGTGCTGGTCGTCCTGCTTTTGCACGGCCATGTGTGGGGGTCCATAAG
Organism: Sepioteuthis lessoniana; assembly: GCA_963585895.1. Classification (NCBI taxonomy): domain Eukaryota; kingdom Metazoa; phylum Mollusca; class Cephalopoda; order Myopsida; family Loliginidae; genus Sepioteuthis; species Sepioteuthis lessoniana. The sequence continues at coordinate 30,085,988 of OY757914.1, forward strand.
AGTACAAGATGAGAGAGAGAAGATTAAGCTAATTCCAACTTAAATAAAACCCTTAATTACGGTGGACAAGTCTATTTTTAAGACTGTAGAAAATTTCTACCAAATTAGAAAGTAGAAAACCAGTGGTACAGTATTTTCTACATTGGATATCAACCCCTTACTGAAACTCCAGTAGACTGCAGAAAATTTTCTAACTTAATTTCGTGGATGCTGAACACATTTCACGAATAAACACTGATATCAATATGAAAGAATAAAACTGTATACAAATGAAATTATAATATTTACGATATATCACAGCAAGTAGAAGTCGAGGTTTTCAGCTAAACGTCTTGAGGTCGACTTGAATAGTGACATTAATTGCGGCGTACAAGTTGACCTGGCATACAGCCAGGTCAACCATTACGACGCAATAAACGGTATATTAAAAATATGTCCATCATTTTAACACAGAAGTATACATGTATGTACCTATATTTGTATGTGCGCGTATTTCCATTGATACAATTGTGAGTATTGATGTGTTTCCACTTTATATCAGATATTCTGATTTCTTTAGCGTAAATTAATCCTGGGGATTCATTTTTTATTTTATATCTACACACTAATATCAAACCATCTTTTGGGGGTGTCCATGGTGTAATGGTTATCGTCGTAGGCAATAGGAGTTTAAAACCTGGACGAGGCTGATTACATTTCACAAAGGACTAATACCATTGGGAAAGGTATGAATCCAATTATTCTCCCTCCACCTATGGGTAAATAGTAGGGCAGACTGGTTCTTTAGCCTTGGTAAGGTAACTAGTCTAGGAGAAGGAAAACTCTGAATTAAACTTGTTAAACTCCGCTTAAAATTGATCTTGTGTCATATCCTGCCCGAGCGGAGGGGTTGGTAAATATGGATAATAAAACAACTTAGAGTCAGCTGTATTTAAAGTGGCATAATGTGGTTAAATTAGTTTATTCCTTTTAATTTTTATACTGAATAAAAAAAGACCACAATTAATACTTGATGCGGTTAATATTCTTCTGTATGAGAAAACGTAAGCCATTAGTTTGATTCCCAAAGCAGTGGCGTTTTTCACCCAAACATATCTACTCTATAGATAATTTGATCAGTATTAACTTTGTTTCTTGCTCTGTCTGCAAAAGCTGTCGAATACGCTTACTGCCCTTCTTCAGAGGGGTAAGCCTTCCTAAAAAGAATATCTTGGGTATGAAATAAAACTACATAGGACGGTGAGACTCAGCTAATTGAGCTTAAGAGAATGAGGAGAATCACATCAGTGGATTTACTTACTGGTCCTCATTGACTCAAAGTGGTAGTGACTCTTAGGTCAACATCTATCAGTCAAATACGACTGTTTTCTGTCATTTAGTGTTATGGTACCCAACCGGCGGACTGTAATGAACTCTTCCGGTTGCTATTAAAACCAGGAGAATATTCATCTCGGTGCTAAGTTTATTCCAGCCTGGAGGTGCCCGTGGTGTAATGGTTATCGTCGAAGGACATGGATACGGCGACACGAGTTCAAATCCTGGACGAGACTTATTGCATTTCACATAGCACTAATACCCTTGAGGAAGGTATGAATCCAATTATTCTCCCTCCAGCTATGGGTAAATAGTAGGGCAGACTGGGCTCTTCAGCCTTGGAGAGGCAACTAGTCTAAGAGAAGGAAAACACCGCGTAAAAAATTGACCTTGTGTCATACTCTACCCGAGCAGAGGGGCTGGTAAATATGATTTATTTGGCGCCCCATTCATTCGGCCTTGTGCCACATCGAAGCAAAAGAGTTTTGTAAATCATTAGGTTTATTCAAGCCTAACACTTTGGCAGTCAGACTGACGTTCAACCTCTTTTTTATCTATGTTTTATTATACTTTTGTTAATATACTTTGTTCCATGTAAACCCGAGTTCGTGTCTTTCTTCGGGACCCTTTACTGATCCATAACATTTACAAAGAATTATTATTAAATATTTGAAACCACACTGCTATGTGTGAAGAAGTTGTATTAGGGAGGAATACTTAATATATAGAATTACAAAAATAAATACAACCATTTAACTGAGTTAAAAAATGAACTCTAACAGCTTGTTTAAAAATGAACTTAGCTTGAAACTATTCGCTTACAAATCATATATGATATGGCATTAAATAACCCACAAGAATTGATATACCATAAAACATCAACCAAACCCAATCACTAAGTTTCATGAAAGTGACTTTCTCTATTCTGCATTGTCTTGTTTATCTGACATATTTTTCTCTTTCATCGGTTGTTTTTTCATTAATTTCTACTTTTCCCCATTTTGTTTACGATGTCAAAGTCTCAGGAGATCACCTCTAGGGTGTTTTCTTTTAGTTTTTTTTATGTATTTAATTTTTTTATTGTTTCTAATACAATGAATTTCATTGCCCTCTTCAAGTTACTTTTGAGAGTTTTATTATCAGTCATGCGATTTCATTTAAAACAATAACATTTTCATTATGGGCAGGGGGTTGAGTGACAACAACCCTCAAATAAGCAGCACTTTCTTGAGTGTCCCCTCAGGCATATGTACAGCTGTAAGCCGAATGCCATTAGCTTTTTACTATAGTCTGGTATTTAGTGTTGTTAGTAGACGGCCTCGAAGCAAGCAGAATTTATTTTCTGCTCGTCTCATAAATATTAAAGCTACTACTGTTAAATTTACTTGTCTGATAATCGACTTGCTCTTTTATAATTCATTTCCCGAATTGTTGATAATAGATTTTACTAACTATCGGTATGTCTACAGATAAGAATCTGTGTTGGAAAAACACATGAAATATATAGTGAATTTAATATTCAAAACAGAACACCCAATTCTAAACATCGAAAAATAATTTTAATAATAATGGAGACTACTCTTTCTGCTGACCACAGAAAAAATTGAAAAGGTGAAGTTCTTATTGATTCTTACTGAGGAACTGAAATAACAGATACGGAACTGAAAGATATGTGGTGAAAGGTCAAATACCTTCTTTCATGGAGTGACTTATACAAATTTCCTCTGAGACACATCGACAGCAACTAAGCTACATAAAACTGTGCATGAATTATAAGCTTCAATAAGAATAGTTGAAACCGAATAACTACGTTCAAATTACCAAGGAAAGTCAAAAGACTTGCAATATTTTGGTTTCTAATTTGCTTAATTCTTCAAGTTATACCAAAAAAAGCCTAGGATTCAAAGAAGAGTCCAGTTAGTACGGCTAAGTATAAATTTACTGTATTACCCCCAGAAAAGTAAGAACCCCTCTTCCCAATAAAGTGGTGTCCTAGATATTGCACCAAAACATGTGGTTGTGATGTTCTAGAACTGAATATCTGATGTACCCCTTCAGTACCATTACATCACGGTCCACTTGGATCCGAAGAGGTAATATTTGTCAGAGTCCAAAGTAAATGTCAAATATTACAGTTAGAAAATTGTTCGTATAAGATAATATTTGAGATCATATAACTGTAAATTATTTGTTTTAAGATTAGTTGCTTTGATATATTGGGTAGAGTGTTCACCAATGGCGCCGGAGACCGAGGTTCAATCCCAGGTCAAGTCACACCAAAGACTCAAAAATAGTATTTGATACCTCCTAGCTTAACACTCAACTTTATAAGGTACGTATCAAGCATAAAATGGAGCAATCCAGGGAAAGGAGTTGCACCCACACCTACACCTCAGTGTTGTAGATATCGAAAAGGAGGCCTTTGGGTCACCCTTGACTAGTCGACTACTTTACTTTTATTATTGTTCACCCCAAGATTAGTATTAGTTACTTGAAACCATAAACCTTTGGGCATACAGATTGTTGTTATTAAATAGAAATAATAACTGGAAAAGATATAAATATTAGAATTTGATAGAAATACTCTAAACCATACAGATTTATGCAAATGATTCAAATATAAGGGACATCCTTAAAATCAAATAACTGAATGCAAAAAAAAAAACTTTTATGAAACACCTAAATAAAATATGTAAATATGAAAGTACATTGAACACAATTCCCTATCCTCTTGGTATAAAATAACTGGACATTGATTGAAATATCATTAAAATCAATCAGCAGAACGGAACATTAGATTTTGTGTGGACGTAATAACTGAGAAAAAAATATTAAGTCAAGATGCAGAAGAATGTGTTATGCCATGAAAGATCAAAAGAAGTTGAGCTGTGTAAGGAAAATAAGCTTTGTGTGCTTGAAATAGCCTCTAAGAGCATTTGAAAGAGATTAAAACAAATGGAAGTTCGATCATCATCATCATCCTCATCATGTCGCACCATCAGCCTGCCAGCCAACAAGAACGAATACACATATATAAACAACATTTAGAGAATTAACTCGGAGACCCTCCGAAAATTACACATGAAACAACCACGAGAATTATAAGAAAAAGATAATGCATCAAACTAGGACCGTTTACACAAGAAGAACGTGACTCAGTACAAAGAAAAAATAAAATATAGAAAAGCAGCAAGGCTTCATGAAATACTCCCAGAAGTATTGAAGATCAGGCAATTTGACGAAATACGGCTCCGACACTGTAATGCCGTATATAATCAAAACCCAGTAGACTGATGGACAGAAGGATGCACCATCCCCTCGGATTAGCCAAGAACTACCGGGGTATTGCACTTATATCCATAGCGGCCAAGATATACAATGCTCTTCTACGCAACCGCATCGAACCCAAATTTGAGAACGTACGTAGTGCATTCAATAAGTTTCCAGACATTTTTGTACAGGCATTTGAAATTGTCGTAGACTCTTGTAAATTCAGTATATTGTTGCTATACGTCTTATTAGATGACTGGCCGATCTTTATGATTTCAGGTTTAAATGAACAGCTACAGCAGGAATTGGAATGCACCCTACTAAAGTCTGATTATCACAGCTTGTGAATTTCAAAAATGCAATCTCGACGTGAGGACACTTTAGAAGAACGATATACAATAAAATTATGTTTTAAACTTGGAAAAAATGCCACAGAAACGTATGGAATGCTTCAGACTGATTTTGGAGCATCTTGCATGAATCGAGCATCAGTTTTTTAGTAGCATCAGAGATTCAAGGAAGGCAGGGTGTCTATTAGGGATGATGGGAGGTGTTGGAGGAGTAAGGGAATCAATATACCAGAGTTGATTGGCCAAAGGGTTAGGGTTATGGCTACTATGTTGAGGTTTTAAGGGAGTTCTGGAATAGATTCCGTCGGAAGAGTCCAGCACTATTCAAATCGGCTCAGTGTCATTTCCACCAGAACAATGCACCAGTCCCCAACTCCATCCTTGACACAAACTATTTAACTAAGATGGCCATCAAGACCGTTCCTCACCCTCCCTATAGCCCAGACCTTGCTCCCTGTGACTTTTGGTTATTCCCTAATCTCAGAGGCTGTCGTTATGAGACAATTGTGGAGATGAAAGAGGCTGGGACGAAGGTCATTGACACGCTCACACATGAGGA
>OY757914.1:30093980-30143980 GCA_963585895.1 Sepioteuthis lessoniana
CATAATGCAAAATAAATAAATAAATATTCTATTTTTCAGCATCGACTGTCCGTCGGAGATGCAAAACATATCTGTAAACAAGAAGCTTAATATTCAAACAGTATCTGTCAGTTTCCTATACGCCATTTTCCGTTTTTATTTCTTTCTTTCTATTTTCTTTTTTCCTTGTGATTTTATCAAACGACATTTTCTTTTTTCATTATAAGCAAGATAATTCCATCCTAGCGAATCAATCTTCTGGAAGGAAAAACGAATAAAGTGAAATTAGATTAAATTAAAATCACTGTCCCTATGAAAAAGAAACACCCACTTTTTATTAGATTTGGATGATATTATCTTCGCTTATGATATATTGATTTTTTTTTTCGTTTAACTGAAAAAAAAAGTTAAAGGAAGAATACAACAATAAACCTGTCATTTTCAATTTAATTCGCTGACATGTCTCCCTTTTATTCTCTGGCCCAAAATGCAATGACGTCACAAAGAATTTTGCCGTATCTTTTTGGCTTAAGTTATTCATTGACATAGTTTATATAAGGCAAAGATAAAAATTATAGAATGGAAAAGAAAGTGATCTTAGACAGGTACATAAATGTGAACTACTTTATTCGCACCCCCAATGCACAATCACAGATTCATTGATATATATATATATATATATATATATATATATATATATATATATATTTTACTCCTGTCAAACGAGTTTATGTGTATATAAGAAGGTCATAAAATACGCAGGTCGTAAAATACCCTTTCTTGAACGATTCTACATGTGTCAGAACGATCTGTCATTGAAAGAAGATCTCTTTTCATCAGTTAAGTAAATTGATCTGTTTAAACATCTAGGCTTTTAAATGTTAAACGCATCTTTTTCTACATATACATCAGTACGAAATCTTACACATATCTTTTTACAACCTATTTCAATTAATGATATGCATACATGGTTGGGTGTACTTAATGGAACGCTTCATGTCTGACTGGTTTGGTTTGGTTTTCTGGCAAATCAACCATTGAACGTTATTTAATACAAATTCATATTTATACGTCTATAAATATCTGATATGGAAGCACATTTTGTAGATAATATTTTTAAACGAGCCTGAGCTGAGTTTTCAGCTCTCAGTAAAATGGTCTCCTTTATTTCTACCCAATTTGGATAATTCTATTTACTTTTCGGTCATTTGTTCGCGGACAGTTAAATGTGTTCAAGTATTGCTATCAAACACTAACAATTCAATTAAATCAGTCATGTTTTAATACATAGCTAAGTGGTCACACAGTTCTATTTCGAACAAGTCAATTTAACACAAATCATTGGTCTGCATACAGTTTGAATATCAGACATTTCTATTTGACCTATAAAGAGGTCTTTATGCGGTGCTACCACTCTGTGTCAAAGTGGACCTGGCAGGGATGTCAATGAAGTGGTTGCTTAATGTTGGAAAAATAAACCAGACAGCCTAGAACTTAAACAGTAAACAGTTGGCTTTGGTTTGGTTTGTTTTGGTTTTATGGTCTATCAACCAATGTAGGTTATTTGAGGCCAAATCAATATATATATATATATATATATATATATATATATATATATACCAAACCTCTGCTCGGGCAGGATATGACACAAGATCAATCTTTAAGCGGTTGTTTAACAGGTTTGAATTCAGAGTTTTCCTTCTCCTTGACCAGTTGCCTCACCAAGGCTGAAGAACATAGTCTGTCCTACTATTTACCCATAGCTGGAGGGAGAATAATTGGATTCATGCCTTTCCCAAGGGAATTAGTGCTCTCTCTCTCTCTTTATATATATATATATATATATAGTTCTATTTCAAACAATTCAGTTTAGCATAAGTAGTCAGTTTAAATTTCAAAACTAATTCTATTTCAAACAATTTAGCTTGACATAAGTACACTTTTTAGTTCTATTTAACCAATATATAGGACGCTTTCAGGTGCTACCACTCTGGGCCAGAGTCAACGTGGGAGCGATGGCAATAGATGGGTACTCCGCATTCCCCAAAGCCCCAAAATTACTGGAGTTTTACCATAAGATCTTTTAGTTTCATTTCTAGAACACTTGTTGGGGAGGTATCACACCTCTGCAGAGATGAAGTCCGTGTATTGAACAACCCTAGCTGACTGTGCCAAGTTGACCTTTGCTGTGGGCATTAGCGTGAATTAAAACGCACTACCGTCAAGAAATTGAACTCAGAACACTGTTTCCATTTCCTCAGATAAGAACCCAGCCCAGTCGATTGAGGCTCTAGAATACACCGACTGAATCTCTTCTGTGGGGTAAGACTTCTCCTCCGAGTATTCTGGATGAGACACTAAACAATCTGATAGTGACGCAAAAGTTATGCTTGAGCTTTGATGAACGCAGAGTACCAGTCAAGGAAAAGGAAAACAAAGCTGCTGATTTCAATTGATGATAAATCGGTAGATAGAATAAGAAAGAGAGAGAATGCAATAGGTGTGTTTGTGCGTATATATATATATATATATATATATATATATATATAAGTACATAAGGAAATTGAATCCGGCAGTCTAAAGAAAAGTGGAAAAAAGAAAAAAATTCCAAAATTTGATGTATTTGTTATGAAAGTTCTGCTTCAAATGTATATGACGTAATTTGAGTTCAAAATTTACAAAAAGTCGTAACGTATTTTCTATGTATTTTAAGAACACACACACACACACACACACACACATATATATATATATATACATATATATATATATATTGTTTCGCCAATGGCCCGGGAGACCAGGGTTCAATCCCAGGTCGAGTCATACTTTAAAAAGACTTTAAAAATGGTACTTGATACCACCTTGCTTAACACTCAGCATTATAAGGTACGGTTCAAGGGTAAAGTGGAGCAATCCTGGGAATGGAGTAGCGCCCTCCCGTACACCTTGGTGTAGTAGCTATCGAAAAGGGAGCCTTCGGGTCACCCTCGACTATGGTCGCTAACTTTACTACTATATATATTGTTAAAATAAATTGAGCGAAGCCTGTGCAATTGATACATTGACCGATAGACATATAAATAGATAGCTCCATGAACTGAGTTAAATAGAGAGATAGATTCAAATCAGTGTTTTGGTCGTATCAAACGGGTTTATCATCATCATCATCATCATCTCGTGCTGGTAGCACGGATATCCCTGACCCTCTCTCGCCACTCCTCCCTATCGTTCATCGCCCTAGGTAGGTCTTCAGGACAACATCCTGTATCCTCGCGTAGCTGCTGAATGTACGTTCGAGCTGGTCGCCCTGCTTTTGCGCGGCCATGTGTGGGGATCCATAAGAGTACATCTCTTATGAGTTCATCTCTGCTTCTCCAGCAGTGTCCTGCATGCCCACTAAAAGGATATAAAATTCACAAGCCATAAAATAAACTTTTTGGGATGATTTTGCATCTGGTAAAACGATCTGTCATTTAAGAAAGATTACTTTACATCAGTTGGGAAATTAATCTGGGCAAAGATCGAGCGTTTTATTCAGTTGAACACATGCTTTTCCACATCCATCCGAGTAAAGAATCCTGCTCACACCTACCAATTATCAAGTTTATTTTCTTTCGTTATTTGATGGCATATCAACTTTCTTGGGTTATGCATACACAAAGCCATCCTTGCTGAAGGACTGCAGTGATATTAATTAACTCATAGCAGGAGTGATAAGGGGGTTTAAACCTTTATAAAGAATATTTGACAGATAGTGAACGTAAATGCTCGACTGGAGTTTGAACTCGCTTCCCTTGTGGCTGCACTCCATCATTGTAACTCTGACACTTTTGGGACTCTCCTCGTACCAATTTTAATTATTATGTATTTGTATATATCATAGATTGGGACATTGAATATAAACCACTACCTTTCTTGTTGAGGAGTAAGACTCCAGAAGAAAGGGTTTTCAGGGTAGGAATATTGACTGAGTCTAGTGGTAAGGCTAAATTTCTTAAGAAACTAAGGCGCTCATTCACCCATACGTACAATTACTTCCACTTTCTCTCTTAGCCGGTGTTGTAGTGTTGCATACATATATATACTGGATACATACCGACGCAATGATAACAAACGCATGATAAAGACGTAAGAAGGAAAACGCAGGAAGGAAGACACAAGAAGACTTCTTTAGAAAAATATTCACCTCTCACTTTATTTGTAAGGTTTGCGTGTGAGAGGATGCTGGAGACCGAACATAAACTTCATATTTTGACCCAACTGTTATGACCGTCACGTTGTGTCTTTCTTGTTCTCCTGATGCTGGGGTCCACTCCATCGGGGCTTTCCGAGATCCCCCTCGGTCGGGTGTGGCTTTCCCTGCCACATCTGGTCTCTAGCTGTCTGGGAGTCTGCTGGCAACTGCCTTGGCACCCCAAACTTAACTGTGTTAAATAATAACTCAACGCCCACACGATCGCCTACTGGATCTTTGAATCGGATGTTTAATCGTCATCAAGCGGAAATAACTGTCATGCAGTTCAGAGGTTACTCTCTTCCGGTGCATCACTGTTAGTGGCACAATGGAACCTTCACCTTGTCCAACCTCATAAGCCTTAATCTGCCCACGCGATCTCTTTCGATTACTGGCCATTGGAATGTGTCACTTCCTTCCGGTGTATCACCTTTGAATAGCATTTTTAGGCTGGGCCGAAGGTCAAAATATAACAGTAGGATATTACAAGCTTTGAACTGTATGTAACTGAAAACCACGATTGTTTAATAGAATTCAGATTAAATGATTTAAGATACAGTCCTGTTTCCGATACTTGGAACTCGCTTTCTACGTCCTTTATTGAGGGGTAAGAGCTCACAAGAAGGATGTCTGTGTATGACACTGACTTGAATCTGATAGTGAGGCTCCAGATCTTGAGATCTGGGATATATTGAGTACCCTATAACAGTCATTACTTTCAGATCCACTCTGACCAGGAGTAGTAGTACTCGTTATTGTCCTATCTATGCGTCCAAAAGATCTATTTAAAAATATTGGGTGTCTCAAATACGAGGAAACCTTGTGACACCTAATAACTCTTTTTATAACAATGTTGTATTATTTTTAGTTTTAGATTTAAAAATAGTATTCTCTACTAACTATTAATCCTTCATCACAATTCCTTGGACAAGAAAGGGAAATATATAGCCTCACTACTTATTTAGAGACAAAATCATTCAAAACTGTCTCAAAATAGATGCAATATGATGATTTATTACTGAGACAAGAAACTAAAATAATTGCGTGTTCAAGAAGTTGATATAAAAACATTTGATTTGATGTCTCTACTTCAAGTATCCATTTTTTTTACAGGACATGTTCCAAATGACTGCGTTTGTTCTTGTCTCAGTAATAAATCTTTATCCTATTAATAGGTTACATCTATTTTGAGACACACAGTATGTTTATGCAATCGAACGATGAGCACAAAAAGCTCCTAGGAACCAATAAGAAAACATATTATTAGGAATGAACGATGAATGTGATCCCCTAATATTTGACTTAAGATAAGCCTTGATGGATCGATATGCATCTCAAAATCAATCGGCCAATCTATCAATGAATTATCCAACAAGGTTTGGTATGCAGTTAAAATCTCTCAATCCATCAATTAATTACCTAATAAATGTTGATATACAGTAACCAACAATGCAAACAAAGACGCATAGACACTATGTTTAAAAAAAAACAATGCCAACATCTTTTTTGATATCTTGTCAATAAAATATTTTAAATCTGGAAAAAAAACCCTTTGATTAAGGCACAGCTTGCCAACATAGTGTTAATTTCACGTACACTTTTCACTTTATAATATATGTTGAAAACTATTTTCTTTTAGTTGGATGCAGTCTCGTCATCTTTCATTAAATTTTCAGACATCAAAAAGATGTCTGAAAATTTGAAAAAAAATGTTTGTTGATTTGTTTTTAAAATTTTGTTTTCAGTGTGAGCCTTCAATTCTTGACACAAATTATATCCGGCATAAAGAGAAAAACAATAGAAAGAGAGAGAGAGAGAGAGAGAGAGAGAGAGAGAGAGAGAGATTATTGTCAAAGATCGTTACATAAATGTGATATTATCTACATACATACTCACACTTACAAATAATTTGATGCTCGGAAAATACTTACGTATCACACAGCTATGAGATATGAAGCCACAATTAAAGCAGAACCAGGGTGAAATGATACAAAACTGCATCTCGAATTACTTATTATCTTTTTAATCCACTGATGTGTCGTTTACGGTACTTCTCAGATTTTAACCTCATGGAGAATAAAATCTTTAAAACGCGATTCATTCACCATTACTTAATCTATAACTTCCATAAGGATATCACTCGTACAGGGGCATTAAAAATTGTATAATTAATATCGATGCAGTAAAGTTTCGTATGTCTTAGAAGTTTGCAAAGTGCAATTTTAACATAATAAACAAGCCTCGCTCTGGAAGACGAACTATTTTGAATTTCGAACTTTTGAAAGAGACACTTGAATTGGATCCATGTCAAAGCACTAGAAATTTTGCACCTAAAAGATTTTATACGTCATATTTAATTGTAAATAAACCTCTCAAGTGAAAAGATTCTAAGAAGGAATGTCGGTTCCTCATGAGCTTTCACTTGAGAACTGAACACAACGTTCCACCATCTGCTGTAATTCTTTAACCAGAAATACGAAACTTTTCATTTTTGCATTGTTACAAATGATGAAAAATAGCCATCAACAAAAAACGAAAGAAATGGTGGATATCAAAAAATGTGAGGCCAATGCTCGTACCGAAACCAGGAACCCATCTAAAGTATGCCCTTGTTTTGTTTTGGGTGGAATAAGAAATATGGCGTCCATTACGAGCTACCTGTTCATTGAAGGACCATTTCACCGAAAGAGTCCTTCTTTAGTATATAGAAAAGTTGTTTTTCTTCAGCATGATAATGCAGGGGAACCAAACCCAAGAAAGGTAAGATTGTTAGGAGGGGTGCTTTCTCTACCTCCTCCATGACAAACAGGTTTACTACCAAGAGATTTGCATGTGTGTTGATAAATAAATCACTTTATATGAGGTAGAACACTTAGAAACAGAAATTCAAAAGGGTTGTTCAAATTTCTTTTCGAAAAAAGCGTTGAATTAAAAATATGCCTTCCCACTGGGCTACAGTCATCGAAAATAAAGTTAATTACATTTGTGATTATATTATTTAAAACCATTTTACTAAAGTTTGTTTTTATGTGTTTTCTTTTTTCTTTTTTAGTAAAACGTAATTAGATTCGTAAAAATGTAAATTATTTACTGGATTGCGCCCGCTGCCAAAAGCAATACATTAGAATGTCAGAATGGACATTTTATTTTAGATTAAACTAAAGAAGACATAGAATCAGATACATAGATTATAATAAACTACTCCCCATGGAATATTTCCTCTCAAAAAGCCACGATTTTTAGAAGAAATGCAAAGTTCACTATTAAAAGACAGAATTGAAAAATACCTGATAATAGAAATAGATGATGAGGAATAGATGCGATGTCTTTAACCACTGACACCAAATGGCTTTAACATCAGAATAAACCATGTTGAATATTCCACTTTGAAATAAAATGCAAACATATGGGTTGATACATAAACCAAAAAAATATCCGACTAAAACATTTATCACACTGCCGCCTCAATATGCGTGTAAAGCTATCCCTTAGGTTTAAGTCAGAACCCATGGTAACCTCAGCGTAATAAGAAGTGATGAACAGAAAATACTGCATGTTGGCTCGCTGGATAGGAAAGTTTATTCTTTCTGACTTTTCACAGTATGCAGCCAAAAGAGTGAGATAAAGTATAAGAAATGCATCAGTTGATTTGAAATACACGTACTATAAACCGTGCAAGATGAAAAGGACAACCACAGAGTGAGTCATTTCTTCTCCGCTTATTTGGCCACCACCTCCCTCGGAGCCTCGTCTCTCATTTGTTGCCTCTCTTCTTTTGCTGCTCGTTTTCTGATTCCCCCCCACATTGCTTCGAATACTTTTCTTATATATGTTCATCAAACTATTCCTAAATAAATGCTTTTATTTCACGTTACGAGGAGCTTTCAATAAGTTTCCAGACTTTTTGGTACGAGCATTTAAAATAATCTTGAAAGTTCAGTATGTTATTGCTATATATTTCATGAGACGACTGACCATTTTTTTTTTTTTTTCAGGTTCAAATGAACAGCTACAGTTGCAATCGAATACACCCTACTAAAGTCTGATTGTAACAGCTCGTGAATTTCAAAAATGCAATCTGGACGTGAGGACACTTTAGAAGAACGATATGCAATAATATTCTGTTTTAAACTTGGAAAAAAACGCCACAGAAACGTATGGAATGCGTCAGGGTGTTTTTGGAGCATCTTGCATGAACCGAGCATCAGCTTTTGAGTGGCATAAGAGATTCAAGGAAGGCAGGGAGTCTGTGAGCGATGATAAGAGGTGTTGAAGGAGTAAGCAAGTCAATACACCAAAGTTGATTGGCCAAATAAAGACTTTCATGGATAACGATTGTCATGTGTCTATAGAGACAATAAGTGCACTGTTTGATGTCTGCGTAGGAACTATACACAAAATTATTCGCGAGGAACTGAAGATGCGGAAGATTTTTGCGAAGTTTGTCCCAAGGGTGCTCAGAGAAGAAAGATGTTGTCATGACTGCATGGAGATGGTCGAGCTGATCAATTCAGATCCCGCAATTCTTGATGCTCTGGGGACCTGCGATGTATTTTGGATCTACTGCTATGATCCAGAGACCAAGAGACAGAGTTTCCAGTGGAAGCATGCTGGCTCTCCTAGACCCAAGAAGGCCAGACAGAGCAAATCCACCCACAAACCTTTGATGATTCCGTTTTTTTTTTACAGCACTGGCATGATTTACATGCACTTGGTTCCCACTAGACAGACAGTCAACAAAGAATACTATGTTGAGGTTTTAATGGAGTTCAGCAAGAGATTCTGTCGGAAGAGGCGAACACTCTTCAAATCGGGCCAGTGGCATTTCCAGCAGGACAATGCATCAGTCCACAACTCAATTTTTCTCACAGACTATTTGACCAAGATGGGCATCAAGACAGTTCCTCACCCTCCCTATTGTCTAGACGTTGCTCCCAGTGACTTTTGCTAATTCCCTTAGCTCAAGGAAAAACTTAGAGGCTGTCGTTATGAGACAATTGAGGAGATGAAAGAGGCTGTGACGAAGGTCATTGGCACGCTCACACAAGAGGACTTCCACAAGGCCTTCCAGAATGGTACAAAAAGTGCATTGTAGCTGGAGGAGATTACCTCGAAGGGAAATAGAGTTTCTTGTGTGTACTATCAATAAAAGTACCCTTGCTTAACCAATATACCAAGTTTCTAAATCCCTGCCAGGCGATAGCCAAGATCATAAAATGGTCCCTTCAGTACACTTAGAGATCAACAACTAATTTGTATTCGACGAATAGATATGCTACATTACGAGTTATTTTTTGTCATTTCGTTTGAAGCATATCGACTCTTAATTTTTTTTCTAAACAAAATCTTCCTTCCTGATGATGATGATATGAAGTCGAAACTACTCGAGAACAATTAAAAAATAAATAACTATCAAGAAATATTCCTACTTTTCATATAAATTGCGTTACTATTTCATATATATAACATCATCATCATAATCATGTCGTGCCACGGACACGGATATCCCTGACCCTCTCTCGCTACTTCTCCCCATCGTTCATCGCCTCTGGAAGGTCTTCAGGGCTACATCCCGTATCCTCACAGAGCTGCTGTATGTATGTTCGAGCTGCTCGTCCTGCTTTTGCCTGGCTATATGAGAGGGTCCATAGGAGTACATCACTTATGAGCTCGTTCCTACTTCTCCAGCAGTGTCCTACATGTCTGGTTCGTCTGACTTGGATAGTTTTCGTGATGGGAGGTAGGTGGCCGTATAGTTGGTGCCTTGTGGGGTGTTGCCCCCAGGCCTTATTCAATATTGCTGGCAACATTCTTGTGTAATTGCCGTCTAGCTTCTTCTCCAGCTGTTTTGTTAGTGTCCAAGTAGCGCATACATACAGCAGTATCGATATGACTGCTTCCTGGAAGAAACTGCGTTTCATTTTATCGATCAGGTCTGATTTCCATATGATCGATAGCCTATCGATAGCTGTCCGTATATATATATATATATATATATATATATATATATATATATGTGTGTGTGTGTGTCTGTGTGTGTGTGTGTGTGTGTGTGTGTGTGTGTATAAAGCCATTACATACCCAGTGCTGGACACCCTAAAACTAAAACTAGAGAAAATCCCAATCGTCAAAATATTTTTAAACACTCTCCCACCAATACTTCAAATAAGAAATATTAGGCCATTTAGAAATTAAAGTTAAGGTGTATTTTTCAAATGCAAGACACACTGGCATATTTTGACCAATAAACTTTAGAGGAAATAGCAACATGGCTGATAATAAAGTAATTTTTAAAAAAAGCCGCAATGAGACGCACTGGATTCAGCCAACTAAGTAATATTAGGAAGAACGGATGCTGCAAATACCTCAAGTCAATCAACACCTTCATTTCTTTCTTAGCTAAAAGAAAAAAATATTACCATTAATCTAAATACAGAAGCAAAAATGTTATGTATTCTTTAAACTACACACGCTGCCTAAAACAATACTTATGAAAGTGAGAATGGCTATTTTATTTTCGACTAAATATTGACAGACACAGAATCCAGTTTATGGATTGCAAAAATTGATACTTGTGGAACAAAATTTCAGCTCAAACGTTCACAATTTTAAAAGAGATGGTAATTTTACTATCATAGAAATAAATCTAAAAAATATAAAATAATTTGAAAAATCGAAAGTTATTTTCTTCAAAATTTTTTTCTCGTAACAATGAATTCAGGCCGAAACTAGTTGAGAACAATTTTCTAAAATGTAGAGAAACAAGTAATTTCTCCTACTTTTCTTTTTACTTTAGTTCTTCTGACTTTTGAGTTTCAATACCTTATATATTTATATATTTATATATATATAGAGAGATGGAGGTGTATCACAGTACAGTAACGTTTTACTTCAGTGTATATATATATATATATATATATATATATATATATATACACACATTTCTATGTAGGATGGAGCTGAGTATAGGGAAGGAGAGCGAAACTTTTGTCTAGCTTAGCTGAGAATATAATTATGTATAATTCATAAAACAAATTTTCACGACGTTGCAGAATATACCGATAAATCTAGGAAAACGAACATTTAACGGTTGATACAGCAAAGCCTCAAGCTGACAACGTTCTGGAAATACGGACATGCACAAGAATTGCCATTATACGTGTGTTGTGTCGACGCCTAAAAGCATTAAAACTGAGATTACAGCTGTATTTTTAAACCAGCGCGCTGCTTCATACTGGCAAATGCACAACTGTATTTCTGCATTCACAGCCCTATTCAAACATTTCTTTTATCTTTTCTAAGCGGTTCGCGCTCTTTTCACAAGTTTTTCGCCTTGTGCTTGCTCTCCTCGTAAAATCTATTCCTGAATCGAAATTGTCCGTGAAGTTGACCTTTATAACGCGATCAGTCGCTGTGGAGCGATTACAGCGTCTCTCTGATTATTAAACCATCCAACGTACGCGTCGTTTTGTAAGCATCTAATTGTTTAAGAAAAACAACAAACTGGAAAATTGCTACTACTTCCGATGAGATCTTCTCGGTTCAGAGAAAATACGCTTTCAGCCAAACACCTTAGAAAGCTTAAAAAAAAGAGTTTTCTCTAATAATTTATCTAAATGTACCAGTGAAAATATTTTGTTTGGAGCTTACCCCACCCCCAATCTCGAAGATAATGGCTTTTGTTCTCAATGCATCCAATGAGCTTTCGATATATATATACATATGGCATATATATACATTACTTGCATTTGAACTGGTTGACTAATTTTAACAGTATGTAAACGTATTCAGGGTTATTTTAAAGCCTAGAAATTGCAAAATCCTATTCATTGTACGTTCAGATTCATAAATCTGTGCAATTGTTTTTTTTTCATTAATGACATACGATTTTTCTTCTAAAAAAAAGAACTAAAGATGAACTTTATTAGTTTTATTAATTGTATTTAATTTCATATCAACTCTTGTGGATTATTCAATACCTAATCTTGTTTTTACACACACACACACACACACGCACACACACACACACACACACACACACACACACACACACACACATATATATATATATATATATATATATATATATATATATATATATATATATATATATATACGAGGTACATACGATAAGTTTCCAGATTTCTTTCGTACGGGCATTTACAATTGTCGTAAACTTTGAAAATTCAGTATGTTATTGCTATACATCTTATGAGATGACTGACCAATTTTTATGATTTCTGGTTAAAAAGAACAGCTACAGCAGGAATTGGAATACACCCTACTAAATCCTGATTGTCACAGATGGTGAATTTCAAAAATGCAATCTGACATTTAAGAAGAACGATATGCAATTAAATTATGTTTTAAACTTGGAAAAAAATACCACAGAATCGTATGGAATGCTTCAGACTGCTTTTCGACCACCTTGCATGAAACGGGCATCTGTTTTTGAGAGGCATAAGAGATTCAAGGAAGACAGGGAGTCTGTGAGAGATGATGAGAGGTGTGGGAGGAGTAAGGGAGTCAATTTACCAGAGTTCATTGGCCAAAGAGTTAGGGTTAAGTTAGGGTTAATATGTTGAGGTTGTAAGGGAGATCAGGAAGAGATTCCGTCGGAAGAGGCCAGTACCCTTCAAATCGGGTCAGTGGCATTTCCACCAGGACAATGCACCAGTCCACAACTCCATCCTTGTCATAGACTCTTTGTCCAGACCTTGCTCTCTGTGAATTTTGCTTGTTACCTAAGCTCAGAGGCTGTCGTTATGAGAGAATTGAAGAGATAAAAGAGGCTGTGACGAAGGACATTGACACGCTCACACAAGAGGACTCTGATGGGGCCTTATAGTAAGTACCTCGTATATATATATATATATATATATATATATATATATATATATATATAGTTGATTTACAAGTATATCCGCATATACTTCAATGGTTTCAAGTATATTAAATTATTAGATATTTCTATTTAACCAATTGATGGGACCCTAACAGGTACTACCAAATTCGGATCAAATTGGACCTGTAAGTAATTACAATGAAATAGGACTCTTTCCAGAACGGAAGCCTACCGAGCAGATGCAGTTAAGTATCCTACGCTGGACTAACGCAATTTTTTAGGTGTTCTTACCTCTGCTAGGTATACATTCAGCATATTCCTACCCCTGAGGATGGTTTAGCTTTAAAGTTTCTACAACAATCTGGATAGATAGTTAAAGATGGCAGACTCGGTCACGGTTGTTGTTATTTTCTCTCCTTTCCTGATTTATATTTTCTTCGCCAAATATATAGCCCTAAAATATTTCTAGTATTAACCGGATAGTGGAAAAAACCACAACTTCCTGCCAATTCTTCAAGGCTGTCAAAAAATAAAAATTAAAAAAGATATGAATAAAGAGACAAATAAATATATAACAAGAAGAAATTAAAAAAAAAACGCTTTTAAACTTGGAGAGGAAATTTCATAGTTTAAAAAAGAAAATGCTTAAATCTGCCGTGAAACCATCAGTAATCATTTCTGGTTTTCCATTATGAGATTAATGATTATAAGAAATTTAGTTAACATATTGGACATTCGCAAACACATTCTAGAAGGTAATGAAATTTATATTCTTCGTTTTTCTGGTCGGCAACTCTGATTAAAAATCAATTATGAGTTGAGACCCCGAAAAAAAAGTAACTAATAATAATAATTTGTTTGTTTATTTGTTTGTTTGTTTTGTTTTACGACAATATCAACCTCATCGGTCATTTAATGCCGAATCAAGTTAAGGAAAATAAATCTGAAAAGAAATTCATAGGAGAGGTCTTAGGAATTAATGATAAACTTTAGATAATTATTTGGTTATTTTTTTATTAGGAGTTTATTTGTAGGGAATCATAAAAAAAACTGTGAAAAAGGTTGGGAAATGGATCAGGCTATTAGAATATATCTAGTAAAGAAAGGGTTTATAAAAGTAATTTGGTCTAATTGTAAATTTCTTTAGATTTTGTGTATAACTTCACTGTTTTTAGAAAGGATATCCCATTATTTATATCAGTGTTTTGGAACAGTTCTTCATATTGTTTACATGATAGTAGGTTTTTCTTATATGGACTCGGTCAGTACATTCGATGAGAATGTGCTTCAGTTTATCAAAAAATAATATAAATAATAATAATATGGGAATTTAACATACAAACGGATCACCTAATCCCGGCCAGAAGACCAGATCAAAGAAGAGAACTTGCAAAATAGTCGACTTGCTGTCCCGGCTGACCACAGAATAAAACTAAAAGAATGTGAAAAGAGGGTAAGTATCTCGACCTTGCTAGGCAATTGAAAAAACTGTGGAATATGCAAGTGACAATTATACCAATCTTAATTGGTGCGTTTGGAACAGTAACTAAAGGATTACTAAAGAGACTAGAGGACTTGGAAGTTGGCGGACGAGTGGAGACCATCCAAACGACAGCATTGTTGAGAACGGCCAGAATACTAAAAGAGTCCTGGAGACTTGAGGAGACTTGCTGTCACTCATACTCAAGTGAAAAACCATCGGCTGATGTGAAAAGCTCTAATGAGTGAATAATAATAATAATAATAATAATAGCAACAAGAATCTCGTGAGGTCCATTCTTGAAATAGACCAGGGAAGAACTTCAATAAATGGACTGGAAGACAAGACGATGCATAAAGCCATTACATCCGAGAGATGACAAAGACAGAACATATATGTCAAGGAAAGAAGGAAGAAGACTCGCCAACGTTAAAGTTAGCATGGATGGATCAATACGACAACTCGAATACTACCTAAAAAAGCGCAAAGAAAGACTAATTACAGCGACCAGAAGCAGCACAAGCAACAAAAAAAAATCAACAGTATAACAATAACTAGGAAATAGAAATGAGAAGAAAAACAATTTTACGGATATTTCAAAATGCAAACTAATGACATCTCACACGTGAAGACATGGGCATGGCTATGAAAAGAAAACTTTGAGAGAAAAACTGAAACACTTCTAATAGTAGTACAAAACGACGCCATAAAGACCAAAAATATTAAAGCGACAATAGATTTGACGCAATAGAATAGCAGGTGGAGGTTATGCGTTGATAGAGACGAATCGATTTATGAAATAAAAAGCGAATGTGACAAAATAGCACAAAAAGAGACGAATCAGTTTATCAAATAATGAGCAATGCTGCAATCTAGCGCAAAAAGAGTATAAGACTAGACACGATTGAATGGGGGAAGGTAATTCATGGAGAATTGTGCAAGAAACTAAAATCAGACCTTTCGAAATAGTGGTATATGCAAAACCCAGAATCTATCCTGAAGAATGAGATGCACAAATGAATTTATCAATAAATAGCCTACAAATTTTCATATGCCATAAAAAAACCAACCCAGAAGACATAATATAGGTATTAGTATGTCTGTGACATGCAAAAACGTTAGCATGATGGAAGAGAAGTCAAAAACAACGTATAAGTATGCAGTAAATGGACGTGAAATATATTGTCTACGCCAGAGATACGAGTTGACAAATCATGAAAATCTATTGAAGCAGACTAATACAAGGTGTTTCAAAATAGATGCAACTCAGTAATACCATGATGTTTTATTATAGAGACAAGAAACTCCATGTCATTTGGTCTGAGTTTATGCTTAATAGGGATTCTGTATGGGTACACCTGAAGATCCTTCTTTAAGATTCTTTGCAACGATACACGTTCTTGGGAACGTCTTCAGAGGGTCTTTTTTTGGAATCTATCCGAAAGAATATCTCACTGCATCCACATTGTCAGTACATTTTACAGTCAACTTCCTGTCCAGATCCGGGATTTTCTGCCTTCTTGTTGAGATTGTTTACTGACCCTATGGCTTGAAATGTATGTACCCATCGATCAATTTAGCTTTTCTGGAGATAATAGTCAAAGTTAAACTTTCAGCAAAATTTTGCTAGAATAGTTTTGAATGATTTTGTAACCAAAAAAGTAGTGGCACAAAATATTTATTCTCTTTTTCTAGGGTATTGAGATCGAAGATTAATAGGGGTTATAGAATACTATTTTAAAATATGAAACAAAAAAAAGGCATTAATATTAGTAGAGTTATTAGCAGTCATATTAATCTCATGTATATTGAGACACCCCGTACAAAAAAGTGGAAATATCGAAATATCTTTATTCTGGGTTGGTTTCACGACTACGACCAAAACATGTTGAGCTACGTTATCAAAATATCGCCAAACCTATGACTCACTCTTCATATCTATCCATCTTATTAGAGCCTTGTGCTCTTTTGAATTTTTTTTTATAAATATCAATCTGCATTATTCTGTTTTTACCGGGTGTCTCAAAAGAAATGCACCCAGTTTATATGATAATGACTTATAACGGAGACGAGGGCAATGGCGGTCATTCGGAACATGTCCAGTAAAAGAAACATCCTTTCAGTCATAGACACCAAATTAATGTTTTATTTTTAAATCGTTAACCTATCAGCTTTCAGGACACGCAATTTTTTGTTTTGTTTCTTTTCTCAGTAATAGATCATTATCGTATAAATGGATTGTATCTCTTTTGAGATAGTTTGAGTGATTTTTGTCTCCAAATAAGTAGTGACGCAAAATAGTTTTTCTCCTCTTGGTCTAAGCATTATGATCGAAGATTAATAATCGCTAAAATATACGATTTACAAATCTGAAACAAAAAAGAACCCAACATTTTTGTTATTAGAGTTATTTGCAGTCACATGGGTCCCGTGTATATTAAGACTCCCAATATATTTTTTATCCAGTCGACTACTGCATGGAAAGAAAGTAAATAGGATAAGGTTTATTTGTTGTGTCCTTGAGGGGAGACGATAACCAATCAGGTGTGTCCTTCGTCTTTCAAAACGGAATTCAGAGACGAACGTCTATTCTTGTCGAAGAGTCGCTACCAACTGCGCTGATAAACCCTAGAAATGTTGAACTCTCACAATATATATATATATATATATATATATATATATATATATATATTCACCGTCAAAAGTAAAAAATGATTTTTTGCCTCGTTAATGTAATATTGTCAATACAATGTTTTTAACCTGTGGAATATGTGTGACAAAAATGGTGAGAAATATCACTACTCTTACAACATGGAGAGGATATTTTTGTTTGCGCTTTCTCTGCATATAATTGCAGCTCATCAGAGCAAGTGAAAAACAAAACAGGAAAACATCAATAAAAAAGAAATAAATGTCGACCTTGGTGCATTCCTTGTAAATGTTGCATGTAAGACATTAAAAAAATACATGTCAGAACAACAATAAAAAAACAATTCTTTCTAAAAGTTGCACAGTTATCAAAAATGTTGTTTACATCATATTTGCCCAGACAGTTTTATTTCAATTCGAATAATATCTTAAATTCCTTGATTCCAAATTCACATAACACTAAACGAAGAAAGCATAAACCGACATTTGAAAAAAAAACAATATATATATATATATATATGAATATATATATATATATATATATATAAGTGTGTGTGTCTCTGTGTCCTAACCCCTCAGTACATACAGGATGCCACACAGGATCTATTTTAAGCAACTTCTTATAAGTTATAATTCAATGTTTACCTTCTCCTAGATTGGTTGGTAAAAAAAGTTCATTTTGCCCAACTATTTACACATACCTTCAAAGAGAATTGTGAGATTTATAGTTTTCTTTTGTAGACGGAACCTCTCTGAAACTGGTAGACAAATTCACCTACCTAGGAAGCAGTGTCTCATCAACCGAAAAAGACATCGACACGCGGCTAACGAAGGCATGAACGGCTATCGATAAATTATAGATCATATGGAAATCATACCTGACCGATAAAATGAAACGCAGATTCTTCCAAGCAGCGGTCATGTCGATACTGCTGTATGGATGCACTACTTGGAAGCTAACAAAACGGCTAGAGAAAAAGCTAGATGGCAATTACACAAGAATGCTGCGTGCAATATTGAACAAGTCCTAGAGGCAACACCCCTCAAAGCACCAACTATACGGCCACCTACCTCCCATCACGAAAACTATCCAAGTTAGACGAACCAGACATGCAGGACACTGGTGTAGAAGCAGAGACGAGCTCATAAGTGATGTACTCCTATGAACCCCCACATATGGCCGAGCAAAAGCAGGACAACCAGCTGGAACCTACATACAGCTGCTATGTGAGGATACGGGATGTAGCCTTGAAGACCTGCCAGAGGCGATGAACGATAGGAAGAAGTGGTGAGAGAGGACCAGGGATATCCGTGCTGGTGGCACCACATGATGATAATGATAGCTTTCTTAACAGTTTTTGTGCATTCTAAAATGGAAACAGCCTCGTTTTGGTTTTGAACTCAGGTTACCGTATCATATATATATATATATATATATATATATATATATATTGTCATCCACGTGTGTGTGTGTGTGTGTGTGTGTGTGTGTGTGTGTGTGTGTGTGTGTGTGTGTGATGAAGATAGTATTTTTTTCAGTTTTGTCTTCTTTAATTTGGATTTACTGGTCACATATTTGGAGTATCCTGTGTTATAGCTTTTGTTAAGCGATTCGTATATCACTTAAAATATAATTTACGCGTATCGCTTAATAGCCGAGGGTCATTAAAAAAGTCCTGGGCCTCACCGAGACGGAAAAGCATAGCTGAACATTTCTTCGTGGAAAAAACACTACTTTTCCTAAAACAAGCAAAAACTAATTCAAAGTTTTCAAGTTTTACAAAAATAGTACTGCGTTGCCATGATAAAAAAAAGGTTCGTCTGTTTTTGCTTTTCTGATTGAGGGTAGGAATTCTTTTAAACAAGCTTCCTAGAATATCATTTACCTCTAAGGTTTTGGTTTGGTTTGGTTTGGTTTTATAGCATATCAACCATTTTATGTTATTTAATGCCTAATCGTTTTCATATATATATATATATATATATATATATATATATATATATATATATATATATATTTTCGATTCCGGCTTCGAGCGTCCTGCGTGTCTAGCCACACTGAAGAGTTCTGATAGAACGAAACAGTCTGTCTGTGGATAAGAATATATATATATATATATATATATATATATATATATATATATATATATATATATATATATATATATTGTATTATTCAGTTCACTTAAACCGGAGTCGAGAATAATTCCGTCAAGCCAATAAAATTATTCACCTATGAACATTTAAATTTTCCTGGTAAATGGCTCAATGTAACTGACATCACAGAGTAATAATTCCTTTAAGAAAAACGAAAACAGGAAAACATTAGGATTATAGATTTACTTCCATCCATTTTTGGGTATTGATATGAATCAATAACATAAAAAATAACTGGCCTTCTTAAGATCCAATGGATATTAATAACAGAAGTCCTGTTATCTTTGGTGCTATTGATTCATATTAATACCCATAAAAGGATGGAAATAAATCTATAATCCTAATGTGAGTGGTTTTTGTTTTTCTTAAAGGTATATATATATATATATATATATATATATAAGTATGTATATATAATTTTTAAGCACATTTAGGTGAAAACATATTTAAAAAAGCCTAAGCTCACTGTTTTGAATACGGTTAAATGGTTCCAAGTATTGCTATGCATCACTAACAATTCAATTAAACATCAGTCATTTGTTTACACACAGCTAAATGATCAAACAATACAATTTCTAGCAATACTGTTTATAATGTCATTTGTTTGCATATAGCTTGAATATTAAACTGTTCTATTCGACCCATTGGATCCTTTCAGGTTGTACTATTCCGAGTCAGAGTGGATCAGGGAAAAATAAAAACAGTGCTCTGCATTACCCAAAACTCCAGTATTACTGGACCCTCAACATTAGATTGTTTAACGTCAGATCCCGGAGACTTGTTGGGGGTAGTCTTATTCCACTGCAGAGATGCAGTCGGTATATTCTACTGTCCCAACTGACTGGGACGTTTACCAATTAGGGAACTATTCAGAAGCATAAAACATACATGGTATTCTATACATTTGGCAGATATTTACACAAGATTCTTTTGTCCTAGAATAATCAACCTGGAAAGCCATTTCCTTCATGGTTGAGTCGTTACCCTTTCAACTCAACAACAAAATCGTCTCTTATTTTTTCTTGCACATTTACAAGAGATAAACAGATACTCTATTCTAATCTCAGCCGGTAGGTTTAGATAAAGTAGACTCGACGTTTCATTCCATTTCTCCAGTATGCGACGCGATCGACTCTGTTTTTCGTTGTCACGAATCACGTGATGCGAAAATCTTCCGTTCTGTTAATGGCGACGTGCGGCAAGTAAAGCGAAACCCAGACACCGGATTTACACCTCATTTTCATCGATCATGCGTAATAAGTGCTTCCTGAAGCAAAAATTTATCCCGTCTTCGCTTTGGGTTGGATCCCATCACGCGAAATAACTCGAACTGCCAATTAATGACAAAGGTTCATCATAGAGAGAACAGGATGAATAAGCAAGTGTCATTTTGAAAGCTTCCCGGTCAGCTTTGATGAGAGAAAGAGAGAGAGAAAGAGAGAGAGACAGAGAGAGAGAGAGAGGGGAAAAAGAAAGAGAGAGAGACAGACGAAAGAGAGACAGACGAAAGTGTGTGTGTGTGTGTGAGAGAGAGAGAGAGAGAGACGAAAGTGAGAGAGAAGAGACGAAAGAGAGAGACGATAGAGAGATGAGAGAAAGAAGAATCCTTTTACATTGCTGCCTACAAAGCTTGGATGTAGATTTTGCAAGGTGATAACTTTATTTTTACTCTTCACCAAGGCAGCTTTTTATGTGAGTGCCCGTGGGGCAATTAGAGTTAAGTGGACGTCGAGACAGGCTGAATTCCAGAGTCCATTAGTAGCAGGTTTTTAAAGTGATTTTGATGCTGTCCAACGACCAATAATATAAAACTGGTGAAAACATTTCTTTTTACAACATATCACTAATTAACTCTTAAGGGACGAGTTAAAAAAACTGGGATCTCATCAATGTTAGAAAAATATATTTTCGAAATTTCATACTTACAAATATCTATCTATCTGTAAAAAAAAAAGAGATAAAATTAATTATTTAACGGTATCATAAACCGTTTTGGGTAAGATTTTGCTGTGAGTTTAGGAAATCGCGTTCAATTTACGTCCACATTTACATTTGTTGTTCGATGTTTCTTATGTGTTTTTTATTTGCACATAGTTCCATCAAATCCGAATAATTCTTAAACAAATATATGCAAGGTATACCGTCAGAATATGCTAAGCCTCATTGACAGTGTGGTCTGCGAAAAAGAAATTTAAAAAAATATTGTCTTTGATACTCGTATCTAAAACACACTTGTAATTTAAATGACCCCCAGTCAACTGTGCTATCGATACGGTATCCAGAGTTGTAATATCTTTTGTTTTGGTATTGTAGCATATTAACACCTAAAGGTGATTTATTGCTAAATCCTCTTTATAGTGTTAAATCACAATTCATGAAACTATTTAACTGTGTACGAAAAAATTAAAAAGAATGAGCTTAGGCTTGTTTAAAAATGTTATATATATATATATATATATATATATATGACATTTTTAAACGAGCTGAAGCTCATTCTTTTTAATTTTTTCGTATGTATTTATGTGTGTGTGTTTCTCTCTCTGTGTGTGTGTGTGTGTGTGTGTGTGTGTGTGTGTGTGTGTGTGTGTGTGTGTGTGTGTGTGTGTAATTTTTAAACAGTTTTTGTTGATAACATATTCAAACGAGCCTGAGATCATTTACTTATTTTTTTGGTCCACTGTTAAATTATTTCAAGATACCATGTAACAGTAAATATTCAATTCAACATCAGTAATTGGTTTGCAAGCATTTAAATTGGAAAGTAATTCCATTCTTAAATGAGCTAGAACAATTTTTGCTCTCAAGTATTGCTATTGTTACTTCATAGTTAAATGGTTTCAATTAGTGCTATCAAACACTAATAATACATTTTAATATTGATTTTTTGTTTGCATACAATTATGCAGTTTCAAGTGTTACTATTTAACACTATTTATTCAATTGAACACTATTCATTTATTTGCACACGCTTAAATGGTTCCAGATACTATTATGATATACAAATTTCACTCATTTGTTTACACATACTTTAATGATTGTAAATATTACTATGTATTCCAAGCAATTCAATCAAACATCAGCCATTTTTTAATAGTTAAAATGTCAGCAAATTCTATTTGACTCATATTTGAGATCCTATTACGTTCCACTAATCCGGCTCAGAAATGCCCTGAAAGTTATGGTAATGAAGGAGTACTTTACATTCCCCAAAACGTCAGGACTGGAGATTCAATATATGATGGGTTAGAGCCATATGTAGGATACTTGTTTGGAGGTGGTCTTACCTCCGGCAGAGGTGAAGCGGTGTATTCTACAGCCCCGGCTACCTTTGCCCAGTTGTAATGCATATCACACAAAAATAGATCAGATTGATAAAAAATGTTTGCAATTAAAAAAATCTAAAGAAATAACACTGAAAATAATTTAGAAGTTAAAATACCCCACTTAAAAAAAGAAAACAAAAAGAAAAATATGGATTGCATCAATCTTAAAGAGATAATATATCAAAAACTTCCAACTAATTAACATCTATCTATCTATCTTGCTATTTATTTATCAGCCCTGCCGGCAGGGCATAAAATACACCGACTGTAAAGTGGTGAGTGGTTTTCAGAGCAGGACTAAAAACTATATCTGAAGATGAGGATCCGCTTCTGGGGATCTGGAGAAGTGAGAATTACTCTTTCATTGCCATGACAACCTGTACCCCTCTAACCCACTATGGTAGTGCTTGCAGAGTCTCATCTATGAATTTTGCCCCGTCGGCTGGGGCTGTAGAATACATCGACTGCACCTTTGCAGAGGGGTTAGACGCCTCAAGGAGTGTCCTGGATATAACACTAAACATTCTTTTGGTGAGGTTCCAGTAATGCTGGAGTTTTGGGCAAATGCAGAGCACCCCTTCATTGCCATTACTTTCAGGTCCACTCTAATCCGGAAACGTAGCATCTGATAGGGCCCTATGTATAAGTTAGATAGAACAAACTGCATACTTATTCTAAGCTATATTGTTTGAATTAGAACTATTTGGCTAAATGGAATAGTTTGAAATAGAAACGTTTTTGACAACTAAACGGTACTTACATTTAAACTTCGTGCTTATGCTAAAATAAATTGTTTGAAATGAAACTGTATTTGACATTGAAACACCACTTACACTAAACTCAATTGTTTGAAACAGAAATGTTTTTACATTTAACTGTGTGAAAACAAAATCTGTACTTATACTAAACTGAATAAGCTTAATTATAATTGCTTGACTAAACTGAA
This sequence comes from Sepioteuthis lessoniana, assembly GCA_963585895.1. Classification (NCBI taxonomy): domain Eukaryota; kingdom Metazoa; phylum Mollusca; class Cephalopoda; order Myopsida; family Loliginidae; genus Sepioteuthis; species Sepioteuthis lessoniana. The sequence continues at coordinate 30,117,594 of OY757914.1, forward strand.
TAGCTTGAAATAGAATGGTTTTCCACATTTAAACTGTACTTACATTGAAACGGAATGCTTGTGCTGAACTCAATTGTTTGAAATAGAACAGATAATTTATATAAAAATGGATTTGGTGTTAAATAACTTACAAAAGTTGATATACCATAAAAACCCAACAAACCAACATACAAGGTTAAAGATCCTAGTCTGCCCTACTACTTATTATTCAGAAATAAAGAATCAATTAAGTAGCGTTTTCTTACACACTTTGGGCACAGTCGGCTGGTGTTGTAGAATACACCGACTACTTCTCTGCAGAGGGGTATGAACCCCAAAACACACGAGTGTCCTTGAGATAACCCTAAACAATCTGATGGTGAAATTCTAGCAATGCAGGAGCTTTGGGGAATGAGGAGTATCCCTTCATTACCATCGATGCCGGGTGGAGTGGTAACACTTGATAGGGTCCTATATATTGGTCAAATAGAACTAAACTGTCTATAAGCTGAATTTCTTGAAATAGGAAGTAACAATCTTATGGTGAGATTCCAGTCATGCTGGAGTTTTGGGGAATGCAGAGCACCCCTTCATTGCCATTTCAATCAAGTTCACTCGAACCCGGAAAGGTAACACCTGATAGGGCCCAATGTATGAGTTAAACAGAACTAACTGCATACTTATGCTAAGCTAAATTGTTAAAATTAGAACTGTTTGAATAAATGGAATTGCTTGAAATAGAAATGTTTTTGACAATTGAACCGTGGTTAAATTTAAACTGCGTGCTTATGATAATCTGAATTATTTCAAATAGAAATGTATTTGACATTGAAACTGTATTTACACTAAACTGTATTGTTTAACATAAAACTGTTTTGACATTTAAGTATGTGTAAACAAAATCTGTACTTATACTAAACTGAGGCGGTGTCCTCGTGGTGTAATGGTTAAAGCGATGGACTGCGGAATCGTAGTAAGCGAGTTCGTACTCCAGTCGCGCTATTACGTTCACTTTCGGGCAAATACCCTTGGGAAAGGTATGAACCCCCTTATCCTCCCAGCTATGTGTTAAATAGTACCACTACTGTTCTTCTAGGAGAATGGCTTTGGCATTAAATAACCTAAAAAGAGTTGATATGCCATTAAACAAAGAAACCAAACCAACCTTATACTAAACTAAATAAGTTTAATTAGAACTGTTTGACTTAACTGAACAGCTTGAAGTAGAAGTATTTTAGATAATTAAACTGTGTACTCATGCTAAACTGAATTGTTTGAAATCGAACCGGCTATTTGCATAAAAATAGATTTGGCGTTAAATAACATTTAAAGGTTGATATGCTTAAATCCAACCAACCAACCAACTATGGATTAAATATATGTGCGTAAAAATTATTCCTATTCGATAAAATAACAGCAAAAAAGGTCAAGAAAGGACTAAAAAAAAGTCCCTAGAAACAATTAACAAAAAATACAAATAAAAATATACAATGAACGAGTTTCCCTAACCTCTAGACCTGGAGTTGTCCTAAATGGGTAATATCTATTTTTTACTAAAAAGAAGGATAATGAAAAATATTTTTTTCAAATCGCTGGCTTTATCATTGATACGTGTATATAAAAGGAAATTATTATTTCAAAAAAAAAGAAAATAATTTTTTAAATAGTAGCAAAAATCATTTCTTACAATTTGACCAGTTGAGTGAATAAAAATCTCTGAAAAACAAGAAATACTTAATTTTGCTAGGAAAGTTTTTTTAACTGAATATGAACCCCTGAATTCTGTTCTAAAGTCAGAATTTTGTCATAATGTTTCGTTTTAAAGTTATACGCATTTAGTAAGAAAGATAGATCGATAGATACGGGACGGACACTTTTTTTTTCAAGTTTCAAATAAGAATAACATGTTATGTAATGGTTTCTTTCAACACGATAGTAGCATTCCTGATTGACAGCGGCATATCACAAATTCAGTAACTACTGAAGTAAGCTCAGGTACTGTTGGAAACGCATGACATCTCGTTGATTGGCAATCATGGTCACATGAGTCGTTGAGAGATTTAGTTAAATTGAAAAATATAGTTGACTTCCAGACAGCTTAAAGTTGATGTCTGTAATTTAAGTGGCAAATGAAACCACTCCAACACTATTAGTAGAGAAGCAATCCTATGTAAAAGGGTGACTATTTTCCAACATTGTCCCAAAATAACCTCTCCAGATCTTACTTATTGAGACAGTCCAAAAAAAAAAATGTGACATTGGGAATAAAGATGAATGATTTTTAGCAGATTTTTGAAAAATGCTACGCATGAAATAAGTGTTTTTAACTTTTCAATTTTTTTTAGAAAACCATGTTGATCTATAGTCTTCGCTACAGGGGACAAATGACAACCTCTGACAACCTTATTTCTATCAATTGACCTTTTCCCTTTCTTCGCAGTTACACATGACCGATAAAATTATGTAATAAAATCGAGTGATATATCGAGGCTGTGGCTGAGGCTGCTGGCTAGACTTCTACTTTGTCTGGAGGATCCAGGGCCAATCTGAAATAGCAAAATGAAACAAAAACAAAACTGACATAATACTTTTTTTTTATTTCACCAAAACTAAATCCATGCAAGAACAGCACACTCAGCACTATCTGAATCTATTTCAGTGAGACTTCATGTTGGCTTTAAAATTAAAAATCCCCAAGCATAAAGTTCGAAAACATGAAAAAAAAAATACCAGAAATACATTATCAAAGCATTATACGGCATTATAATAGAAATTTCAATGGTGCTTTGACTCGATGCAATGAGTGATAAAATATCAAACTGAAGAAAATTTAAATTTCACATCTACGTAAATACAGCTTCAGTCTCCATACTATCAGATGACCCAGATATTTGGGGCTGCAGAATACACTGACTGCATCTCTACAGAAGGGTAAGACTCCCAGATCAAGAGTCCTTGATATGACACTAAACAATCTAATGGTGAGGCTTTAGTAATGCTGGGACTTTAAGGAATGCGTAGAACCCCTTTCATTGCCATCACTCGCAGGTCACCTCTGGCTCTGAGTTGTAGCACCTGATTAAGCTCCAATCTATGGGTCAAATAGAACTAATCGGTGAAATTACGTTAAACTGAATTGTTTGAAATTAACTGTTTTTACATGTAACTGTGTTTAAACTGTGTACTTATGCTAAACTGAATTGTTTGAAATAGAACTGTTTTGATATTTAACTGTGGGCAAACAGAAACTTTCCTTATACTGAACTAAATTGTTTGAAAATTCTATTAATATTAATTAATTTGCTATTAAATGACCCGAAATGGTCGAAACGCATTAAAACAAAATAACCAAATATCTGACTATGTCCAGAGCGGGAGTGCGAGAGATGTTTACACATTTCATTTCAGGTAAGTAAAAAGAAAAACTAGAGACAGAAAAACAAACACTGAATCGCTCGTTTATTAAAACTAACTTTGACAGAAATGGCGGGAATATCTGGATTTTATATTAACTCCCTCGGCGCCGATATGAAAAATATTTTTTGTGAATATTCTTTTGTTTGACATTTTTGTTTTACACTTTTGACATAGGTTGCTTGGTTTGTTCTTTTATTTATTTTTTTTTATTTGTCTCTCACTTCTTTCCTTGATTCTCCATTTTCTCCATCTTTACAGTATTCACTTATTTCTTACTTCTTTCAAACTGGCCGCCTCGGGTAGTGTAATGGTTAGCAAGCTTGACTAGCCAACCTGCAAGATTAAGTTCGAGTTTCCTTAGGTGTCCAGTTCATATGGCCTTGTGCCACATTCAAACAAAAATCTTAGTAAATTACTACTTCTTTCACACTTTTTCTTCTTCCTTGATTTTCGCAGTCCTTTGTTTTCTTCCTGTTTCCTTTGTTTTTTTCCATCTATCCTGTCGTCTTTCCTTTTACTCTCTTTCCTTCTTTAGTTTATTCCCAACTTCCTCCTCTCCTTATTTCTTTCTTTCTTTCTTTCTTTGCACACACTTGTTCCTACTTCCTATCCCTCATTTTGTTCTATATTTACTTATTTTCTTAGAATATTTTTTTCATTATTTCATTCGTCCTTCTGTCTTTCCTTCATATCCTTCCTTCCTTCTTTCTATTCTAAATATTTTGTTTCTTATTTCTCTTGCAATATATCTATTTATTTTCCTCCCCTTCTTTTCTTTGTTTCTTTTTCTTCTTTCCTTCTTTTATTTATTCTCTCCTTTTTTCGATTCAATCGAATTTTATTCCTTATATAATCCATTTCTTTCTTTCTTTCTTTCTGTCTTTCTTTCTTTACATTTTTCTCTCCTTCTCCTCACTGTCTCGTTCTTCTATTTACTTTTTACCTTCCTTCTTTCTTTCTTTCTTTCTTTCTTTCTTTCTTTCAATCCACGATTTTTCTTTTTTCCTTCCTTTCTTCATCCATCCCATTCCAATTTTCTTCCTTCTCTATTTTCAATCTTTTTATTTTTTATTTTTATCTCTATTTCACTCAGTTAGACACACTCATAATTCCTCACCCTTCTCTCTCATTCACACACTCTCACTCTCTCTCCAATCAATATTCTCTTTCTATCTCTTTCTTTCTCTCTCTTTGTCACTCTCTCTCTCTCTCTCTCTCTCTCTCTCTCTCTCTCTCTCTCTCTCTCTCTCTCTCTCTCTCTGTTAAATTAAAGTTCTATTTCTCCACGGAACCCATACTTGGTTCATTATGTTCAAATTATTCTGATGGCGAATCTGAAACCATAAAACTGACAAACTCGTTACGTCCTCTATAATCCGATATTTTAACTTTCACAACGAGACTTTGCCAAAGAAAACAAATCCCATAGTTCTTTCAATATTTATTTATTATTTAGAAAGACATTTCTTTTGACACTTTCCCATAATATTACCGTCAATTATGGCTTATCTTATTTATTAATTTGTAAAAATCTAAAAAAAAAAAAAAAAGGAGAAAAAGAAACGAAATAAAAAACAAGGAACACTCATCTTCTCTGCATCTATGGCCAGAGGATATTAGATTTGGCAATCAGAACTGCTGACTCTCGATCCTGTGCATTGTAACATTGACTGACATGGTATTAAATCTGTGACGTGTCGTTAATTGCATTGCTTCTCAAATGAGGACCACAAAAGCTTTACCTTCGTTCTTTCTCAACTTAGCATAACAAATAACCGATTCTGAGCGTTTTATTACTCGTCTAATATAGATGATATAACCCCACACTCACACACAAACACCACAACCACTACCACTCAAAACTATCACCCAATCAAACACACAAGCCTATATTTATACGAATTCACCCAAACGCTCCACTACGCACAGTATGTGACACGAGGTCATTTTAAAGCGTAGCTTAATTTGTTTTCAAAGCTTTCCTTCTCTTAGACTGGTTACCATACCAAGTAGAAGAGCCAACACTACCTAGAGCTGGATGTAGAATTGATGGATTTACACCTTTCCCATTGTTACTTGCTCAACGGGAAATGTAAATAGCCTTGTACAGTTAATATATTATCTACATTTTAATTCGGATATTTTTGAATATCAACGTCATATATTACTTTAATTACTACTACTACTACTACAACAACAAAAAGCTATACACTTTTTCGTGAAATATTATGTTATAGATTAACTACATCAATGTTGATGCAGTGGTTTCAGTTGCAAGTAGTTTTTTTACGTGGATCTGGAGATCGGACATACAACTGGGTTTGAATTCAAAGATTTCCTTCTCCTAGGCTGGTTAACTATTAAGACTAAAGAGCCCTGTCTGTCCAGCTATCCTTCCTATAATTAGTAGATATGAGTAAAGGATCGACTCGTGCCTTTCGAAGAGGAACTTATTCAAAGATGTCCTTCTCCTAGACGGGTACTAGCAAAACTAAAGAGCCTTGTTTGACCAGCTATCTTTCCAATATTTAGAAGGTCTGTGTTAGAGATCGATTCACGCTTTTCAAAGAGGAATTCATTCAAAGATGTCTTTCCCCTAGACGGGTTACCTAGCAGGACTAAAGAGCTCAGTTTGACCAGCTATCCTGCCAATAATTAGGTTTGCGTAAGAGATCGATTCCTGCCTTTCAAAAAGGAATTTATTCAAAGATGTCGTTCTCCTAGACGGGTTATCTAGCAAGACTAAAAACCCTGTCTGACCAGGTATCCCACCATTAATTAGCTGGTATGAGTAAGGGATCGATTCATGCCTTTCAAAAAGGTATCTATTCATGGTGAACACAGACCGTTTCAATTTGAATTTCAACCATGTTCAATATAACATGACTAAATCTCATTAAAATGATATCATATTTCAACTGCTTCAATAGAAAAACAACTCAAAATTCTGCTGGTTTTCTTTTCAACAGTTTTTCTTTACCGGTCCACTGCATTTCTGTACCTGAAAGGAAAACATATTAAACAGAAAATGTACAGTTGTTTCAACACGCGCTGTTAAAATTTAAGATTATTTGAATGAGAACTGGTCAATTTATTAGATTGCAAAAAGATATTGATTTTTGTGAAACACCCTTTATTTGTTTTAAATGAAGACTATTTTATTATAAAAGATTGTATCAAATATATTTAATCACAGACATGTTTGAAATGCTATTTACACTGTATAAAATGTAAGCAAAATCGAAATTACGTCACTAATGACATTACAATTCCCTTGATTGATTGCATTACATTGCTCTCAATTTATAGAAATATGAACATTATGAAATGTGAAATTTTCTTACAAGGTTTACAACTAATTCTGAAACATAAAATTCACTCAGTAGAATAGTTTATTAAAAGGTCAATCTTACCTGTATATTATTTTTCGTAAATCATGACAGTAAAACAACTGAATTCAATATTCAGAAAGCCATACCTGTTGGCGAAGAGATTTTAAACATTAGATTCGTGATTTGAACGATTTCATTCCTTTTCCCTTTAAACATCATTAACAAAATCAGTTAGAATCAGCTAAAATACTGCGAAGTATCCTGCAGATCAAAGGAACCAAGTTGTCACTTCAATGAAAAATACTAGTTAGAGTTGCCATGAAAAACTAGCAAAGAGATTATTATTATTATTATTATTATTATTATTATTATTATTATTATCACTAATAATAATAATAATAATAATATTATTATTATTATTATCACTAATAATAATAATAATAATAATAATAGATACCAATTGTAATTGGTGCACTCGGTGCATTCAAGAAATGGCAGACGTGAAAATAAGAAGACGAGTGGAAACCATCCAAAATACATTATTATCAAGATCGACCAGAATACTGAGAAGAGTCCTGGAGACTTGAGGAGACTTGCTGTCACTCAAATTCTAGTGAAAGACCATCAGCTAACCCTGATGTGAAAAACTCAAGAAGTAAAAAATAATAAAACTAATGACCATGCATAAGACATTATATCCGGGAGGCGACGTTGACAGACTATATGTATCAAGAAAATAGGGAGGAAGAGGACTTGCCACCATCGAAGACAGTATTGACGCATCGATACAGCGACTCGAAGACTACTTAGAAAAACACGAGACAGCACTGATCACAGCCATCAAAAACGATACAGACGACTCGATGGACAATAGAATGACAATAACTATGAAATAAAAATGGGAAGAAAAACAACTCTATGGACGTTTTAAACGACTAATAAAGAACATCTCACACCAGGAAACCGGGACGTGGTTAGGAAAAGGAAACTTTAAGAGAGAAACATAATCTCTCTTAATAGCAGCACAAAACAATGCCATAAGAACCAATCAAATAATAGCGAGAATAGATAAGACGCAACAAAAGAGCAAATGTAGGCTATATGGTGATAGAGACGAAAGGACCAATCACATAATAAGCGAAGGCAGCAAATGAGCACAGAAGGAGTATAAGACTAGACACGACTGGCTGAGAGACGTGCAAGAAATTCAAATTTGACCTTACGATCAAATGGTATATCAACAACCCAGAATCTGTCTTTGAAAATGACAAACATTAACTCCTATGGGACTTTGACATACAGACAGATCACCTAATCACGGCCAGAAGATTAGACCTTATGATAACCAAGAAAAAAAAGGGAGTTTTCAAAATTGTGGAATTTGCTGATCACAGCTGACCACAGAATAAAACTGAAAGAATGTGATAAGAGGGATAAGTACTTCAACCTTGCTAAGGAATTGAAAAAACTATGGAACATGAAGGTAACAATTATACCAATTGTAATTGGTGCGTTTGGAACAGTAACTAAACGATTATTAAAGCAACTGGAGGACTTGGAGGTTGGAGGACCAGTGGAGGCCATCCAAAATACGGCACTATTGGAAACTGTCAGAATAGTGAGAAGAATCCTGGAGACTTGAGGAGACTTAAAATCCTGAGAAAGACTATCAGCTAAAACTGATGTGAAAAACTCTAATGAGTACATAATAATAATTGTATCATCTAATCTCAGCTAGACGATCAGAACTAGGGATAGTGATAACTTGTCGGAGTGAATTTTATCGTCTCGACAGATTACAGGGTAAAACCGAAGGAAAGCAAAAGAGAAGGAAAGAGAGATAAGTACCAAGACCATGCTAGAGAACAGAAAAACATGGAAAATGAAATTGACGATGATAACAATTGTAATTGGCTCGCTCGGTACTTTCATAAAAGGTTTGGTACAGAGACAGGGGGATTAGGAAATAAATGAACGAGTGGAGACCATCCAAACTACAACATTGTTGAGATCGGCTAAAGTACTGAAAAGAGTCCTGTAGACTTGAGGAGAGATGCCGTCCCTCAGACTCCAGTGAAAAACCATCGGCTAACGTTGCGTGAAAAACTCTCAAAACAAAAAGGCAACAAACTAGTAAATGAATGTTATGCTGTGATAGAGACGAAACGACCAATCTTATAATAAACAAATGCAGCAAATTAGTGCAAAAAGATTATAAGACTTGACATGACAAGGTAGGGAAGGTTATCAACTGAGAATTGCACAAGAAATTGAAATTTGACCTTTCAAATTAGTGGTCTATGCAAAACCCGGAATCCGTCTTAGAGAATATGACTTATAAACTTCTCAGGTATTTTGATATTCAAACAGATCACCTAATCTGAGGCAGATTATCAGCCCTAGTAATAGGAAAAAGAAAAAGGAAAAAAAATAGAAACTAGTAGACTTTATCGTCTCGGCAGATCACCGCGTGAAAATGAAAGGAGAGTAAAAACAGAGATAAGTCCCTAAAACTTGCTAGAGAACTGAAAAAACAACGGAACATGATAGTGATTGCAATTGTTTCAATTGGAACAGCCCCCAAAACATTAGAAAAGGGACTAGAAGACTTGGAAATCAGACTATAGCATTATGATAATCTAGAATACTGAGAAGTGTCCTGGAAACTTCCCGAGACTTACTCTCGCTAGAATTCCCGTGGGAAACCAACAGCTAATGCTGGAGTGAAAAAACTGTACACTAAAATAATAATAATAATAATAATAATAATAATAATAATGGTATATGCACAACCAGACACCTGTCCTAGAAAATGACTCGCATAAACTCCAATGGGACTTTAACATACAAACAGATCACCTAATCCCGGCCAGAAGTCCAGACCTCATAATAATCAACAACAAAAAAGAGAATCCGCAAAACTGTCGACTTTGCTGTCCCGGCAGACAACAGAATAAATCTGAAGGAAAGTGAAAAGAAAGATAAGTACCTTGACCTTGCTAGAGAATTAAAAAATCTGAGGAACATGAAGGTAACGATTGTGCCAATTGTGATTGCTGCGTTAGGCACAGTAACTAAAGGATTATTAAAGGGTCTGAAGGTCTTGGAAGTTGGCGGACGGGTAGAGACTATCCAAAGACAGCATTGCCGAGGACGGCCAGAATACTGAGACGTGTCCTGGAGACTTGAGGAGACTTGCTGTCACTCAAACTCCAGTGAAAAACCACCAGCTAATACTGATGTGAAAAACTCTAGAGGAGTAAATAATAATAATAATAATAATAATAATAATAATAATAATAATAATACCCCGCACCTGTCCTAGAAAATAACACACTGTTATGGGACTTTGACATACACACGGATCACATAATCTCGACCAGAAGACCAGACCTAATAATAATCAACAAAAAAAAGAGAACTTGCAAAATTGTCGACTTTGCTGTCCCGGCTGACGAGAGAATAAAACTGAAAGATTGTGAAAAGAAGGATAAGTACCTCGACCTTGCTAGGCAATTGAAAAAAAAACTATTGAACATGCACGAGACAATTATACCAATTGTAATAGGTGCGTTTGGAACAGTGACTAAAGGATTATTAAAGGAACTGGAGAACTTGGAATTTGGCGGACGAATGGAGACCATCCAAACTACTACATTATTGAGAACGGCGAGAATACTGAGAAGAGTCCTGGAAACTTGAGTAGACTTGCTGTCATTCAAACTCCAGTGAAAAACCATCAACTAATGCCAATGTGAAAAACTCTAATGAACAAATAATAATAATAATAATAATAATGATAATAATGATGATGATGATAATAATAATTATAAAGATTTTGAAAGCAAGAAAAATTAAAGAAAATTATGTGATCACATGAATTGATAAAACCCTGATAACAAACAAAAAAATGCTGAAGCAAAACATCGAACTAAAGTCCCAGCATATCTGAATATATAAAAATTAGTTAAATTCTTTTGATACATTAAAATATATCAAGACGACTCCCAAACCTCTATCGAGGAAAAGGTAGAAAGACAATAAATGTAAAGGAAATCCCAAAGACTGAAGAATTTAAATCTTTTGAGAATAATATATGGAGCCATCAGAAATCACATTATTAAAAAAAAAATAAGATGTATTGAAAATCTAAAATAGAATTATAAAATAATAAACCAAAAATGAATAAAACTATTATAAGAGGGATTATAAATACCCTTCAAGGTATACATAGATAACAATCACCAGAAATAGATGATATAACGAAGTTTTGTCTCCACCACATATCCTCCACCAATCCATAAATGGCGAAACTAATTTGAGAAATCATTAAAGGATCTGAAAAGTGTCTGATTGGCTCAAAGAAGGAGAAATATGCCTATAACCAAGAACAAAACTCAAAACCTAATGCAAAAATATAAAAACTACAAACCAATTCTTCTTTCAGAGAGAAAGGAAACATGCCGACATATAAATATGTAATATGTTTCTTTTCTTTTTCTTTTATGACCCAAAATGAACTTATGCGTAGCGTGAGAAAGAGTCAGAGATAGCCGAGATGCACATACACGAGGGTGACAATGCAGTTCTTCCTTGAAACCTTCCTGTCTTTCTGGTTTATTCAGAATAAAATGACTACTACACTATATATATTTTTTTCCTGAGAACATATCAATTGGATTTCAGTGAAAAACTGACAGTTAAACCCGGAGCAAAAACTAGCAAGAAGAAAAGAGAAACGTCTGAAGGAATAGAACTGTACAATCAGGAAAGCTTAATAACTAAAAAAAAAAAAAAAAAAGAGGAAAATATACCAACAAAAATATGTCAAGGAAAAATAGAATTTAAGAAAATTATCTCAGATGGACAAGAAACGAATATTACCGCAGAAATCTAAAGAAAAAAAGATCCACGGACCGTATCCCTTGTAAGATACTCTAAACATTTCTTATCATGGACAAGGGAGGAACTTGAACTGATGAACCAAGAATAAAGGAACTAATGTCGATGCACAAGTCCTTTGACCTAAGAAATAACATTCATAAAATATATCGAAAGAAAAAGAGAAAGAGAACGCATCAGAATCACCCCACCACGCACACACACACACACACACACACAAATATATATATATATATATATATATATATATATATATATATATATATAGATCAGCGTCTACCAGTTGATAGTTTAGTTTGGTTGGATTTTAGAACATATCAACCCTTGAAGGTTATTTACTGCTACATCCGCTTTCGATATGTATATCAAATATACCATTTGTAAAGAAATTTTATTGACAACATTTTTAAACAAATCATTTTTTCGTATATTTAATTGGTGTCAACTATTTCTATCCAACATGAATAATTCTATTTACTATTAATCATTTGCTTGCATACAGTAAAATATTTTCAACTATTGCTATGTAACCCTAATAATTTAACATCAGTCATTTGTTTGCACAAGTTCACCTACTTAGGAAGCAGTATCTCATCAACCGAGACTAACATCAACACGTGTCTAGCAAAGGCAATGATAGACTATCGGTCATGAGAAAATCAGACCTAACCGATAAAATGAAACGCCGTTTTTTTTTTTTCAAGCAGCAGTCGTGTCGATACTGCTGTATCAGCTCTAACTAAACGCGTGGAGAACGGCAACTACACAAGAATACTGCCAGCAATATTGAACAAGTCCTGGAGGTAGCACCGCTCAAAGCTGCAGCTACACGGCCTCTTACCACGCATCACGAAAACTATCCAAGTTAGAAGAACCAGGCATGCAAGACACAGCTAGAAATGTAAAGATGAATCCATAAGTGACATATTCCTGTGGACCCCCTCACATGGACGAGCAAAGTCAGGACGTCCAGATAGGATCTACATACAATAGCTCCGTGCCTTTATTTGATGTAGCCGTGAAAACTTACTGGAAGCGATTGACGATAGAGAGGGGTGGCGAGAGAGGGTCAGGGAAATCCGTGCTGATGCCACGACATAATGATGATGATGATACATATATGATTTTTTTGTAAATAGTTGTCAAAATTTCTGAGATCAAGCTTGATACTTTTTTTATCATTAAGGGTTTTCGGACTATTGTCTTTAACTTCATTGCTATTTCTACAACGGTTCGGTCGATATATCTCCGGTCTTTTTCAGGTGTTTGTCGAACTCGGGATCCTACACGGAACTTACGCTATGTGTTCTGCTGGACACATAGCGTAACAGCTATAGGCATTGATTTCCTAACTTTCTAAGGAGACAATCATCTGGAGGTTGCAGGTTTAATCCTGACTGCAGGGGGAGTAACAATACAGGAATACTTAACACTTGCACCCGGTTAAGGCTAACGGAGTCTGAACAGGTGAGCCCGTGGATTCAATAAAGGATGTTGTTCGTGTAAGTTCCCGAGTTCGTCAAACACCTGAAGAAGGTCGGAGGACATATGAGACGAAATGTTATGGAAATAAAAATGAAGATGGAGACAATAGTCAAAAAACCATTGTTAGTAAATAGTTTGTAGGTAATTTTAGAAGTCTTAGAACCAATTTGTTTGCTCACAGGTATTACTATTGTTTCACAGAGTTAAATGATTTCAACTATGACTATCAAACAAAATTAATTCTATTCAATATTAATTGTTTGCACACAATGAAGCGGTTACTAGTATTACTATTTAATAATAAGTATTCTATTCAATTGTATTCATTCATGTGTGCACACTCAAATAGTTCCAAGTATTGGTAGGTAATACCAATAATTCAATTTAGGTGCACAGTTAAAGAGTTTCAATTGTTTCTATTAAACACTCCTAATTCTGTTCAACATTACTCATCTGTTTGTACACAGATAAATGGTTCCGAGTATCGTTATGTATCACTAACAATTAGATTTAATGTATGTCATTCGTTTGCACAGAGTTTAAAGGTCAAACAGTTCTACATAGTTCACGCAAAAGGAGGGCCCTATCAGTTACAATTAATTTGGGTCAGAGTGATACTAAAAGCAATGGTAATAAAGGTGTACTCCACATTCCCAAGAACTCCAGCATTACCAGATCGTCTATGTCATATCTAGGACACATGTTTTGATGAGGAGGGGTCTTACCCCTCAGCAGAGATGCAGTCAATGTATTATACAGCCCCAGCCGACTGGGCTCGTTTATAGTAACGCCTTTAACATTTGGGTAAATTAGTGTTCACTTTGTAATATAACTTACGAATTCTAATTGAATTTTCTAACTAAAATAAAAAATAAAATTATCACAGAAATCAAGTGGTTTAGTTTTTTATTGCACTATTTCATTTAGATGAACCGGATGCGCATGCGTTAAACTATAACGTCTTAGAAACGAACCATGATCAATTAATGGACAAAGCTGTTTACATTTTTCATTCGTGCTTATACCCTTGAGAAATACACGAATCCCTCTTTGGTGTTAGCAAATAGTAAAGCGAACTTGGGTATGTAGACTTTATTAATAGATCAGGCACTATTTTAGGCATTGCAATGGTTCTAAAAAAATATTGGACGAAGAACTGTCATCTCCAGCCTATAAGATCCTGCTATCTAGAAATCTGTAGTAAATCCACAGATGTGCCGTGGCACTATGCCCGGGACATTTACATTTACAATTCAATGGCCTTATAATTACTAGATCAGTCGTCGTGACAGCATTTGCAGGTGAATATATCAGTAAGTAAAATGAGCTGAGAGTGACAATTACGACGAGGCAGTAGGTTGAGATAAGCACATAGAAAAAACCCAAATCATCAAACCTTGTCAGAATAAGAAAGTAATGAAGAAAAAATGGAAAGAAAGAAAAAAAAAAGGAACGATGAGGGTGATCGCATTGAGAAAAGACAGAGACCTACATCTTGAAAGAGGGTGATCGTGGAAGTAGTTTCCAAAATATCGTCTTTTATAGATGCGTGTCACGTGAAATAAGGCCGTGCTCCTGAATTCAAAATGGTGAATCGGGCACGCAGCTTTAATTCCAGTGGTTTTCCAGTTCTCCACTTCCCTGACAAATCAACGGGTGCGTGATCATAAAACAAACGCCTTACTCGAAATAGATGGGAGGATTCTTGCCTCATCACTAAATTCACTGAATTTCCCATCAAGTAGCACGCAAGATGAGATGTCTCCTTCAGCATAGATGATTCAATAAATCTATCTAACTTACTTACCTACCCAACTACTCAAACACACACACACATGTATATATATATATATATATATATATATGATTCTCAACATTTCCTAAATTGATTATGTACGTAATTTTTACACTTGCAGACCACGCACATATGTACATGTATGCATATTTTGATGAATTTTTACAGTATGCTATATATATATATATATATATATATATATATATATATATATATATATATATATATATATATGTATATATACATACACAAATATAATTTATGTATATATATATGTATATGAATATATAATGTATAGATATATAATTAATGTGTACATATATATAATGTATACACAGACACACAGACACACACACGAACACACACACACGCACACACACACACACACACACACACACACATATATATATATATATATATATATATATATATATATATATATAATTAAGTTACTTTCGTGGTGTAATAGTTATCATCGTAGAAAATGAAAACGACAGCGTAGTACAATTTCTGAACGAGGTTATTTGCATTCAAATATCGGTGATACTATTAGGAAAAGTAAGAATCCATTTTTTCTTATTCCCGCTATGGAGAAATAGTTAGGCAGACTGGGATCACTAACCTTGGTATGACAACCGGTGTAGGAGAAAGAACATTATCAATTCAAACCTGTTTATTCCATTTAAAAATTAACTTTTTGTCCCACCCTGCTAATAACGGAGAAGTTAGTATATATACATATATATATTGAGTTCTCTGGCGAAGTAATCGTGTTGCTATTAGCGTCTATTGCAAGCCTCTTCGTAGATGAATTGAGGTCTCGGCAACCATAGAACGGATATATGTAAACAATAGTAATTGTGATTCATAACCGTTTAAAATTTACTTCGCAGCTAATATCTCCTCGTGCCTGAATGGGTAGAAGCGTTGGCTTGGCAGCTACGGGAAGATACTGTCTATCCACACTGATGAGTTCTGATAGAACAAAACAGATCTGTCTGTAGATGACTATATATATATATATATATATATATATATATATAGTCTTATTATAATTGTAAATATAATTATATGTACGCATATATATATACATACAAATAAATCGCTCTCTCTCTCAATATATATATATATATATATATGGATGGACACTGTAAGATCTCTGACAGATGACTACCCTCCCTCATAATACCACAACTCATCTATTTGTACGCAACGCTTATATCTTCTCAAGTATACTATCAATACTTGCTGCCGATGTACACACAAAGTCTGAAGCAAATGTTTCACAAGAAAGATACCTTCCTATCAAGATTGATTGGATCAACTGTGGATTTTCAAGATTGTGCATCACTGTATAATTTTAGAGACCCGAAACCGATTTACAAACTTTATTCAATCTACATCGTACAAGTCACATTGTCTGTTCTGGAAAGAAACCTGTGTACAGTTTATCTCTGATGAGATTCTACTTACCGACCACCTCCATATCATTTACTCTTTTGTAGGTCGCAGGTTGCCTTTAGGAAATCCATATTCATCTTTTAAGGCTGCTGCTGCGGACGTTTGTGAGCATGCTGTCTGGGGCTGTAGAATACATCGACTGCATCTCTGCAGACGGGTAAGTCTCTCCCAGCTTGAGTCCCTCATATAACACTAAACAATCATATGGTGAGGTTCCAGTAATGATCGAGCTTTGGGGAATGCGGAGTAATCCTTTAATGCTATGTGACGATACCCACTCGGCTCCCCGAATACGCCAGCCTCTTTGAAACCATTTCACTTCTTGGCCGGTGATAAACTAGTGGTTCCGACAGAGGCATCGCTCATTTCTGCATAGCAACAAGAAGTACAATCAAGGGAGCGGGAGAAAAAGAACAAACGAACAAACGAACAATATGCTCGGGTTAGTTCAAGCGCAAGAAGGGGAGTTATGTAACGTTGTGCATATGTAGACTAACGCTAGCGTGGATCTCTTGCGAAATTTCTACAAAGCTACTAAGAATACCAACCTATCTTGACCGGACTTCACTCACTGGTCTGGACCCTCTCTCATGCCAACTGGTCACTTCTGATGTCCGGTGTCGACTGGCCACTCGCGTCACCTTTGGCCAACTCCTTCCTCTGAGTTCCTTTGTCCAACTCTCTGACTGGCGTTCCCTTCCTACTTCCGGTCACGTCGAGATGTCGAGTCCAAACCCTTTGTCTGGTTTCACGCCAAAACAGACAAAGGGATCGTCTGCTTGGCGGACCACCTCCATAGTGTTACAGCTATTGCTTCCAGGCCTACTTCGGTCTGGAGTAGTAGCACTTGAGAGCACCTGATAGGATCCTACCTAAGGGTAAAATAGAATTAATTCTAAATTAATTGTTTGAAACTTTTATCAAAATGATGGTTCGGCGTTAAATGACCCGAAAAAGGTTGATACGGCTTTAAACAAAACAATCATTACAGCAACCAAACATTTCTAATAAAATTGACCAAGTATTTTTAGATGCTTACGAATCAATACCCATTATCTCAGATGAATGTTAGTCTAATAGGTCATATCACTATTGTTCCATATCTGTTTTTCCAACATACAATGTGCCACAGAAGCCTTTTGAATACTTAGTTAAATTTCAGCATTCAAAGAGCCATCACAAGCCAATATACTTCTCATATAAGCAAAAGTTTTAACAACAGTTAAATTAGTACCACGGACGGTTATAATTGGTTAAATATACGGCTCACCTGTTACGTGTTTAAATATTACTCTTATTTTTTGGCAAGATCCTTTTAAAACTAAATGCAACACAAGAAGCTGCAAATAGATCCACAATATGTTGCATATCATCCATAGTATTGACTAGAAAGTCAATGTTGTCAGCATAAATAATAAAACCTTCTTAAATCAAAAACCCTTTCTTTATTTCTGAATTTCAGAAGAAGACCTCTATAATAATGCTTAAAGACGTTACTGAATATCACAAAAAGAATATCTAGGATAGTGTTGGGACCAGACATCTCCCTGCTTAATCTCCTCATTAATTGGAGTCTTATTTGACAAACTACCACCCAGAGCCTTCATACTTCTGTCTAACTGCGTGAGAATTTACACAAATATTGCCGAGTTATCCATGGTGTAATGGTTATCGTTGTTGGAAACGGACACGGCGACAAGAGTTCGAATCCTGGACTAGGTTTAATACATTTTACGTAGCTCTCATACACTTGGGAAAGGTAAGAATCCAATTATTATCCTTTCGACAATGGGTAAATAGTAGGGCAGTCTGGATTCTTTAATCTTTGTTAGCCAACCATTCTAGGAGAAGGAAAAATCTTAATTAAAACCTGCTAAATTCCACTAAAAAATGATCTTGTGTCATATCCTGCCCGTGGGGTTGGTAAATACATACACAAATATTGATGGGCATTACGTTTTTCAAAGTATCGACCTGAGTGCATCCCTGTTAATTATACCAAAAGCGGTAGTTAAATTGTCAAAAGGCTGCTATAGAGGAACCAGTTGTCCAATGCACTTCTGCTGCTTTGTAACAAAAAAAAAAACGTGTCAGTTGTTCCGTTATCAGATCTAAAATCACAAAGTGATTTTAGATTGACTGAACGACAGATATTAAAAGCTATCGATTCAGTGAGATTCTTGAAAGTTACTAACTGCATCCATTTGAGTGATTCATTGTAGTAGTCACAAATTCTTATTTCTATTTTGTCCTTCTAAATCACACTAAATAAAGTGCACCGATCGTAGTCGAGGGTGACCCGAAGGATCCCTTTCCATTAGCTACTACACCGAGGTGAAGGGAAGAGCGCTGCTCCTTTCCATGGATTGCTCAACTTTACTCTTGATCCGTACCTTATAAAGCAGAGTGTTAAGCAAATGTGGCATCACGTACCATTTTTTGAGTCTTCCGTATGACTCGACCTGGGATTGAACCCTGGTATCTCGGATCATTAGCGAGCACTATACCCTTGAGGCCATTCATTTCGTAAATGAGATCTACTTCAGCACTCTGATACGGACGAATGCAGCATGCTTAACATTTTTACGTTTTAACAATTAGCTTTCAACGTTTTAACTTTCGACAGTTTAACATGGAGGCCAAATAATCCAGATGCCCTTCCAGTATTAATTTGTTTTATTGCTAATTCAATTTCAGCTAAAATTGGCATTCGGCTCATCTCAAATTTTGTCTTTCAATGAAGAAGACCCTTCAGAAGATTAGGAATTATCACTGATGGATTATCAAATAAAATCGTTTTGGAGGTGTCCGTGGTGTAATGGTTATCGTCGTAGGAAATGGACACGGCGACACGAGTTCAGGTCCTGGACCAGATTGATTGCATTTCACATAGCACTAATACCCTTGGGAAAGGTATGAATCCAATTATTCTCCCTCCAGCTATGGGTAAAATAGTTGGACAGTCTGGGTTCTTCAGCCTTGGTGAGGCAACTAGTCTAGAAGGAAAACTCTGAATTCAAACCTGTTAAACTCCACTTAAAAATTGACCTTGTGTCACATCCTGCCCCAGCAGAGGGCTTGGTAAATAGGATTATCAAATAAAATGGTTAAGTACTGTTGCCATTGCTGCAGGATTTTTTCTGGCTTTTTTTTTTTTTTTGTTTTTGGGATGTTGACATTCGATTAGTTATAGAAGTTTGTTGACCAAAACCTTCACGCATCGGGCTGAAGAAAAATTTAAAATTTCAGAAGAAACTTTGGCCATCACTTCTCCCTTCAGATTTGGTGGGTGGTGTCGTCGTGGTGTAATGGTTAAAGTGATGGCATGCGGAATCGCACTAGGTGAGTTCGTACTCCAGTCACGCTATTATATTCACTTTCGGACAAATATCCTTGGGGAAGTATGGACCCCACTTAACCTCCCAGCTATAGGTTGTACCACTATAATTCTTCTAGGTGAGTGGCTTTGGCATTAAATAGCCTAAAAAGGTTGATATGCCATTAAACAAAGAAACCAAACCAAACCAGTTCATATTGTGACTTTGTATATTGTTAACACAGGCCTATTGGCCAAGTGGGTTGAATGTTCGTCAACGGCCCGGTAGACCACGGTTCAATCCTAAGTCGTGTCATACCAAAGGCTCACAAAATGGTACTTGATACCTCCTTGCTTAATACTCAGCATTATGAAGGTACGTATCAAGGGTTAAGTAAAGCAAACCAGGTAAAAGAAATAGACCTCTTCCCTGCACTTAAGTGAAGTAGTTATTGAAAGGGGGATCCTTCGGGTCGCCGTCGACTACGATAGCCAACTTTACATTTTTATATAGTTTCATAGTTTTAGGTTGAAGTGAGAGCTCATTCTTCAGTATACTTAGATGAAACGCTCCTTTTCTTTCCAGTAATTGGCTGACGACAGGTTCGTTATCAGCAGACTAGTCTTAAGTTTTCTGACTCTAAATCAAAGAACATTTACACCGTTGGAATAAACGTGGTCTCTAAAGTTTTACAATGTACCATCAGAATCCAAACAATCAAATCGTTCAGTTAAGTTTACAAAAAAAAAAAAAAACAACATTTTTTTTGTTTTAGTTTATCAATAAATATACATATAGGATTTACTTTATGAACGAATATACACAAATAAACATACTGTATATATAAGGAAAGGTCTGAAAGGTTAATCGACAATGGAACACATCAACAACGCCTTGATCATCTTACAGTTCAAGCCTGAGAGGAAGATAGCCATGCAAATAAGAACGTACCTATACACATAATCTTGTTCCGTCTGGCTTTTTCTTTTAATTAAGCTCAAGTGGATCATTAATGGGTCCTGTTGTGAAGGCGTGGAGGCCATCAAGAAGACCGTGAAGACGTAGCTGAGAAGCATCCCAGAATATTGCTTCCATTAGAGCAGAGAAGAATGGCAGAGAAGGGTGGGGAAGTGCATTACATTCATGGGTGATTCTTTTTTAAGGGGAAATTATGGAATTACTTGATTGGTATTAAAATGAATTTTATGCGTCACCAGTCTCTCTACTTTTCCGACACAATTCACACATAAACGCACGTTTATGCAGACACACAAACTCATATTCACTCCTCATATATATATATATATATATATATATATATATATATATATATATAAGTATTAACTGGTCTAGTTAAACCGGAGTTGGGAGTAATACCATCAGGACAAGAAAACTATTCAAGAGTTAACATTTAAATTTTCTTGGTAATGAGCTCGATGTAACAGACATTACAGAGCAATAATTTCATTAAGAAAAAAACACAAACCGGTGACATCGTGATTACATATTTATTTCCATCCTGTTGTGTTTTTGATAAGATCAAAAAAACACGAAAAAAAATTAATGGGACTTCTTCAGATCTTATGGATAAAATAAATCAGAATAGACACAGAAAAGAAGGGTGGGAGGGGAGAGAATAGTTATCTCCTCATTTAGCCCACTCCTCTTCTATCCCCTCCCACCCTTCTTTCCTGTGTCTATTCTGATTTATTTTATCCATAAAATCTGAAGAAGTCCTGTTCATTTTTATAACACATATTCATTTCTAGAAAGGTTAATTCATATAACCCAATGACGTCTCTTGAGTTCTGTTTCAGTGGCCTATGGGTTGATTGTTCGCCAATCGCTCGGGATAGTGTGGTTTAATCCCAGATCGTGTCATACTAAAGACTCGAAAGATGGTGCTTGATAGCTCCTCGCTTAACACTCAACATATAAGGTATGTACCAATGGTAAATTTGAGCAATCCTGGGAAAGGAGTTGCTCACTACACTTCACCTCAGGGTAGTAGTTATTAAAAAGGGGAGTCTTCGTGTCGCTCTCAACTGCAGTCGCCAACATAAAAACCAAAAAGAATATAAAAATCTAATTAAATATTTATATTTTAGTAAATTTCATAAATCCATATAATTTCCCTTTTGCAAATTTTATATTCATATATACTGTAGGAAAGGTTCGGTGGGTGTTTCTGTGTGTTTACTATGTGTTTCTATATTTCCTAATAACAATTTCTTTATAAATTGGAAAATTCGAAATTTACGTTTTAATGGGTTAATATTTAAAGTAAAATAATAGATTGCTTACTTTCTTGTAGATTGATTTACTATATATATATACATATATAAACTATCCAAGCGCTAAATTTTATTGTACTTTTTATTTAAACTTAACACCAGCAATATTTCCCCTTCAGTACATTCTTTTAATCTATAGTTTAAATAACGGCCACAAACATAATTACGAACGATTCTTTCCGTCTCTTACTTTAAAAAATTCAGAACAAATGGCGTTTTCTAAATACGTTACCATGACAACTTCGTTGACATTGTTCCAGAAACTTTCTAAATTATTATTAGGTGAAGCATGATCAATAATTTTTGGAATTTTAAGAATATCGTTAACATGTCCATAACTTCATAGATCTTTGTACCAAAATCAAATGACATTTTAAAAATTCATAGTTATTACGTTTTATTAATTAAATATCGTTGATCTGTAGTCTTTTTAATTGAATCAAGTTGACGGAAATCTATAAGAAAACTAAAACATCAGAGGTAATGTTTGGTTGAATGGTTCGTTGGACTTTATGACACATCAACCTTTGTATGTTATTTAATGCCAAATCCACTTTTATACAAATA
This sequence comes from Sepioteuthis lessoniana, assembly GCA_963585895.1. Classification (NCBI taxonomy): domain Eukaryota; kingdom Metazoa; phylum Mollusca; class Cephalopoda; order Myopsida; family Loliginidae; genus Sepioteuthis; species Sepioteuthis lessoniana. The sequence goes on from OY757914.1 coordinate 30,140,143, forward strand.
ATCAGTTCTATTTCAAACGATTCTGTCTAGCATGAGTACACAGTTTAATTGTCGAAAACATTTCTATTTCAAACTAATCAGTTTATTCAGACAATTCAGTTTAGCATAAGTATGCAGTTAGTTCTATCTAACCCATAGATAGGGCCCTATCAGATGCTACATCGCCAGGCCAGAATGGATCTGGGAGCGATGGCAATGAAGGAGAGTTTCACATTCCCCAAATCTCCAGCATCTCTGGAACCTCACCATCAGATTGTTTAGTGTCATATCCAGGACACTCGCTGGGAGGTCTAGCCCTTTTTTTGAGGTGCCGTCAGTGTATTTTACAGCCCCAGCCGACTGGGTAAATGGGTAATAGTAGTCCTAGAATAATTTATTCTTGTAATAAAAACGAGACGAAAAAAAGAAAAATAATGTACCTGGTTTCTGGACCCTTAAGTAACAAACATTAAACTGACTCTGAAATTTGCTTTTCTATATTTTGATAAGATAGTCTTTATAGAACACGTAACAATTGCTGTGTTTGTGAGGGGACAATTAACCAAATAATAAAATCTATGATGTTAAAAGTGGATACTAAAGTGTATCACGAGATTCCGATGGAAAAATATGTGCGCCTCCAAAAATACCTCGGGCCCCGTAGGCATTCCCCTAAACAGGGGCATCTCAGGTAACCTCACCCCTCCAAGTAGAGTTAGAGCCTAGGGAGACAGCCCCCTTAAGCAAGAGGAAGGCGGTCAAGTCGAACCTCGACAGACTGTCAGCCGAGCCAGAAAACACCCAACCAGATCCGTGTGCAGACGAACACGACCGATTGAAGCGTGTCCCAATAAACGGTGTCTATCAAAATCCGGTTGACCGATCTTAATTCATTAACTATATATATTTACTTTGGAATAACACATTTCAATACGACGGGAGACGCACGTTTACCTCCAGAACACCTTCAAAAATGTGAAACGTTTCATTCATGGAGTTGAAGACTTCTTATGGAACTAAATATCAAAATGATCTCTTGAAATCCCTAAAAGAAAAGATGAAACTAGAAACCAAAGCATTTGCAGTAAAAGATGCAGATCCAAATGTCCATTTGAAGAATAATTAGTATTGCATTTGTGAGTAAAAAAAGTAAGTTGGCGACCAAAGTCGAGGGTGACCCGAAGGTCCCTTTTCAATAGCTACTACACCAAGGTAAAAGGGAGGGTACTACTCCATTTCCTGGATTGCTCCACTTTACCCTTACAATGCTGAGTGTTAAGCAAAGAGGAATCAAGTACCAGTTTTGGAGTCTTTGGTATGACTTGACCTGGGATTGAACACCAGGTCTCCGGGGCCACTGGCGAACATTCTAACCATCATGCCAATGTCCAGTTTGCATTTTTAAAGAATCAAAAAGTTTATTTTGAAAAAGCAAGTAAAAAAAAATCATCTGTAAAATTTTTTTTCTCAACAGTGATTTTCTGAAGTATGACACACTTTTGGTCAACGTCTTTCGAAATAGATTGTTTGAATTTCTTTTGGGGCGGTTAGCAAAGAAGTTATAATTGTTGGATATGGAATCAGCGCTTCAAGTTCAAATTCTGGGCGGAGCTGTTTGCATTTCTCTTCACGTTAATGTCCTCATGAAAGGCATGAATCCCTCTCCTATGTGTTAATAGTAGCACATTCCTGCCTCTTTAATATTGGTACGGCAAGCCATCTGCGAGAAGGAATAATCCTAAAAAATCCTGATAAACTCCTCCCAAAAATAGACCTTTCGTCGAATCCTCTTCATGAAGATGGGTTGGGCAAATTCGGGTGTATTATTTTTAGATTAACATTTTAATCCTCATAAAATGAATTCTTGTGATGCAACCAAAAGCATTAACATTAACGATTATATGTTCTTGTGCAGTCGTCTGCTCGCCCAATGTTGCCATTTAAATGAGTTAAAACTTGCGTTGTTCTTGTTTTGAAAAGATTAGGCCATTACACGTTCGGTCCAAAAACTATAAGCCATTGGTCAGCTTCTCATTCACACACTCACACACATACACACACATAAAAAGATGAAATAATAATTTCTATGATACAAACGCATTTAAATTTATGTAAACGAATAAATAATGTTGACTAGAACTATAGGATTTACACTTCTATATTTCAAAATGGCCATGATACCACTTGTTACCGAAACAAAGATGGTGGACGTCGGTACTCTAATCAATTACGGGAACCTATTTGTCAGGAAAGTCTCTTGATTTGTGCACACAACTACGTCCGCAACTTTTATTTTGTCCCGCGCATTTGGAGCCGACCGCATGACAAGGATTATCTATATATACTCTCGTCTTCCAAGAACTCATTCTCTCCATTTAGACTTACAGAGACAGCACACACACACACACACACACACACACACACACACACACACACACACACACACACACACTCTCTCTCTCTCTCTCTCCCAACTCTCTCTCACACACACACACACTCACACAAACACACACACACACATTTTGACTTCCAGAGACTGCATTCTCTCTCTCTTCATTTCGACCTCCATAAACACCTTGAGTTTGCCCATTAATAAGACACAACTCAATACGCATAACATGGGTTCGTATACATTCTGCAACCTTTTTCTTTCCTGTTCTGCCTTTTCGGTTATTCTTATTCCAGCTTCGAACACAGCCTCCGAAATTTCGTCAAATAACAGAAGAGACAAACAACCTACATGGGAGAAGATACGTTCCTCCCAAAACACATTGCTATATTTCTGTATATTGACACCTCGCGTAAAATACTTAGTCTTCAGGACACTTTTTATATTTAGTCATTTACCATTACATTCATGTTTGTTACACGCACACACACACACATACACACACAGAGAGGAATATTTAACAGAACATATTTGAATGTTCTTAATCTTTTGTAATGTTCCTTTTTTATGTATTTGTTAATATATACATTTAATTTTGTTTGTACTGCTTTGTTTTGAATGTTATTTTGTCCGCGTAGTTTTACTTCGTTTGCTTTTCAATAATGAGACAACATAATAGTGGGGACCAAAAAATCTAACAACATACCATCACAGAGCTATAAGCAACACTTGAAACCATCTAATTGTAAAAAAACAAATGAATAAGAAAATTATAGACAAGAATACTAGATAAACAGACTTACTAATGTTAAATCCCAATATTTGAAACAAATTAACTGGGTGTAAATCGAACTATAAGTAGAGCAATGGTAGAAACCATTTAAGTGTGTTCGAATAATTTAGTTCTGTTCAGCTTAAAAATAGCTAACAACAAATTATACGGTTACAGCTCAATATATATATATATATATATATATATATTGGGGGTACCATGTAACATAAAAACAACCAACCAACGTAATGTTCCTATTCTAACACTTAGAAGAATATCTTATCTACTTAAACTAATGTCAAAGTGCACCTACTGATGGTGCGTGTTGCTATTGACGGGTTATCGATATTATGAAAGTCTGGGCTCTGCCAACGACGAGATTTCTTCCAAGCTCTGGCTGTGAGAATACTTCCGTATGGATGCACCACGAGGAAGCTTACGAAAAGTATGAAGAAAAGTCTAGATTTGAACTACACAAGGACGCTTTATGCTGTTTTGAATCATTCCTGAAAGTATTGTCAAGAAAGCAGCTGCTGTACAGCCACTCACTACTGATCTTACAAACTATCCAAGACGGACAAGAAATGCTTGACCCTGCTAGACAAGTACAGACGAACTCGTAAGAGATGATTTTAATTGAGTCCTGCAGATAGACGTACTAGTATAGCCAATTAACTGCTGTAGGAATGCCGGAGCGT
>OY757914.1:30146480-30231480 GCA_963585895.1 Sepioteuthis lessoniana
TATCAAAAATACTGATACTTTTCCACTTTTCCACTTATTTTTTCACATCTCGTAGGATTTAATAAATCTACCTCTTCTCTCTCTCTCCCTTGGTCTCTCTCTCTCTCTCTATATATATATATATTTCATTAAACATAATAGACATTTTATGTCTGCATATTTTCTTCTGGATCCGTTCTCATTCCCGTATTACTTTTATCGTAATTTACATCACTTTACTTCACTTTTGTAATAGATCCTTCCCTGATGATGTTTAATGAAATTTATATCAACGAAGAAATGCGGCCAATATATATATATATATATATATATATATATATATATGTAAATATATTCTTATTTCTTAGTTATTCTTTAAGAATATTCTAAATTATGTATATATATATATATATATATATACGATTTAGAATATTCTTCAAGAATAACTAAGAAATTCCAAAAGTACTGATACTCTGTAACATCGGTGATTTGGAACTATAAGTAAATAGCATATATCCTCATTTGCGGGACTTCACTCACGAAGAAGTTGCTACTTAAAAACTCAACTGCAAATCACTGACTGTAATATTTAATAAAATAAGCTCACCAGAATATATATATATATATATATATATATATATATATATATTCACAAAAATATATATATATATATATATATTCACAAAAAATGTCATTTACCCGTACACAAGATTTTAATCATGAAAACATCTCGGTGAGCCGCTCACTTAAAAGTCCGATTTATTTTTGGTAAGCACTGCTACATCCTTACCCACGGGAAATGTACGGCAATGACTTCGGCTAATACAACAGGAATGGGTGCAGGTAACATCTGGTCGGTCTCTGATGAAACAAACAAGAAAAACTAATTTTCAAGACACGTCGTCTATTCCTGCGAGACGAGCACCTGTAGAATATGGAAAGTTACTTAACCGCATTTTGTGTGTATGTGTGTGTGCGTTTTGTCTTGTTTTTATTTTATCAGAGTAAAAAAAAGTAAAAGAAGACATATCGTCTTCTCGGTAATGAGAATCAAAAGAAAGTAATTACCCAGTCAGAGAGGCGTACGTTTTACTCTCTCTAAAATTTGAATTATCAGGTGACAATGCAAAACGAGGCAAGTGTGTGGGAAAGGCTGCATTATTTTGAGAGATTAACGTATGTATTTACTTAAACTAGCTGCCACGAGCAGGATGTGTCAAAAGTTCAATTTTTTCCAGTGGGATACAAAGTTTTCATCACTATGACTGATTTCTGTATCGAGGCATTACAACTTAGTCTGACCCACTATTTACCCATAGCTGGCGGCTGTGTTTGGGAGAAAAAATGAAAAATATTAGAGTAACCTCTTAAAAAAGTAGTCCACTATATTTAATATCTGAGGGAAAAATCGATTAAATAAAGGATTTAAATCCTTTCAGTTTAGCAGAAAATCAACTATGCGTTACTAAAATTCTCATTACGATTATATATATATAGTCGTCCACAGACTGACTTTTTGTAGTATGACAATTCTTCAGTGTAGCTAGATACTTTCAGCTAAGATCGAAACTCGGTTGACTTAATGTCAGTCGGAAACCTTATACCAGAGTCATCGTCATTTTCAGCACAAGTGAATAAATTTAATACGTAAAACTTTATGCATATATTTATCGGTTAACTGGAGAACTTAATTCTCAGGAATATATATATATGTATATATATACATAGTCATCCACAGACAGACTGCTTCGTTCTATCAGAACTCTTCAGTGTGGCTACACACGCAGGACGCTCGAAGCCGGGATCGAAACCCGTCCAACTTTACGTTAGACTGTGTTTCAGACCACTCGTCCACGAAGCGGACCACGTTGGCTAAGGGAATTTTAAGGTATTTTTATTTTTAGAAACAGCAGCAGCAGCAGCCTTTGTTTACATTTTTTTTATTATATATATAAATTAAAGTCAGTGACTTTCGTCGAGGGTAACCCGAAGGCTTTCTTTTCAAAAGCTACCACAAAAAGGTGTAGGAGTGGGCACTGCTCCTTCCTTGGTTATATATATATTGCTGACAATAAATTTGCTCAAAATTGACAAAATATTTTTTAAAGAAAAGAGACTTCCTTCTGATCCAAACTATTATTTCTATTGTAATATTATACAATAAAAACGGCTGCGTTAATTACCTAATTATTACCAAAATCTATAGTATTGAAAGTGTAAGCAAAAAAAAAAAAAATGTAGCTCTACAACAATAAGTACACTTATTATTAAGTACTTTGAAAAATAACTAATTATTGAAGATTTATCAACCAATTCCCGCCGAATATCATTAGATCAATACGGCAATTCGAAAGGATTAACAAAAAACAAATATGTTGACAAAAATGTCCATTATGTTCAATGAAATATATATATATATATATATATATATATATATATATATATATATATATATATATATGGGTGATCCATATAGTATCAAGTGTGAAGCTGTCTGTAGTCACACAGAAATTAGCAATTCGACAAAACATCTTCAAATAGTCATTAGCCTATTAATTTCTTCAGATTCATTTCCGCTCACCACCTCCCGAAATGCTGCCAACATCCTAATTTCCTATAAAGACCTTTACGTACTTAATGTCTTGTCTTGATATGAAGTTTTAATTCAGTGAACGAGAAAAAAATTATACAGACCCAACGGACTGGGGTGGGTGCTGCGCTTGCGCAATGCTTTGTTTCAACAAAAACATTTCACTAAAAAAGTAACGGATTACTCTTTAGAATTTATGCAAAAATTGCTCTAGCAACATCGGTTAAGATATCCAGATATCATTGCATTATTATATAATATACCCAACTGTGCCTATGTATTGTTTTAAATTTAAAGAAAGTAAAGAAATAAAGATGACATGTGCAGTTCTTGGAATAAATCAATAACCAAAGATTATTTTCGTCTAAAACATGCAGACAGAAATTATTTACTTTTTTATTGTCAAATGCATCGGAAATTTGATTAGCACATCTTAGATTAGTGCAGGTGTAAGATTGCAAACAGAACAATATTCTTTGAAACTGGTGACATAAAAAACAAAAATGGAGACACTATTCAAGAATTAACTGAGGTGATATAGAAATATTGAATAACATAATTGTTGTTTTTTTTTAATTTTATTTGGTAATAATGAAACTTAAACTTTTTAATCATAGAAAGATTTGTGTTTTACATAATCTGAATTCCGCGTGAATTATTAGTATCAGCTTAGAATACTTGAAACCATACAAAAGTATAACGGTTATTTTTTAAACTGGAATGGTTATTTGAAAGCTTTTAACCATGTGCAAATCAAATGTACTAAGAAGGTCGAAGATGCTATTGCTTCCAAATTATTATCATTATTAGTTACTTGAAACTATATAACTATGATCAAGCATTAGATGGGAATACTAGAAACCATATAAATGTACAGAAAGATTATAATTATCATAAGAATAATTACCTGAAATTATTTACAGGGGATAGGTATCATTACTGACTTGAAACCATATAATTGTGATTAAATTATTTGTATTAGATAATACTTATGAAAATCATATAACTGTATAAAAACATAATTATTAAATGTGGATAGTTAAAACATAGTTTCTTGAAACTATTGCTGAGTTGATGTCCATTTTAGAAAATAAGATCTTAGTCATCGTAAGTTAGAAATTATCAATTATATCCGTTATCATTAGTGTATATTGCGCACTTTTCCCCAACATTTTAGGCGTAAAATTTAGATGTGCGTATATTAAATTATAGATTGGTGAAATATATCACTGACATGTAGCGTACATAGTTTAAATCAGCCGCGAGAACCGTTGGGTGAAATAAGTGAAATTGATGTGTGATGACCCGGCGGTCATTTGAGAGATTGACTTCCATCGGACTGGAAGGACACGTGATTAAATGGTCCAAGAATGTTTAGAAGTAGAATTTAGCGTATGTTTACTTAGCAAGAGAAGCCCAAAGTGAGAGGATCGATTTTCACCTACATTCTAGTTCAAATGCCGACCTGTTAAACCCGAACAAGTAACAGAAAAGGCAAATCTTCGTGGATAAATGAAATATATGCTTATAATAATGGTCTGTGTTGTTCTTCATCCTGGTAAAGAAGACCTCAGAACAATTATGTCGTGAGAACATCGACTTGAGGAGGCGAGAAGGGATGCAGCAAGCGGTGACAGGATGAAAGAAGATGTGATGAGTGTCGAGTGTAGAAGAAAAAAAGTAGAAATCAATTTGAAAACTCATCTCATTTTATTTGCAAGAATTAATTGCTACTTTTTATCCGGCTACAGGCAACACCAAGTTCCGGTCGGTTTAACCGAAGGTAAGTTATGTCAATGAGCCAGACTAAATAATATGTTACAAACACTTTTGTTTTATGCCGCTACAGTGAAATAGCATCTGGAATGTGTGGTTGTTTATTGTTTTCTTTCCCTTAGTTTATATTTGCCTTAAGCTTAAGCATTTTTTGTTTGAAGATGTCCGTGTGTTTACTTAAAATACTGCGTAAATGTTTGTTTTTTCTCAAAACTTAATTAAACTCGTATAAACTGGCTCATTGGTTGGGAGAAAATCTTAAAATTTAGGATCCATTCAGGATACTAATCTAACTTTGAATTTAATTAGTTCTGTAGTTTGACAGGTCTTACCATAAAGACAATCAAAGACTTAAAAAATGTAAAGAAGCAATTTATACAATAATCTCTTTTCCAAAAAGGGTTTATTATACTGGTATGTGTCATAACCATTTTGGAAATTTTATTACAAGTATCTTAAGACTTTGAAACTTAACAATGCATATATATAAACATATAGTGTGTGTGTGTGTGTGTGTCTTATTTACTAAGCTTAGATCAGTTGTAGCAGAAGGCCAGTGAAAATCTAACAGTGGTCTGCCAATCCAGTTTGCTTACCATTACACCACATGAGGTGCCCAGTTATTTCCCAAGTTTTGTTTTGAATTCAGAATGTTTGTCCCCCTAAACCGGTTGGCATATTATGGTTAAAAACCAGTTCTTCATTACCTTTTATCGATAATTGGAGAGAGATTTCTTGAGTTCGTGCCTATCCAAAGGCTATTAGTGCAGGAAATACGATCAACCCCATTTAAAATTCGATAACGGGTACTTGAGTCTCTTTTCTCTAGCAATCACCGTTTCACAACGACCGCTTCCTTTTATTCTATATGAAATAGATAAGAATTTGAAAAAAATTAAATACAGCTGCGAAAAATGCCAAAAAAATGTCTGTGGGTACTATTTCCAAGATAGGTTTGTTTTTTTTTTTACAGTATTTTGTCGCCCAAATTTCGGGGTGGGAGTTATACATTTATATATAGAGAGAGAGAGGGAGAGGGAGAGAGAGAGAGAAGAGAGTGTGAAAAGGTCTTTGAGTGGATATGTAATGATGGTGGTATACAGTGGCTTAATATAAATCCAGACTTATTTCTAATATTCTAAACATCTAACACAATCGTCTCCATTCGTCTATTCCCAGTCGTACATCACATTGGTACTACCACTTCTAACATTTGCTTTCCTTTCTTTGATTTATTTTTCGCTTTTCAACCTTTCCACTCAATTTGCCTTTGTGTCATTGGTACAACTGATTCATTGGCTTTCGTTCACCAAGTAGACGCTTCATTGTGCAAATCCAACGTTTTCTGACGGTAAAGTCCGAAGCCAATTACGGACAAACGCATCGGACAAACCCTTTTTGCTTTTGGCTGCTTCTTCATTTCAAAGTGGAACAACCGAGAGAAGAATTGAATTAGTTTGGTTTGTTATAGTGCCAGTAGACTTAATAATGGCACATGTCTGCCCAAATACGGGTTAAGGGAAAAGTGGGATCTTTCTCAAACCAGAAATAAGTTTACAGTCTTATGTTTGATTTAGTGATTCATTGATTGATTGATGTCAAACTATCTAGGATTATTTTATGTCTTTTGGTTAAAGAACTGCGTTCATTTTACGTCTGTATTTCCTTTTTTTTATATAATTGTTTCAAAAGATTTCTCGCATATAGTAACAAGGGTCGTTCAAAAAGCTCTAACCCTCAGCAAAAAAAGAAAAGCCAATGCTGAATATTTTTGTTGCTGCAAAACGCTTCAACTTCAAAATATCGTATACTGGACTGCTGGACAAACAAGGAAAATAGATATATAAAAACGTAACATATTTTTATTCTTCGACGGCGACGTTTGTGTAAAGTAGGAATACAGTCCGAGAGAGTTCGCACATATCTATCTTCTGTGGTTGCGACTCTTTTTGTAAAGTAGTGCGAGGGCCGGAGAATACACACGAGGAGCTGACAGTTCTGCTTAAGTGACCAGCGGGTTTCTCCCTTCACTTGAAAGACCAGACCCTCGCTTGAAAGACTTGCAGATATCTGCCTTCAGTCCAAAATTACAAACCTTGTATTGTCTTTTCAAATCTCATGCAGATATATGAATATTCTCTTTGACCACGTATTTTTCTATTTATGCCTGGTTATCAGAACTTTCATACTTCAGTTTTTTTTCCGGTTATTTGTTGATCTTATCTACAAACGGAAATATCTGTCACTCTATCCATAGTCAATAAATTATATTCTCGCCATTATATTTTATATTTCTCTTTCCAGTGAAAACCACTTTTTTGATGTTATCTTGCGACTGCATTGAATCAGCTAAGTTTATCTTCGCCAAAGTGGAACAACCGAGAGAAGAACTGATTTAGTTTGATTTGTTATAGTGCCAGCAGACTTAATAATGGCACATGTCTGCCCAAATACGGGTTAAGGGAAAAGTGGGATCTTTCACAAACCAGAAATTGATTGATGTCAAACTATCTAGGATTATTTTATCTCTGTTGGTTAAAAAACTGAATAAGCTAGTATATTACAGAAACAAACTTGTTCAGATTTCTATATGAGCCTCTCAAGCACAAGTAGAAAGCATAGATCAAGTTTTCGGCTATCAAATGTTATTTGGAATAACTCGAATTATTTTTTGACTACGGAAGATCATAAGTCACCATGCTGCCAGTGTAAGGACATTTCTTCGAAAGTAGCTTTTCCTATTCTATTAATTTGGCTCGCAATATCAGAAACGGTTGTTTGAGACATGACCGTAGAAGTTGAACCTTTACACGAATTAAACCGGTTCATAGAGAATATGTTTTTTTTTTATTACTCCACCCTGACACATTAGCAAAAGCGTAAGAAAAATTTTCTCTAAGATTTGACTGTTGCAATGAAGACGTCGAAAATGAAACAGAAATGCGTATTTTAGATGTTTGGTGTTTTAAATACTTTTCGACCCGTTTGGATTATCCTACTAAAGATGAGTCGAGAGCATTTATTCATTTCGTTGAAAGGCCAAATATATCAGTTGACTATTCCAATTTACCAACCCCTCCGTTCGGGCAGGATATAACACAAAGTCAAAGCGGAGTTTTAACAGGTTTGAATTCAGAGTATTTCTTCTCCTAGGCTAGTTGTCTTACCAAGGCTGAAGAACCAGTCTGTCCTACTACTGGAGGGAGTAATAATTGGATTCATACCTTTCCCAAGGGTATTAGTGCTATGTGAAATGCAATCAGTCTCGTCCATGATTTGAACTCGTGTCGTCGTGTCCATTTCCTACAACGATAACCATTACACCACGGGCACCTCCCAATATCAGATGAATTTTGATCGAAAATACTGAGCGGAAATGTAGACAACATAACGTGTTTTTTTTCAAAATATTTTTAGGTGTTAGTTTACATTGAGGTCAAATACAAGTTCTTTATTAAGTTACAACTTTGCCCACTTAGCTGTGACACACTTCGGACCGTCGTGTTGTCTGATACGTGGATCAGGTAGGATATGTCTTGTTTTCGGTGGTAGTCGGTTGAAGCCGTCTGACAGGGATTCCGGGAAGCTGGCATTCATGTCACACGGGCTGAGAGAGGTGCCCCTTGAGTCTCAGGGGTCAAGCTCCCAGGCCATAACCCTCTCTGGATGGTCTAAGTTTATTGCCTGGCACTTCAGGTGTCTTTTTTAGGGTAATACCGATGGGGCTCAAGGTATTTTCCGAACAGCCTGGCGTTTATGGGCTACGGTCTGGTGTCAGGTTCCCCCTAAAAATGCCATGTGCCATACTAATGCGTACGTGTGTGCTTGACACATATTAGGTCTAATAGAAGTTGCATGTTAGGAAGAAGAAGAAGAAGAAGAAGAAGAAGAAGAAGAAGAAGAAGAAGAAGAAGAAGAAGAATTAAAAAATGAAATAAATAGGAAGAAGAAGAGAAGGAGCAAAAAACCTATGAAAATCTAATTCACGCGAAGGTTTTACTGAGGATGATAGCCTTAAATACCTGATGTCTCTCACTCTTAAGCACAGATATGGTGAAGTGCGCGGAGCTTTCTTGATCAGAAGTTGAAGGTTTTTATTTATTGCTGGTTGATTTGCTCATTTTGCCTAAGTTACCGACGAAGGACCTTCATTCTGGCATATGCTTATTTTGTATACCAGACTCATGGCCGTAAAAACTGTTTTGACGCAAGAACCACCGATCCCTTCATACAATATGCACTTCGACCTTCGTTGTGATTATTTATGAACTGTACTCTTAATCACAACATTCAGTAGAGAGTTTGCTTTAGCCATTTAGGATCACTGCAATCATTGTTACAAATATAGATGATATTGCAAATAAGGTTTTAGCCTGACCCGATTCTAGCCTTCCATTTTTGGATTGCCAAGATCACAATGTCCATATAGAAAATTTAGATAACGGAATAGGCAAAGATGGACGCAAAGCCTGCTGCGCAAGTAAATAAGATTTACGGCCGTAAGAAAGGATTGGACTCCTGGACCAGCCCCACCTCAAATGTAGAATAATTGGTGCCGTGTCTCAGAAGTTGACCCCACATGATTACTTCAGGAAGAAGAAGAAGAAGAAGAAGAAGAAGAAGAAGAAGAAGAAGAAGAAGAAGAAGAAGAAGAAGAAGAAGTCTTTGTTTAATAAAAAAAATTACACATTTATTTTCTATAAAAAGGAACCCGATCATACCGAATAAAGATATTCTTTCATCAAACTCCGTTACAATACGTATTAAGTGAAAGAAAACAAGAGTATATAAGACTAATATTAGATGTTATCCATATATTATAAATATAGTATATAATCAATACAATGTACAATACATTTATTAAGTTGCAATATGTCAGAAATTAAAGAATTCAAGAGTATATGAGAGTACATATAATAAAATCTGCATATAAACAATTTCATTTATATTTCATGTATATATATATATATATATATATATATATATATAATGTCATATATTGACACACACACACACACACACACACACACACGAACACGCATACACACATATCTATCAACCTATCTATCAGTTGGCCGACTGTAGTCGAGGGTGACCCCAAGGCTCCCTTTTCAATAGCTGATACACCGAGCTATAGGGGAGGGTACTACTCTTTTCACTGGATTACTCCATTTACCCTTGATCCATACCTCATAATGCTGTGTTAAGCAAGGAGGTATCGTGTACCAATGGGTCAGAAAAAATCTTCTTCGGTTTCAACTTCCCGATAGATTTCTTCTGTCCCATTAGGTACTTATATTAATATTTGCTCAACCTTGTATCGAGCACTTTCTTCGATTACTAAGTCCTCTTTCAACGTTTTATTTTTTGGCTTGACATTACGATATTCTCTGATTTTTTTCCAGACTATACGTATGTTTTTAGTCTTTTCTTTTTATGCATTTTTTTCCTAAATATCAATATGTGTATTTGTTTATTCACAAGTTGGATCATTTGGGTTTTTTTTCATTTTGCCTTAGTTAAAGTTAAGGATTAACGTAAAATAGAAATATATCATATGTATATATACTAATCTAATATCTACCAGTATTCAAAGTAGATATTATTCACGACTCGCGATTTAGGTTAATTTCATAATTGGCTCCATTGTCTTGTGTTGAGCACTTTAGTAATTGTAGCATTGCAGGATTCGCGGAGGGTTTTTTTGGTTTTCTTTTGACCACTGACTGCGTATCCCTTGATTTTTTTCAAGGGGTCGGACGAGGTTGGCCTTTTCTTTCTTTTTGACCCAATTTTTTTTTCTTTTTCCCCTGGGCGGTGATTCGAGATACTTTTTTCTCTTGTTCCTGGCCAGGTTTTTTTTTGTTTTTTTCTGGTACCGTCAGTCGAATTAGGCTTCCTGATGATCCGTCAAGGTGAAACTTTAGTAGAAGATTTTCGACTCGCGATTTAGGTTAATTATATATATATATATATATATATATATATATATATATATATATATATATATTCTTTAAATAACTACCAATCTTAGGCATCCTTATTAAAAACCAAAATTACCAAATCACCTAAGATATTTACTGCAAACCCACCGACACCCAACTATACGTGTAACATACCCATATATGAATATGTGTGAAATGTACATAGAATGTTCATAACTCATATATAGATAACATAGGAATCCTGAAACACGAAAAACTCTTACGACATCTTAGTTCAGGTACGAAACTTTTTATTACCTTATTACCTGAGTTAAAAGGTTTTTCGACATGAGGAAGAGAGAGGCATACCCCGCTACCACCACCACCACCACAACCACCACGTTCGACACCTGCCACAAGGCCTCGGCGAGCAAGCGAAAGTCAACCTTCTTCTTCCGACGGCAAAACTCAACTAACTGACTTTTCTCAAATCTCAACCCACGCTTCCGCTGCATGACGTCACTTACATCCCTAGTCGTATCTTCTATCTGGGAGTTTTATTATGACATCTCTGAATGACACGTCCGCTCCGCGCACGCGTGAACACCTGTGCTCATGTTTGCACCTAACTAACCCATGCACTGAGCCGAAAAAGTTCTCAGCCTAACTAAACCCAATGGCAAGATATATAAATTGAAATCCCTCAGCCATTATATTACATACGTCCATGTCAAAAGTGATCATACCAACGACTGCATAAAATACATCCCATATACATTAAGACGTAGAACATACACCATAGTCACTGATAAAAAGTTCCTGCAAACTCGCGTCGAAGAATCATAAGTAACCCTCCATCAGAGGGGATATCGAACAACACTAATTAATTAGGGATTTGAATAAGCAGAAAAAATACATTAAAAGACCTATTAACCCCAAAAAACATAGCAACGAAAAAAATCTTCACTTAAGATTTGACATATAACAATTCTACACAGAATTATTCGAAGAAATGATATAAAATCTCGAACAGCTTAAAAACAATGATAGAACAAAAAATATGTCAGGCACAACAAAAATTATTAAAAGCCAGAGAAAAACCCAAAATTTAAAACATATACTCACCTTATAATTTACATCTTTTATTCTTGCATTTGTGACTACCTGTGTTGTGTGTTTTTCTAATTCATTTAATTGCATTTATTTTGAATGTTGTTTTGGGGGTCTTCGAACTTTCAAAGATCTAAAAACAACATTCATTATAAAATTTAAAAAAATGCTGAAATTAAAAAAAACGTAGTCTACATAATCGATTGTTGCTACTGTAAAAGATCATACATAAAATATACGGAGACTCTGATCAATAGGGTATCCCTTGATGAAAGAAATATCAAATTACCAGAAAATCCAAACTGTGTTTCAAAACGCTTTTACGAATGCATCAATGGTTTGTTTAAGATAATGCCGATATACCAAACAGACAACAACTGATTCAGCTAGATACAAAGATAAATTTAAACCAACACTAAACCTAATCTCTCTCTCTCTCTCTCTCTCTCTCTCTCTCTCTCCTACACACACACACACACACACAGAACTGAACTTCACGGAGACACCCACGACAACAAACATTCACACAAGCATATACACATATACTATCTAAAAGTAAACCAATTACGTATTCAACTCAGTGAGATAGAGAAAGAAAATAGAAAAAAAAATAATAACAGGATATACATGAAATACTTATCAATACATTCTCATTCATAATCAACTCAAAGAGGAAGAAAGAGAAAGAAAAAAGAGAGAAGAAAACGACAACCAGATGTACAGTTATTTGTTTCACCCCCCACCGAACGAACGAGTACAGTACAAGGCCGAGATTTAGGTGGGTTTTGGCGAAGGGCCGTGACCCAGACACGCCTTGTGAGCACAAAAATGCCTCGAGCCTCGTCGGCATTCCCCTAATACAGCCGAATGTACATGCAAGTATTCGAATGTACACATACTCCAACACAAAATGAATTAATTAAAAAAATTTCAAAGAAAAGGAATCAGACCCCTGTCAAAACAAACACCTCATTATTCTCTTTAAAAAATACGACGTACGAAACACCTATTGAAAACAGAAAACCCAAAATACCATACTGAAATTCAATTTCAAACCTATCTATTCTTATATATATATGTAATTTATTCGTCGAAATGTTGATTTTTATCTATCTATTTATTTGAACATTTTATTAAATTCATTGTATATTGTTACGTGTAATTGCTTAACAGATATACAGTGTATCACAAAAGTGAGTACACTCCTCAAAATTTCTGCAGATATTTAAGTATATCTCTTCATGGGACAACTCTAACAAAATGACACTTTGACACAATGAAAAGTAGTTTGTGTGCAGCTTATATAACAGAGTAATTTTTTCCCCCATAAATGTCCAAATTGAGTTCCGATTGTCATTTTCCCTCCAAAATGTCATGTGACTCATTAGTGATATTAGGCCCATGTGTGCATAAGGAGCAGGTGAGTTCAATTTTGTAGTGCAGCTCTCACACTCTCTTATACTGGTCACTGAAAGTTCCAACATGGCAGCACATGGCAAAGAACTCTCTGGGGATCTTAAAAGACGTATTGTTGCGCAACATGAAGAGGGCCAAGGCTACAAGAAGATTGCCGACACCCTGAAACTGAGCTGCAGCACAGTGGCTAAAATCATCCAGTTTTTTAAAAGAACAGGCCACGAGTACGTCGTCCAAAGAAGCTGGGCGCACGTGCTGAGCATCACATTCAAATTCTTTCTTTGAAAGATCGGCGTAGGAGTGTTGTCAGCATTGCTGCAGAGATTGAAGAAGATGGGGGTCAACCTGTTAGTGCTCAGACCATACGCCGCACTCTACATCAAATTGGTGTGCATGGCTGTCACCCCATGAGGATACCTCTTCTGAAGACGATACACAAGAAAGCCCGCAAACTGTTTGCTGAAGACATGTCAACAAAGTACATGGATTACTGGAACCATGTCGTATGGTCTAATGAGATGAAGACTAATTTGTTTTATTCCGATGGCTTCAAGCATGTGTGGCGGCGACCAGGTGAGGAGTACAAAGATTAGTGTGTCATGCCTACAGTCAAGCATGGTGGTAAGAACGTCATGGTCTGGGGCTGCATGAGTGCTGCAGGTGTTGGAGAGTTACATTTCATTGAAGGAAACATGAACTCCAACATGTACTGTGAAATACTGCAGCAGAGCGTGATCCCCTCCTTCCAGAAACTGGGTAGCAGGGCAGTGTTCCAGCATGACAATGACCCCAAACATACCTCCAAGACGACCACTGCTTTACTGAAGAGGCTGAGGGTAAAGGTGATGGACTGGCCAAGCATGCTTCCAGACTTGAACCCAATAGAACATCTTTGGGGGATCCTCAAGCAAAAGTGATGGAGCGCAGAATCTCAAATATCCACGAGCTCCACGAAGTCGTCATGGAGGAGGAGAAGAGTATTCCAGTGGCTACCTGTGAAGCTCTAGTAAACTTCATGCCCAGCAGTGTAAAGGCAGTTCTGGATAATGATGGTGGCCACACAAAATATTGACAGTTGACATGGTGTATGTTAATATTGACAACTTTCCCTAAGTGGTGTACTCACTTTTGTGTGCAGGTGTTTAGTTTTTAATGGTTATATTTTTAGTTATTTTGAGGGAAAATTAAATTAACTCTGTTATATAAGCTGCACGCAGACTACTTTTCATTGTGTCAAGTGTCATTTTGTCAGTGTTGTCCCATGAAGAGATATACTTAAATATCTGCAGAAATGTGAGGGGTGTACTCACTTTTGTGTTACACTGTACACACACACACACACACACACACATACACACACGCATATATATATATATATATATATATATATATGAAATAAGGATGAAATGTGGTGAAAGCATCAACCACTTGGGTGCATAAGTAGCTTTCCTCTTCCATAAAAAGTAGTTTCCAACGCAAGGAAGTTACCGACTGATTAAAATCAGCGAGCCTAAAGGAAGAAGACAGAAGTGAAAAGTTGAAACGACACGGGTATTTAAAAGAATGAAGCATTATCATTGTAGGAACCGACGATTGGAGATGTTAAGAATTTCTCTCTAACTCGTACGAAGTATCCCTAACAAAAATCGAAACATGCCACATAAAAAGTTACAGTTGAAGAAATATGCCCTTCCTTCGCCAATAAGTAAATTGGAATGAAAAAAAAAAAAGATTTCCAATGATATTTTGAATTTTCACTGACTCACTCATAAACAATAATCTCATCCTAATTGTACTATTCATTCTTTCTTTCATATTTTTGTTCACGTATTCAATCCACGTTTGAAAAAAAAATACTCAACGCCGCTTATTATCTTTTACTAAGTTTTTAGTGAAGTGTCTTGTTTCATTTGTTCTTCCATGAACTGATTATTCAAAGATTTGTGATAACCATGGATATTACTCCGAGCCAATTACACACACACACACACACACACACACACACATACATATATATATATATATATGTGCCGGCGAGAACTAGTCGGACGTTCCCACTCAATGTATTCATAGAAGACAATATAAAAAAGTATATTTATATATATATGTTATTTCACGCTGGCAGCAAGATGTTCCTTGACACTTTCGCCATCCACCAGTATCATCTATTGCTTCTCACAGGTCTTCCAGATAGGGCCTTGCGTCCACCCAGAGCTGATATAAGTAAGACTTTGCTAGTTGGCCAACAATAGCACGTCCATGTGCAGGATGTCATTTGACAATTTCACTAATAAGTTAGTCCTATCTTGTATAGCAATACCTTGCATGTCATCCTCGCTGAACTTGAATGGTTTGCGATATGAGACCTACTTGACATTACAGCTGCATTTTTATTGTGTGCTTTCCAGGATATATTCAACATGCAACATTTTTGTGTTGTGCCCATCAATCCTTTCCCCCCCATTCATTTTGTTAGCATCCATCTGGTGCATCCATATGGAAGTGAGGACACAGTTAGAGCATGGAAAAATTCCGTTTTATTCTATTTTATTGGATAAATCGGAATCGCACAGGTCATACGACTGTCAATAGCATTCCACACCATCACAAGTCATGCACTGACATCAGTTTTCTAAAACTGATGTCAGTGCATGACATCAGTCATGAGATGTTGCTGCTGAGGTATATGAATTGGTCTGCTGAATTTAGAAGCTTGCCACTTAAAATGGAAATTACTTTATTTTGTTTAAATCATACATACCCTTTTTAATTTGCATTCATGTAGAGACTTGCTATGCGGTAAGGATTCGGCTTGGGCTGCTTTGTTTTAGCCTAGTCTGGTTTTATGCCATATCAATAATTTTAGGCTATTTAATCCCAAATCCATTTTTATACAAATACAAAGTTTTATTTCAAACAATTCAGTTTAGCACAAGAACGCAGTTAAGTTCTTCTTGACCCATAGAAAGGACCCAATCAGGTTCTACCACCCTGGACTTGAGTGGACCGAGGAGCGATGGCAATAAAGTGGTACTCGACCTTCCCCAAAGCTCCAGCATTTCTAGAGCTTCACCATCAGATTTTACTTGGGTTGGAGTATTTGCAAAAACATGCTCGATCGTTAGCGGAGTCTTTGTGATATACTAAAGGTATTAGCGCTATCGAAAATGCACTCAATTTCGACCAGAATTTAAACTCGGGTCACCGTGTTCATTTCCCTACGATGATAACCGTAATATCACCTGCTTCTCCTTGTTGATGCTAGTACCATTATGGAAAAAGAAAAACATAATCAGATGCTACATTATAGTTACACATCTTTAATTTCAAACATAGGGAAGAACAAAATCATTGACACGCTAAAAATCTAAAGAAACGGTAGAGAAAGGCACTGATCCATGAAAC
Source organism: Sepioteuthis lessoniana (assembly GCA_963585895.1). Classification (NCBI taxonomy): domain Eukaryota; kingdom Metazoa; phylum Mollusca; class Cephalopoda; order Myopsida; family Loliginidae; genus Sepioteuthis; species Sepioteuthis lessoniana. The sequence goes on from OY757914.1 coordinate 30,162,681, forward strand.
TGGGTCAACAATTTACAACAGGTTTTCTGCAAGATACCCCACGTTTGAATGATTAATGCACTTAGTTTAAATAATAATAAGATTGATATATCAAACCGATTCAGGATATTTATGAAAAAAAGCGTCACGTTGCTCTCATCTTCTCCAATGTAGATATCGACACACACACACACACACACATATATATATATATGTGTGTGTGTGTGTATGTGTGTGTGTGTGTGTGTGTGTGTGTGTGTGTGTGTGTGAAGGGTGTTGCTGGTGTAGAATATCCATTTCTCAAAAAGTACATTTTCATATAGCATATCAACTGTTTTAAAAAAATTATTTTTCTGAATAGTTTATTTCGAAAAAAAACTCTCAAAAAAACTTTCTTTTACATAAAACTTTTCTCTTGACGATAAACTAAGGTCGAAACAAGTCAAACATTATCTAAAATTAAACTGCATCAAATAAATATTTCTATTTGCCTCATTAAAGTTGTTAATCTTCTTTATATATATATATATATATATATATATATATATATATATATATATATATATATATATATATATATATATATATATATTTAAATAAACAGTATAGACATCTTTTGTCTCCACACTTTTTTTATATATCCTTTCCAGTTGCATCATAGATTTTATGGTATCCAGCAATAATTGGTTAATAAACCTCCTCTAATTAATAGGTTCCCCAGTACTTTCGGCCTGAACATGGACCATCATCAGGGGTGTGTATATTGAAAAAGCGATGTGAACTGTGCATATACATGACTCTTTAATTCATACTGGTATGTTGTAGCGTTTATTTTTAATCTAGTTCTATAAGTAACAGAAGTGGCTAAATAGCACAACATATAAAAAAAAAAACTGCCCAAAAACTGAGTTTCATAAAACCTTTTACCGAAGACTCAACAATATTAGAACAACAAAACAACAAGCCAAAATTACTTATTTTCGAAGTGCTCCATATTAGAAAGAAACTATTAAAACTCAAGAGAATCAATTTCGAATCAATTACGAATGTACTTAAATGTTTTTAGCTCCTGCTACTACTTATAAAACCAGTTTAAAATAAACGCTACAACCACACACCAGTATAACTGATACATACTCAACAATTACAAAGTAGTAATGTACATGCAAAGGTCACATCACTTTTGCAATATATAAATCCCTGATAATGGCCCCAGATCGGACAGAAAGTACTCGAAAGGATACATAGGTGTAGAGAAAGGTTGTCTATGTTGTTTAATCAAACATGTATTAACAAAGAAATCCTGCCCAGATACGCACAAACAACACACAGCATGTATAATGCACACACACATACACACACGCACACAGACACATATATATATATATATATTGTTTCTGATGACGGTTGCGTTAAAACGAAATATATCACTTATATGTTCTGTATTGATTTTTTATTTCCCATTCTCTCAAGTTTTACTCTAAACTATATATATATATATATATATATATATACAGAGTGTGTGGGGGGTGGAGAGAGAGAAATGGGGAGAAAGGAAGAGAGAGGGGAGAAAGTAAAAGACTGAAACACAAAGAGAGAGAGAGACAGACGGACAGACAGAGTACTGTGGCGTAGTGGCTAACGTGCTGCACTGTGAGTTCGACCTCCAGCAGCGCTATACGTTTATATTCGGATTAATACCCTGGGGTAAGTATGAACCCATTTATTCGGCGCAGCAATGGGTTTAGTGTTATCAATACTCGTTTTCTACATGGATGAATTAAGTTATAATTAATCCTCAAAGGTTTATGTCATTAAAAATGAAGAAACGAACTATATATATATATATATATATATATATAAGGTTCATACTATATGTTTCCAGAATTTTTCGTATGGGCACTTTTATTGATAGTACACACATGAAAATCTAGTCCCCTTTGAAGTAATCTCCTCCAGCAGCATTGCACTTGTACCGTTCCAACAACTTCTGGAAGGCACCATGAAAGTCCTCTAATGTGAGCGTGTCAATGACCTTCGTCACAGCCTCTTTCATCTCCTCAGTTGTCTCATTACGACAGCCTCTGATCTTAGGGAATAACAACCAAGTCACAGGGAGCAAGTTCTGGACTATAGGGCCGGTGAGGAACTGTCTGGATGCCCATCTTGGTCAAATAGTCTTCGACAATGATGGTTTTGTGGACTGGTACATTGTTCTGGGGGAAATGTCACTGACTCGATTTGAAGAGTGCTGACGTCTTCCGACGGAATCTCTAGCTGAACTCCCTTAAAACCACAACATAGTAACCCCAACCCTAAACCTTTGGCCTATCAACTCTGGTGCATTGACTTCCTTACTCCTCCCACACCTCTCATCATCCCTCATAGACTCCCTGTCTTTCTTGAATCTCTTGTGCCACACAAAAACTGATGCTTGATTCATGCAAGATGGTCGAAAAGCAGTCTGAAGCATTCCATACGTTTCTGAGGCATATTTTCCAAGTTTAAAATAGAATTTATTGCATATCATTCTTCTTAAGTGTCAGATTGCATTTTTGAAATTCACCATCTGTGACAATCAGGCTTTAGTAGAGTGTATTCCAGTTCTTGCTGTAGCTGTTCATTTGAATCTAAAAACATAAAAATTGGACGGTCATCTCATAATATGTATAGCAATAACATACTGAATTTTCAAAAATCTACGACAAATTTATATATATATATAATAGTATAGCTTCAGAAACTATTCTTGTCTTTTGATCTCTTTACACCTCTGGATTAACGCTTTCTCCCCGACAATGTGCTCTCAGATGATTTTTCAAACCAGCAGCGCTTTCGCAAATTTTGAAGCAGAGATGGCTGACAAACGGCGTGATAATTGTACTTGTTACTTGATTCGTTTCTTAAAGAACGCTTTTGAAGATCGCCATGTAAATTTTCAAGCAAGATAAAAACATGCGAGCGTTACTGCAAATAGGTGAACTGGTTAACCTAATGAATATGCAAGGTCACTTGTCAATTTTCATTTGCCTCTTTTGAAGCATATCAACTCAATAAACACCTATTATGGGTGGGGGTTCTTTTTAACTTTCTCGAAAAACAAACTTTTTTTTCATAAGAATGTTTACTCCAGTCGATTACCTGTGGCCAAAAAAATAGTTAAGAACAATAAAAAATTAATTGCAAAATAAGTATTCCCTTTGTTTCTCTCTCTCTCTCTCTCTCTCTATATATATATATATATATATTTAAACACGTTAATTAACTCATAAGTGACGTTCGTTAGAGGACTCCTACACAGAAACGCGTCAGTTTTCGCTGACCAGCAAGATCTTATTAACATCAGCTCTGAGCAGACGCACGATGCAGTTTGGAGTACAAGCAGTGAGGAATGGAAGAGAGGGGCGGATGAAAAGAGAGTCAGAGAAATCCGTCCTGTCAACGTAGCTTGATGATGAAATATATATATATATATATATATATATATATATATATATATATATATATATATATATATATAAAGATAGAGAGAGACTTTACCAAGCCTGATTTTTGTTTTACTTGGTTTACTTTAGTTTTATTGCGTATCAACCATCGTAGGTTTTTTCTAATGCCAAATCCTCATTAAATCTAATTATATATATATATATATATATATCAATACATTTAGTTGATAACATTCTTAAAGGATTCTGAGCTCTTTTTGCACACAGTTAAATGATTTCAAGTATTTCTATATATCAGTCACAATTTAACATCAGTCATTTATTTGCACACAGTTTGTTGTATTTAACCCATTGATAGGACCATATCAGGTTTTACTTGTTCAGATCAGGGTTGACCTGGGAGTAATGGCAATGGAAGAGTAATCCACTTTCCCCAAATCTACAGCAATACTAGAGCAGCGGAATAAGATTGTTTAGTGTCATATCCAATACATTTCTTCGTGGGTGTCTTACTCATCTGCAGAGATGCAATTAGTGTATTCAGCAGCCCAAGCCGACTGGACTGTCTGATTTTTATCAGTAAAGACATATATTGATCATCTAGTGGCTCCGATAGGGGTATCGTACAGCATCTTATCTCCAACTCGACTGACTGCAACTAACTAAACTTACCGTCGCACCGGGTTATATCATTGTTTTGGAGGTGCCCGTGGTGTAATGGTTATCGTCGCAGGAAGTGGACACGGCGACACAAGTACAAATCCTGGACGAGACTGATTGCATTTCACATTGCACTAATACCCTTGGGAAAGGTATGAATCCAATTATTCTCCCTCCAGCTATGGATAAATAGTAGGGTAGACTAGGTTCTTCAGCCTTGGTTGGGCAACTAGTCTAGGAGAAGGAAAACTCTGAATTCAAACCTGTCAAACTCCGCTTAAAAACTGACCTTGTGTCATATCCTGCCCGAGCGGAGGGCTTGGTAAATATGATATCATTGTTTTACACCCACCTGCTTCTTGTAGGAGTCACTTCTGCACCCAATTCATCCTACCCACTGTCAAGGTTATACTTATATTGCATTTCACTATATTTTCGACCGGATGCACCTGTTACTGGATTGACGACTGGGTCGAAGTTCATTATGTTACATTTTTCGTGCTATTCCAGTCTTTGTTGGCCCAGTCAGCTGGGACTGAAAAATTCACTGACTGCTTATCTGCTGAGGGTAAGATTCCCCAACAAGTGTGATGGATATGACACTAAAAAATCTTAGGGTGAGGCATCTGTAATGCTGGAGATTCGGGGAATGCAGAGTATCACTTTATTGCCCAGGTCCACTCTGGCTTGAAGTTGTAGCACCTGATAGGGTACTATCAATGGGTTAAATAGAACTAAACTGTCATTTCGCTAAACTGAATTGTTTGAAATCAACTGTTTTTATATTTAACTGAGTTTAAACTGGATACATATGCGAAACTGAATTGTTTTAATTTTTTTACAGTTAACAGTGTCTAAGCAAATAACTGTACTTATTCTAAACTGAATTGTATAAAGCTTTTATGAAAATTACTTAATTTGGCGTTAAATCGCCCGAAAAGATCTGATATGCCGTTAAACAAAATAATCAAGCAATCAACACAGTCTTTGCTTTTAAACGACTCAAGCTTACGTTGTTTTGATGGTAAGTTTTTATTTGCCACTGGCAATTTTTGGTCGAAACCGTACAAGCTGCGAGTAAATTCTACAAATAAAAGAATAAGAAACAAAAACAAATTCCAAGAATATGCTAAAGGTTTCTTTATTTCCTCATCGAGTTTATTCTCGTCAGATCCCTTACTATCACGATATAGACCTAAGACGAATGTTCCTTATCAAACTCAGTGCCTAAACAGCAAACAGTTAACTTTGTTTTTGACAACACACTGCTGCTAAGAACACTACGCTCTAAACCCGTTCTGGTCTTTACTGCAATATGTCTCTCGTGTAACTGATTTGTCAATCTCTTGATTTCTTCCATAAATATATGAGGCCTGGGCTTTCAGAAAGGAAAACCATTGTCCCCAGATCCACTCAAAACAAAAGTATCTTAAAAAATGATATCCTTGTCAGCTGAGATCTGAGTATACTAAGCCTTTAATCCTCATGGCGAAATGCTTCCTTTTCTATTCTATTATCAATCATAACCTGCCGTCTTAACTAATTTTCTAATAGTTTCGGTACTTCTATACAAAGACATCCATTTACATGCATGCATATATTCTACCTTTATCTACGCACAAATACACGTATTAATACGTCCACCCCGACAAACATATTCATACAGGTGAAATGGGCTCGGCGAACCAAGTTCAAATCCGAGACGAAACTGTTTTCATGTCCTTGGGAGTGGAATACATCAAACTATTTTCCTTCCGGCTCTACTTCTTACAGTAGAGAAAACTGGTCTCTTTAAGCTTGATCGGGCAACCGGTCTTGGAGAAAGAATACCCTGAAACGAAGCAATCAAATTCTTATTAAAAATAACCTTGTGTCGCATCCTGCTCATGCATATACACCTATATACTAATATAGACAGGTGTCGTGGTGTAATGGTTATCGTCGCAGGATATGGACTCGGCGACACGAGTTCAAATCCTGGACGAGACTGATTGCATTTCACATAGCACTAATACCCTTGGGAAAGGTATGAATCCAATTATTCTCCCTCCAGCTACGGGTAAATAGTAGGACAGACTAGGTTCTTCAGCCTTGGTGAGGCGACTAGTCTAGGAGAAGGAAAACTCTGAATTCAAACCTGTTAAACTCCGCTTAAAAATTGACCTTGTGTCATATCCTGCCCGAGTGGAGGGGTTGGTAAATAAGATATACTAATATAGACATGCTCACAAATTTTAGCTACTATATTCATCCAGGAGCCAAAGAGCTTATGTGACCCAGTGCGCATCTTTGCAACACAACATGAATACTCTCAGTATTCAGTCTCGAACATGCGATTTGAAACAACCTGTTGTTTTGTTTCTGGCAGCCATCTCAGTAACAGACACTCGTTGTTGAAATGATAGAAAAAAGAAAAAGAAACATTTCAACGATCAATTTTCTTTTTTTTTTTTTTTGTTTTTCTTTTTGATTACTTCTTTATTTTTTTTCTCTTTTTTGCTTTTTCATTCTGTTCTGGTAAAACTTTAGAGAGCAAGAAAACGATATGAAAAGAATATGACAAAAGAAAATGGAAATCTTGTCGTGGTTGTTATAAAATCGAAGAGACAATATGTGTGCACATGCGTAAAAGTCACTTTGAGGTGAAAGGAATGATGTGGTGTAATACGAATGAATATCTAAAAATAATGCATGCTTTAAAAGAGATATTTTTAATCGAAGATGAAAGCTTTGCTCAAAGTAACATACAATGAAGTTGAAGATGAGGTTATAAAATCACACACACACACACACACATATATATATATATAAGTAAGTTAAGTAGGCAACCGCAATCTAGGGTGACAAGAAGGCTCCCTTTTCGATAGCTACAACACCAATTTGTTGGGGAAGGCGCTTCTCCTTTCCCAGGATTGACCCACTTTATCCTTGATCCGTACGTTATGATGCTGAGTGTTAAGCAAAGAGGCATGAAGTACGATTTTTGAGTCTTTGGTATGACTCGACCTGGGATTGAACCCAGGTCTCCCGCGCCATTTTCAAACACACTAACCATTAACTTTAGCTAACTATTCTTAATGCAAATAATTTACAAATGATAAATAATACAAATGATTTAATAATAATAAATGTTTTTTGCCATTTACAGGACAACTTTTTTGGAGTTGGTCTTAACTCTTTGCAGGGGAGATAGGATATTCTAAACCATGCCAATAGGACATATATATATATATATATATATATATATATATATATATATATATATATATATCTGGAGAGAGAGAGAGAGAGAGAGATTGACTGACAGATATAAAAAAGGAAGTAAAGTTGACGACCTAAGTCGAGGTTGACAATACCGAAGTGTAGGGGAGGGCGCTACTCCATTCCCAGGATTGTTCCATTCTAATCTTGATCCCTACCTCATAGTGCTGACAGCAAAGCAAGGCAGCATCAAGTACCTCGGTGTGGTAGCTATTGCAAAAGGGAACTTTCGGGTCACCCTCGACTAAGGTCGCCAACAGAGAGATATAATATATATGTTTGTGCATCCATTTAGGAAACCCTCGACACGGGCAGGGTATGAGAAAGGGTCATTTTTAAGTTGAGTGTAAAAATTTTGAATTCAGAGTTTTCCTTCTCCTAGACTGGTCGCATGACGAAACTTAAAGAACCCAGTCTCTCTCTCTATCTTTCTCTCTCTCTCTCTCTCTCTCTCTATATATATATATATATATATATACATACATATATATATATATATATATATATATATATATATATATATATATAAGAAAGATTTGCAGATATTTAGAACCCATAAACGTATACTTTATTGATTCTATTGGAATTCATTTTATCATTTCGGTTCGAGCATTTTACGTTCTGAGAGCTAATACATATATAGCAACGATATACTATTTTTTGATAAGTTACCGTTACACATGCACATCTTTAGTTAGATGAATATTATATTACATAATTTACAATTAAGATATAGTGATTTCCTTCATTTCACAGTGATATTTGACTTTTTCCACATACTATTTACCAGAACTCAACAAAGAAGGTTTTATCGTCATCTCGAACTTTCAGACACACTTTGCAATTATTCTAACGTAGTCATTGATGTGACTTCGAAATGTCCAGAGAGATGCTTGCTGTGAAGTAACGAGAGGTCAGTGCCATCAAAAAGTGTGAAAATAAATCATAAATCTGTCTCGGGTAAGGCTCGTTACTTGTCATTTTCGCTAGCATTTTGACGCCGGTTGGTAAACATTGCCGGGCATTTTCCCATCAAAAGTACTACCCGATATTTAAGCCCCAGACATTGGAAAAAATCATGAATTTTATGTTCAATTTTGTTGTCGTCTGCGTGGTCGTATTTGTGCCATGTTAGAGGCTATTGCCTATTAATGGGCGCAGTCAGATGCTATTGTATCAGGGGCCCCCGACTGTCAGTTTATGTGGTTTGAATCAAGACAACTTTGACGATAATTCTTTGTCGTGCCACCGAAATATGTCATACATTATGTTTTAAATATGGCGGATATTTCAGATTCGCCTGATGAGTGGGCGTTTAAGTCAAGTAGAGTAGCCTGCGCTAAGTTTCTTTCGCAATTCTCATTTATCACTCCATTTATCTATCTATCTCGCTGATGGGGCTTAGAATACGGTTGCTATATTCCTGTGGTGAGTGGTAAGACCCGCAACGTAAAGGAGTGACATGGGAATGAAAGTAAACTGCATATGGTGGTGATACTACACTTCTTGAGATCTGGAAAGTAAGAAATACTAACTCTAACCCGTATTTTTGTACCTGTTAGGATGGTATCAATGTGTAAACGATATATGTTTAAATATCAATCGAATTTAATAGAACCCTGAGTCAAAAAATCTCTTAAGAAACAACAACACTAAAATGTAAATATGAATGCATAATAAAAGTGATTACCTTACGTCGACATGCCGTTAAAATCAATTAATCGACCAATGAATTTCTTTCTATCCATCTATTTATCTATCTACTTGTGTATATAATGATTTTTTTTTATGTACTATATACCAATATACGCTAGAGAATCAAGCTTACTTTACTGTTCTCCACAGCAAATGCAAATTAGATGAATACATTTTTCCTTAGCCCACCAACACTGTGTTCTCAATACTCAACCCACAATGTGAAACAACCAAACGCAGAAGCGGCCCAATGACAGGGTTATGTTTCTCGTTGATCTTAGTCTTAATTTCTCTAACAGCAACCAGTGACAATATTCTAGAATTGTGGAGCTGCTTGCTTTCAATGATTACTCGGATGTAATAATCCAGGAGATTCAAATCAGGAGATCAAAAGGCAACATAATGCAGGAAACAAGATAGTAAAATTTCTTAGCCTAACAATTAGCGTGGGCAATGTGAACAAATGCAGTGATTTCTACCGGCTACCTGTGCACTGTAAAACATATAACAGACTCTGCCACAATGAAATGCTTAACGATGTTCCTGATGAACTTATTGGGATTGCAGTAAAGGTTATCTTTGTTTTACCTGATAGACTCATTTGACTTTACGACATATAACAGCGCAGACTTTTCTCTTTAAGAAACAATTTGCACGTCTAGTGTAGAGGTGTCAAGTTCCTTTTGAAAAAGCACGATTTGACTATATTTGATAAGACGGCTACTTCCTAACTGTTGTTGATGGAAACTAGAGTCACGGGAACAGATTTTCTTTCTATTTTACTGTGTAAGATTGGAAGCTGCTGTACCACGTTCAGCGGTGGGGGCTATGTCGGAGTGAGTGTAAAAAAAAAAAAAAAAATTAAGTTCCTTTTAACGTTTTTTTAATCCTCTTCGACCGGTCACTGAGCCAGTTGAAACAGGGAGAAATGGACAAAAAACGCCACGTGTGCTGTAAGTTTCTTCGATCTTCGAGGAACAGTCTCTTTTCGTATCTTTAATCTCTTTCTCAACGAACGGCTGACTCTTCGTCCCCAGCAAACAAAATAGAATAGGAGATCCATTGATGAAATAACAACCCCTCGGTGTGAAACAATGTCAATTTGAAATTACCTTCAATGAAAAGTAAGATAGATTGATAGATTTTGATATATAAACAAAAATGAAGTCACACAGAAACATTTCTTTTCTGGGAGGATGGCCCAGAGTCGGCAGGAAGAGTCATTGATCTCTTCATGAACACACATAAAAGAGAATTTATGCGTTGTAATCAAGCAAGTGTTATCTCTTCATAAAATGACAATCATTTGAAATTTGTAGACCAATTCACATACCTTGGTAGCAATATCTCATCTACTGAAAGTGTTGACAGCATGCTCAAAGTTGAGGCATGGACTGCTAATAACAGTTTAACGAACATATGGAAACCTGGTCTCTCGGGTAAAATAAAATAGAATTTTTTTCCAAGCTGTAGCCGTGTCGTTACTTCTGTATGATTGCACCATTTATTCATTGGTGGAGCGAGAATATACGAATTCATACTTTTTCCCAAGGATATTAACTCTATGCTAAATGCAAACATCTAGTCAAGGATTCGAACACAGATCACCGTGTTCATTTCCTGCGATAGTAACCATTGCGTGACGAATGTACACACGAACACACACACAAACAAACGTATATAATCCCAGTCCCACCTTGAGTGAGTAGCTCTTTTAAGTGTGTTAAGGAGTGGAAGATCAAACGTATCATATAACAGGAAAGTTATTGAAATTTGTCAACCTGTCTTTATTTTTGATTGGTGATTTTTTTATAACCCGGTACAATTTGCTTATAATGCTAAAACTTTTGTAGTTTCATCCCGAATTTTTTTTATGGTGAACCGAGATTAATCTAATATTTAACATTTAAACTTTGAAAATTCACGCCCTCAGTTGTATTTGCTAACAATGCAACATTTGCCCCGGAATTATTTACGAAGCTTCGCTTCGACTAATACAATTGTTTTATGTTGATTTAACTTACCAGTTTTTACTTTAGAAAATTCCATTTAAGTGTTGAATTGGTGCAATGTAACATAACCTCGTAAATAGTGTGTTTCGCTCTTTATGCTCTCTATAAACTTTTAATAGAAACCAGAGTAGAACAATAAAATTTGGTGCAGGCTATGTAAACTTACGTGAAGTTTTCTTTCATTTATCAACAAATAAAGACTCAACGAGCCCTGTGCAGTAGAGGTACTACCTTCACTTTCGGACAAATACGCTGGCGAAGGATATAACCACCCCCTTATCACTTGAGCTATGGGTTAAATAGAATCACTTCTATTCTTCTATTTGGCATTAAATAATACAGAAAGGTTAATATGTCATTAAAACAAATTATTATACCATGCCATACCTATCTGTAAAGTTGACAAATCTGTTTGATTTAAGTTAGTCGGTACGTTTTCGTTTAAGGTTGGTTTCTTATTTGAAAAAAAAAACCTTTGGAATTTCACTGAGCTGCACAAACACAAATATTGAATTAGTGCTTCAAACACCTCAAGTGTTAAATAAAAATGATAATTAAATGAATAGATAAACTTAGAATTAATTCAGTTCATTATCAATTTTCTTCGGAACATTTTATTTTCCTAGATGCTTAAAATACGTCGATGTTTTTCTTATTTTTTAAATGCAACTAGGCAACATAATTTTAAGGAATAAAAAAAATCAAATATTTTCAATCTAACTTTATTAAATTCTTTTGTCCGAAAAAGAACGTAATGGCGTGATTGGAGTTTGAACTCACTTCTTTCTCGGTCGCAATCCAGTACATTAGCCATTACCCCTCGGGAATCCACTCCACCCAAACTAAAAAAAAAAAAAATGTGAAATGTATTTCATTCTGTGTTATCAATACTAAATTTTAGGAAAAGGATGTTTTAATGGACGTAAATTTTTGTTGAACAATGATAAGAATTATATCCTTCAAAAAACATTTTCAACAGATTCGATCAAGGAGAATGAAACGCTGAAATCATACTCTTGAACGAAACAGAAATGAATTAATTTCGATCACACGCTGCTCAAAATTCTTAATGTCCTCTTAAACTTGCACAAAAAGAAAAGGTTTTTGTCATTGTTCAAATGAGTATGACCAGCGCTTTCTAGAGTCCGGACACTATAGACACTTTACTTTTAGACACACACACACACACACACACACACACACATATATATATATATATATATATATATATATATATATATATATATATATATATCATCATGTCGGGCTGCAAGTACGAATCTCCCTGATCCTCTTTCACCACACGTCTCTATCGTCCATCGCTCCCGGGAGCTCTTCAAGGCTACATCCTGTATCGCTTCAGAGCTGTTGGTTATTGATTCTACCTGGTCGTCCTACATTTGTTCGTCCATGTGAAGGGGTCCACCGGAGAGTTTATCACTTGTGAGTTCATCCCTACTTCTCCAGCAGTATCCCGCATGTCTAGTTAGTCTAACTTGGATAGTTTTCGTGATGGGTGGTAGGGGGCCGTACAGCTGCTGTTTTGTTGGATGTTTCCACCAGGACTTGTTCAATACAGCTCGCGGTATTCTTGTGTAATTGCCGTCCAGCTTTTTCTCCATACGTTTAGCTAGCGTCCATGCAGTGAATCCATACAGCAGTATCGACACGACCGCTGTTTGGAAAAAATTGCATTTTAACTTATCAGTCAGGTCTGACTTCCATATGACCGATAGCCTATCGATAATTGTACATGCCTTTGCTAGTGTCGTCTTGATATGATTCTCGGTTGATGAGACTTTGCTTCTGAAGGAGTGTTTTTTCCACTGGTTTCAAAGGCCCACCCTTTAGCCTGGAGATGTTGTCGCTTCTTTGATTAAAGCACATATATTGTCTTGTCTGCGTTGTCGTGGAGGTCTATGCCACCAGTTGCTTGTTCCAGACTGGGAAGCAGGGATTTGGCTAGGACGGGTGTATTTGCTAGAAGCGCCATGTCATCAGCATAGTCCGCGTCCGTAATAGTTTGTGCAGGGTATCTTCTGCTTTTTTCCTTTGTTGGCTTGAAACCGTTTTCTTTTATCAAATCTATAGACGTTCTAAGCGTGAAGTTTTGGCAGGTAAGAAACGGGTTTGCGGCTAATGATTAGAGGTGTGCAACAAATCTAACAACTGGTTAAGGTTTACAACGTTTTGAACGGTTCTGGTCTCTCTCTTTCACCCTCCCTCTCTCTAGCTATATATATATATATATGAGTGTGTGTGTGTGTGTGTGTGTGTGTGTGTGTGTGTAATTAATCTAATTAATTACTCACACACACACATATATATATATATATATATACATATATATATATTTACCAACCCCTCCGCTCGGGCAGGATATAACACAAGGTCAATTTTTAAGCGGAGTTTAACAGGTTTGAATTCAGAGTTTTCCTTCTCCTATACAAGTTGACTCACCAAGGCTGAAGAACCCAGTCTGCCCTAATATTTTACACATAGCTCGAGGGAAAATAATTGGATTCATACCTTTCCCAAAAGTTATTAGTGCAATGTGAAATGCAATCAGTTTCGCCCAGGATTTGTACTCGTGTCGCCGTGTCCATTTCCTACGACGATTACCATTACACCATGGGCACATCCACCCAATATATATATATATATATATATATATATATATATATATATTACAACACGTACTTTATGTTAAGTCTCACTCAGGCTTTGTAATGGTTTACAAGCTAGATCAGCAAACATTCCTAAGTGATGGTTTGGTTTCTTTGTTTAATGGCATATCAGCTCTTTTTAGGTTATTTAATGCTAAAGCTATTCTCCTAAAAGAACCGTAGTGGTGCTATTTAACACATAGCTGGGAGGATAAGGGGGTTCATACCTTTCCCAAGGGTATTTGCCCGAAAGTGAACGTAATAGCGTGACTGGAGTATGAATTCTCGTACTACGATTCCGCAGTCCATCGCTTTAACCATTATACCACGAGGACACCCCCTAAGTTAGTTTGAGTTCTCATCACCCATTCATGCGGCCTCGTACCACATCTAAAAATTAAGTTTAGCAAATTACAACGTACTTTAATGTAAGCCCTCGTAATTAAACTATTAACAAATAAATTATTAATTTCAAACGTGAAAGTGAATTAATAGCGTCTAACATTTTTATGCCTTGCATTAAAACTTTAATTATTGTATGACTGAAAAATATAGATTTTATTTTAATGCATTTTAAAATCCATTAGTTCAGGAGGAGAAAAGTAATTTAGTGCAGCGTAAATTTTGCTTTCAACGACAAACGAAGTACAACACTTGATAAGAAAAGAAAATGAAAATCCGAATGGGAAAACAGAACGCTGAAATTCGTTTCACTCACCTCGGAAACTAGCAAGGACTTAGAATACAATGAATGCATCCTCTTCAGTGGTCTGAGAACCCCGACTGCCAAAGAAAAAAAAAAAAGAAAAAAGAAAAAAAAGGAAAGGTTTTTCATGCCAGCAAATATTTATGTCGAAAGGTCTAAGAATACGCCATGGGCATTACTTGCAGATGGGTAATACAGCGCTTCCTTCTCATCAAAAAAGTTTTTTTTCTGAACATGAACCTAAACCTTATCCATGGTCAGCACCACGTATTGGAGATTAGAAAACTGCTGAGGGGATCCTGAAATGTAAAAAAACCTACATCCACACTCACCAAATGTGGTAGTGACTGTTAGAGTTCCATCAATGAGTCAAATATACATGTTTGAAAATTATTAGTGTTAGAATGGAATACTTGAGACACTATAACTGTGTGAAAATTATTTGTATATGATAGGAATACTTGAGACCATATAAATGTATGCAAATTATTTATATTAGACAATATAACTGTTTGCAAATTAGTTGTATTAGATAGGAATACTGGAAACAATACAAATGAGAAAATTATTTTTATTGTAAATAGTTAATAGCTTATAATGTGAAAACAACTGATTAGTAAGATTGAAAGAAAAACTATCAGTGAATATAGATAGGCGAAAAGAAGTAATTTAATATTGAATTAAATAGTTTGATATATGTCTTAATTTCTGTGCAGGTGAGTGTTTTTCTACAAATCAAAAATCTGACTGAGACTTAGAACCTTTTAGACGCCACTCATATATATATATATATATATATATATATATAATTGTTTCGGGCATAAATAATTACGTAAAGACCTCTGTCTATTGACTCCGGGGAAATTATCCATCTTAGATACTAATTTTTTTCTTTCCTAGACTGTACTTTCTCTCCATTAAACTGCATGTGAAATGGGTCATTCTCTGATGCCTGATGGGAGAATGCCGTTGGCACTGGAGTTTCAGCATTAATGTTAACCTACTTTCGTATCCTATATTGGTGTTAGAGGGCGCTGTTAAATACGAGTAGAACTGACTACTGTATGATCATATACGTGTCTATTTAACATGGAGATTTTAGGTTCCAAGAAAATTGGGGAAATATCTGAAGTTCTTGAGTTCGTTGGCATCTGTAAAGTTGTGGCACGGATGTATGTTTACCTGGGATAAGGAATTAGACTGATTAAACATGGCAGGATGGATGTGAGAGGTCCATCGAAAAAAAAAAAGTTCGAGAAGCATACCGTTTCGGCAAAGAAGCACAGTTTTTTGAAAATTGTGTCTTAAGGCATATAAAAAGAATTTTCTGCACTAAGGAGAAACATTTGAAGAAGGAGCTGAGAGGAACTAACTTGATTAGATTCGGTTATCAAGCTATAATAGGAACAAAGTTATTTGCCAGCTGCTTTTTTCTTTTTCTGCCCCAATTACATTGGCCCTCAGGGAAGGACAAGACAGGCGGGATTTAGCACAGGTGACAAGGAAACAGATCAAAGAATGAAGAAACATACGGCTTGCACTTGAATAGTTCACCAAATGGGTGGATAATATTTTGGGTAGAATGGGGAATCAAAACTTCACGGAGAAAGATGGAAAAGTTATTATATGGCACGGAATACATTTTTTTTTCCTTCAAATAAAGATGTCTTACTTATGATGTTTTCTACATATGTTAATTTAGTGAAAGAATAGAGTTTGTGCAAATGGAAACTTAGATATATATATATATATATATATATATATATATATATATATATATATACGGGGTGGGGGCTGAAAAATATCAGAGGCAGAAAAAGAAGTAATGTGACCAAATACATTTTTCATTCAACGGAGTTTCCTTCGTGGACCTTTCACATAATTGGTGTTGTAGTGCTTTGATCCCATAGATCAAAACGTTTATTTACAGCAGATATGACGCGATCATTAGAAATTTTCAGCCTCTGAACTTTGCTGCCTATTCCCCCATATATATATATATATATATATTGACTACCCAGAGGCCTAGTGGTAGACGGTTCGCCAATGGGCCGGGATACTAGAGTTTAACCTCAGGTAGAGTCATCCCAAAAACCCCAAAATGGTACTTGATACCTCTTTGCTTAACATTCAGCATTATAAGGTACGTTTCAAGTGTAAAGTGGAGCAATCCAGGGAAAGGAGTAGCACCATCTGCTACAATTTGGTGTAGGAGCGATCTAAAAGGGAGCCTTCGGGTAGCCCTCGACTACGGTCACTAACTTTATATATATATTTGCGAAATATTGTTTAAGAAGTTCGAAGCCTCATCCATCATGAACATAATTGAACATTTTCGTTTCGGCAACATATCAGGAGACTAAAAAGACTTTGTTTGAATAATTCTATTCTAATGTCAGCTATGTACTTCTTTCGAGTTAAGTTTTTGGACCTGTTTAATGCCTGTCATATATATATATATATATATATATATATATATATATATATATATATATATATAATGTTCACACTGGGTTGCAAGACCTTAGGGAAAGGTATGAATCGATCTCTTTTCTCTCCAGTTTTGACTAAATAGTTCGGCAGACTATGCTCTTTAACCGTGATCTGGTAGAGAAGGAAAAATTTGAAATTGATCCATTTAAACTCCACGTAAATTTGCCCTACTCACACATTCTGCTCATGTAGAGTTGTTTATATATATATATATATATATATATATATATATATATATATATATATATATATATATATATATATGTGTGTGTGTGTAATTTTCCTGTATGAAATGCGATCATAAGAAAAGAAAAAAACAAGATAAAATCTCACGTTGTCGGTCTTCATTTTGGAAATCTGAGTGGCCATTTTAAAATCTGCTCATATTATTTTCCGGGTTTATACTTATCAAATAATATGATCTAACTATATTTTCATTCATAGATGAGTGTAATGATTTTAATGACTATATATATATATATATATATATATATATATATATATATATATATATATATATAAATATTG
The DNA here is from genome assembly GCA_963585895.1 of Sepioteuthis lessoniana. Taxonomy (NCBI): domain Eukaryota; kingdom Metazoa; phylum Mollusca; class Cephalopoda; order Myopsida; family Loliginidae; genus Sepioteuthis; species Sepioteuthis lessoniana. The sequence continues at coordinate 30,180,127 of OY757914.1, forward strand.
TAACAGTGTTGATTGTCCATAATTCACTTCGTAAGTTCGTAGCGAACCAAGTGCAATATAATTTGGAGAGCGCTCAATATCTGCGATAGAGCTACTATATGATAATAATAAATAAATATATATTAAATTTTATATATTTAATGCCATGGAATTTTGTCTGCAACTTATTTTTCGGGAAGTTTTACAAACAACAATCATCAGGCAAATAATGTTATCTGCTCGATGATTAGTGTTTGTAAAACTTCGAGAAAATTAAGCGCAGACAAACTTCCATGGTATTAAATATATAAAAATCTCCTATATATAAATGTGTTGTAAACAAGGTATATATTGATATTGAGGTACGCATTTTATTCTTATGGTAATGTTATGATATGTACCTCTTCAATGTCACATGTATGAAGCTAAATAGGAAAAAGGGTGAAAATATTAAAGAAATAAATAGAGAATGATGACTTTGTAGATAACGTGTTCATCAGGTTCATATCTCTGATCATTTATTGGCTGAAGAGAAAAGTATTTAAACGGCCCATCGTAATGATTTTCCAGGAGTATAAGCTCTGCTCACAGGTACCAACCCCAAGGAAAGGATCTATGTATGCAACACAGGCAGTGTATGTTTTTCTTTTTTTCTAGGACGAATAAGTTTGTGTAATATAAAATTATCAATTAATAATTTTAATTATCCTCGTTGTGAAAGTATTTTTTTGTATTTCCTATTTATTAATTTCTTAAGGTAAGTGTTGTAAGCAATATCAGTTAGAGTGTTGTGAAAGTTTCTCTAAGTTTAGCAAATAGAGCCGCCAGTAAAAGCAATACATTTTATAAATTCGCTATTGAACTTTGAGTATGGAGGATGAGAGATAGAAGATAAACTTGGGTAGATGAAAAATAGACAGTTACAGAAAAGCAAAAATATTTTTACTTGTGTTTTCACCATGGTCAAAAATGCTGTAGCTATAGTATTTCCTGTTTTATTATTCTATTCTGGCTGGGTGCCTTTAAAAAAGAGATAGTATAAAAAAGTGTGTGCTGGGATCACAAAGAGAAAGCCTCCTAAAATACATTTAGAAAACACACAGATGTACACATGCGCACGCACGCACACACGCACGCACGCACACATACACACACACACACACACACATATATATATATTGGGTGTGTCCTCGTGGTGTAATGGTTGAAGCGATGGACTGCTGAATCGTAGTACGCGAGTTCGTACTCCAGTCGTGCTATTACGTTCACTTTCGGGCAAATACCCTTGGGAAAGGTATGAACCCCCTTATCCTCCCAGCTATGGGTTAAATAGTACCACTACTGTTCTTCTTGGAGAATGGCTTTGGCATTAAATAACCTAAAAAAAGAGTTGATATGACATTAAACAAAGAAACCAAACCAAACCAAACCAAACACACACACACATAAATATATATATGTATTTGATTGAAAACACGTTTCTGTGCGTGATTCCACATTCATGCAAGCATCATCCAGCTTTTTTTTATTCTCCCTCCAGCTATGGGTAAATAATAGGACAGACTAGGTTCTTCAGCCTTGGTTAGGCAACTAGTCTAGGAGAAGGAAAACTCAGAATTCAAACATGTTAAACTCCGCTTTAAAATTGACCTTGTGTCATATCCTGCCTGCGTGTAGGGGTTGGTAAATAGTATCAACCAGCTTTCAAGAGAATAAATCCTTATTATGAATGACCAACGAGCATTATCTAATATATGTACTAAAATATGTCATTTACATCCGTCAGGCGACATCTAATTTACATGATGATTTAGAAAAGTAGGTTGTAATAATATCTAACCTTTTTATTTCCTTATATATATATATATTATATGGAGGAATTAATGTTATATTCGAATTATCATGACTAGAAAATCCAGCAAACACCTACATGTGAAATACAGAACAGCTGTTTCGACCTTATCGGGTCTCATCAACAGTGAATACCGGTCTCTACACCAGTGGATATCGAACCAACAACCACAGAATAAAGAAGCCAAAACTTTACCACTGGTCCTCCGGTTCATATCACACCTAAGCGATGCCGAATTAACTAGTCATGGTGACAATGCTTGACCACTTAACCTAACTTGTTTTGAAGGTACGTATTCCCTACAGAGGACACGGACACCTCCGGAGCTACGTCTGCCCAAGTCGTTATGAATCCACATAACGTTAAGCTCATGGCCAGGAAATAGAATCATATTTTATATGATATTTATATGATAATTCAAATATATATATATATATATATATACAAATTTATGATGAAGCCAAAAATCTTTCAAGAGACTAGTAAAATTGCTACGTTAACATTAATGTAAGCGCCTGTAAAGTAAAAAAAAATATTCCAAAGAAAATCATATACAATCACACAAACATATTGACTTACGTATGGAGACTGTTTTCCCTTAATGTAGCATCATGCGATATCCTTAAAAAGGGAATATTTGTATCAAAATAGTCGAAACCAAAATACATTAGGGTTTATTTTTTCTTTCGCGTGACAATAAATAGAAACCTTAACATGAAAAAGAAAAGTGACGAAACTAAGAGCAGGTTTGGCTTGTATATATCAGTTTTTTTTTTATCACTTAGAACATTCCACTATTGTCTCCATCATTGTTATACACACAAAGTTTTGGCCGAGGTTGTTAATTCGGGAGCCCACACAGAACTTCGAACAGAATCCTTTGTTTAATTCACAAAGTCGATTGTTTAAATTACGTTAACCGGGATACATGTGCTTAGCTATAGTAAGACTTTATTGTTATTATCTATAGTAGGGATTGAACCTGCAAAGGCCTGATGATTTCACTTAGAAGCACTTTAAAATCAAACGCTTATATCCGTTTTGACATTATCAATGTTCATGACAGAAAATTACACAAATATAACCTGTTGTTCCGAAAATACCTTTGTTATATTTTGACCTTCGACCCAGCCACAAAAATGCTATTCCTAGGTAATACACCGGAAGGAAGTGACACATTCCAACGGCCCGTAATCGAAAGAGATCACGTGGGCGGATTAAGGCTTATGATATGGGAAAAGGTGAAGGTCCCATTCTGCCATTACAGTCATGCACCGGAAGAGAGTATCCTCTGAACTGCATGACAGTTATTTCCGCTTGATGACGATTAAACATTCGATTTCAAAGATCTAGTAGGCGATCGTGTGGTCATAACAGTGGGGTCAAAATATGAAGTTTACGTTCGGTCTCCAGCATCCTCTCACATGCTAACCTTTCGAACCCTTGCAATAAAGTGAGAGGTGAATATGTTGTAAAGAAGCTTCCTGCGTTTTCCTTCACGTGTCTTCCTTCATGCGTCTTTATCATGCGTCCTTCATTCCTGCGTCTGTCTTTGATGTTGTGTCGTTGTGATGCTGAATGAACGTGTAAATAACTATATAACATCTTTCATCTTAGGTATTAAGACATAAATAACGTTTTTGATCGATAGAAATGAAAAGATATCCAGGGATCGTATTTTGACTGATTAAAACACGATATCTGATATTATTTTAGAACCTCTCACACACACACACACACACAGAGACACACACGGACACACACACACACAAATATATATATATATATATATATATGTGTGTGTGTGTGTGTGTGTGTGTGTGTGTGTGTGTGAAAAATTAGTAATAATTGGAAAAAGAAGAAACGTGTGATATTAATCACTTATATAATATTTAGTTTGCAAAGAATATTTTAAAAGACACACTGTTGGCTGGTGAAAATTTTTGCCACAAATATATATTTTCATCTGGCCCTTGTATTTATATTTTTTAGCAAATATATGCAATTAAAAGTATAGAATAGGAAATTAACGTATGCTTCTTACAACACATAAACAATAAATTAGAAAGAAAACTCGAATAAAGAATTGTAATAATAAAGAATTGTAAGAGAGTTTAAACTTTTAAAATTTTGTTTTGATTACGTACTAGAGTACAATTTATGCAAAACTGAATGCGAAATTTAATGCTGAGGAAGAAGACTAGAAAGTGCGAAATTTTCCAGATATTTTCTCGTACATTGTCCGCTAATACATTAACTGACCGATAAATTACTGGCTTAGGTTTATATATATATATATATATATATATATCCAAATAGTGACAGTGAGAGATGAGAGAGAAGAGTGATTGACTATCCAATAATAAAATGAAGTACACATTAACTATAAATGAATAGGTTGTCTTGTTAATATTTGATTGACTGCTATATTTCTTTTGCTATGCCCTATATAACATATGAGAGAGAGAGAGAAAGAGAAATAGAGAAAGAGTGAGAGTGTGTGTGAATTCTCTTTGTGTGAGAAAGTGAGAGAAGAGAGTGAAAAAGAAGGAGGAAGAGTGAGTTTGGGAGCTAGCGTATTTACATCTAAGATATTCTGAAGAAAAAGCAATCTATCTATCTATCTATCTATCTATCTATCTACATATTCGCATGAGTGAGAGCGTGCGCGCGCGCGTGTGTGTGTGTGTGGAGATATAGAAGACATAGAGTCCACGGAGCCTATCTGATATTCGTCCCCCCACAAATACATGTATATACATATATATATATATATATATATAGAGAGAGAGAGAGAGAGTGGTAATTGTAAAATATAATTCGGGACGTGTTAATGAATATATATATATATATATATATATATATATATATATATATATATATATATAAGATGCTTATTATTATCAGCGTATATATGATTGATATAAAGCATGAACAACTATATCGCTACTAATTACCATATATGTGTAAGTTTTATATGCGCGTATGTGGATGATGTACGACATGGGTGTATCTGTTCCTTAATTCACATTAAAAAATATTGAGTTGATATGTTTCTTCTACTTAATATATTTTTTGCGTTAAAATTAAATATTAAAGCTTTGGACGAAAATTGAACTCGGCTTCTCGAAACTTTCTATTTAATAAAATAACGGCAATTGATAAAGAACATGTTTCCGAGCACAACTAACACATTTATCCCGAAAGATCTGATTGGATCCCACACCAAGAAGCCAATGAGCAGGCCCAGCAAACTTGACGCAAGTCACATCGTACTACGCGTCGGATAGCAAATTGAGCCGTCAGGTTAATCCTTTTCAAGAAGTAGGTCTGTGTGATGATAGCACACACTTGATAGCTCTCCATCACAGAGGCAGACATTGCGCGTCAACTGCAAATCGGTATGCAGTATTTATGACTTGTACATTTGACCTAACAGCAAAATCGTCCGTTGCCAAGCGCGAGGCTCCTGCGCTCACAAACAATTTAGACGAGTAATAATTCAATATTTTGACGAGTCGCCAAAAGGTATAATCGAACATTAAGCACAAAAGCCAAATGGTGTTCTAGAAAAGATCATCTGATTCGATCTGACGGCCGGTACGTCACCGCCGGGGAGAAGAATGTCGCAGAATCTTGTTGAAAATGGAATTCTTATCCTTCCGATCGAGAAAACAAAGAAATATGAACGCAGAGATTTCTTCGTCTTCGCACGGCAGCAGTAATGGCTATGATGTCCACTTCGTTCTTTCCAATTATTACACTCACAGATATACACTGCCCTGTCGGTGAGGATTAGAATAAGCTAAAAGCATTCCACCAGACATTAAACTGCATCCGATGGTGAGGCTTCGGTTTTGGAAGAGTAAGGAATTTGACGTAGAAACTGCTCATCCTATTCAGTCTAAAAAAAAAAAAGAAAAGAAAAAAAAGACATAGTGTAAATTAAACAGAAGAAATATTTTGTTATCTAATCCTATTTACCAACCCCTCTGCTCGGGAAGGATATGACACAAGGTCAATTTTAAAGCGGAGTTTAACAGGTTTGAATTTAGAGTTTTCCTTCTCCTAGACTAGTTACCTGACCAAAGCTGAAGAACCTAGTCTGTCCTACTATTTAGCCATAGCTGGAGGGAGAATAATTGGATTCATACCTTTCCCAAGAGTATTAGTGCTATGTGAAATGCAATCAGTCTCGTCCAGGATTTGAACTCGTGTCGCCGTGTTCATTTCCTACGACGATAACAATTACACCACGGGCACCTCCACATTTTGTTATCTAATGGTCTTTTTCCGTTTAAGCAGAGTGATAATAAAAGTAAATGAAAAGACGAAGAAATTCTTGAACAATTCCAGAGAGCTGAAAAAGTTGAGGACCATGAAGCAAAATACCATTTCATTGCCATTAATCTCAGGTCCAGTCTCGATTTGCAATGGAACTGCATGTTTTCCCATCCCTAGGGTTATAACTTGTTCATAAACGTTAAAAGAATTAGCAATTGTAGGCGTAGCAAAAAGATGAAGAAGGAAGAAGTTAATTATAAATATTTGTTTGCTTTAAATAGATTAATATAAATTTTATTTTCCAGTTCATTGCATTTTTTAATCAGATGACTCAATTCCCCTCACTTTCAATTCTCTTTCCCCTTTCCCTTTTTTCCGGGTAATATTTATTTATTTATTTTTTTTCCTTCTTTCGTTTAAAACTTGTTTTTCTAGCAACGACCGTTTTTCTACTTTTTCATATTTTAATTCAATATTAATTTGCATAATTTTATTTTGATTTATGTTATTCATTTTTGTTTTGTTTGCTTGTTTTTCTTTTCTTCCTGTTTCTCTCTCTCTCTCTCTCTCTCTCACACACTCTCTCTCTCTCCTTCCTTTACATTCCCCCGTCTCTATCTCCATATTCTCTATTTTTTCCGTTTCCTTTCTTTTCTTTTCCTTCCTTTCTTCTTTCCTTCTCCCTTTTCTCCTTTTTGTTTCTGATTCAACCTCTTTCTTAGTAACCAAATAGAAGAAATGTTTGACAGAATATTCGTAAACAGTCATATGATATATTTTTAATACAAACGCTAGTTTATTGATTAACCGGTTACCATTTTCCCTGTATATTTCCTCCTTGTTTTAGTATTTTATTAAACATCCATCGGTGATTTAACATCACTCAATATCATCATTAAAACGTCGACTTTCTTTATCATTTAACTCTTCTTCTTAGATTAGCTTGATTATCAATTTTTCTCTATGTTGTCAGATTTACTTGCATTATTTACTTCCATTACCATTAATCTAAAAACGAGCGATAGTAGTGTCCCTTGAAACATGAATCATGCAATGAACATTGAGAAAGGAAATTTGATTGAAGGTAGACAACCAATGATATGTATACGTAGAATAATGGCTAAAGTGCTTGCTTGTGGCCTTAAAGTTAGCGAGTTCGAAATCCAGTTGTGCTATAACGTTCACTTTCGGAATAATGCCCTTGGGAAATGTATCAACTCGCTTATCTCTCCAGCTATGCGTGAATAGTTTCACTGCACTTCTTCTAATCTGATAGCTTTGGGATTAAATATGGTTGATTCACCATTAAATAAATAAGCCAAAATAAAACCCACGCAAAAGACACTCAGTTATATCCATTAGAAAAGATTTTTTAAATATTTTTGATTCATAAAAATAATTTAAGCCCGAAATTTAGACAGAAAATACGTTAATAAAATCTCGATTATGTAATGAAGTTTATTATGTTAATAAATCTTACGCAAGAAAAAAGGCAAGAATCAGTCAATATTCCACAGAAACTATGAGGGGTTCAGATAACGCAAGTGATATTGCTCTTCGCGCAATTACTCCTCCGCAAATTTAATGTTAGTTACATAGCTTGGAACAGGCAGTAAGAGGAACTGACTTATATATGAAATCTGATGAAGCAGAGTCCATGAGTTTAAATGAGATGTTACCATCTAGATATTAAATAAAAAGCCTTTGAAACTAGTAGACCATTTCACGTTCACGGGAGCAATATCTCATCTGCTGAAAGGGATGTCAACATACGCAGAGAAAAGAGATGAACAATTATCGACAGATTATCGATCATATGAAAATATCTCCCTGATAAAACAAAACAGGAATTTTCAAGCTGTAGCCGTATCAGTACAATTGTATGGATACACCTCCTCGTTTGTTCGTTTGGATTTTATGGCATTTCAGCCTTTGTAGTTTACTTAGTGTCAAAACCATTTTTCTACAAATAAAGAGTTCTATTTAAAATCAGTCAGTTTAGCATTAGCAACAGTTTAATTGTCAAAAATATTTCTATTTCAAGCTCAAACAGTTTTAATTCAAACAATTCAGTTTAGTATAAGTATAATTTTTGTCTACACATGGTTAAATGTCAAACCAATTCTATTTCAAACAATTCAGTTTAGCCTAAGTACAGCTTCAATACCAAAAACAGTTCTATTTAAAATAATTCGGTCTAGCTTAAGTACGCAGTTTACATGTCAAAACAGTTCTATTTCAAGCATTGCAGTTTAACTTAAGTACGCAGTTTAAATATCAAAATAATTCTATTTCAGGTAATTCAGTTTAGCATAAGTATGTAGTTTAATTCTTTTTGACCTATATCAGGTGCTACCCCTCCGGATCAGAGTAGACCTGGGAGCGATGACAATGAAGAGGTAATCTGCATTCCCCAAAACTCCAGAATTTCTGAAAACTTGCGATCAGATTGCTTAGCGTCATATCTAGGATACTCTTTGTGGGGTGTCTTACCTCTCTGCAGAGGTGCAGTCGGAGTATTCTACACCCCAGCTAATTGGGCAATCCCCACCAGGACTTTAATGGAGAGTTTTGAGAAAAAGCCAGATGAGAACTACTCAGAGATACTGCGTACTTTTCTGAAGAAATCCTGGAGACAGCACGCCAATAAACAGCAACTGTATAGACACTCGCCTCCCATTTCTTTAATCATCCATCAAAGACAAACCAAAAGTACTGGGCACTGCTGGAGAAAGAGAGATGGACTTCTAAGCAACGTTCTCTGGTGAGTCACTCTTTGACACTTTCTGAGTAGACACTAGATTCTTTCTAGAGGACCTGTTAAGATGTGCTAGATAATAGGGATGGATGGCATGAGAGAATCAAGGGAACCCATACAACGAGGACAACTTAATGACTATGGTGATGATGAAATTACTTGAAGCTATTTTGTAAGAGATGCAGCCATTGTATTATCGGTCCTGCTGAAAGGACGATAAAAAGTCCGTGATAGAATAAACTTTCAGCGATAGAAATATGACAACATTTTATTATACAGTGTCCAACAGAATGATCGCTCGGGTGTAAAATTGCTGCTACGCACGCGCTAGTAATAGTGAGCGGGTAGAGGTTAGGTCTTTGATAGACATGTGATTCCAGTTGTTATTACAGCGTAAGGTCCTCTATGGAACTTGTGATATACATTTTTCTAGGACACATCATCAGACGACCTAGTTACATCCCATGACCGGCTCGCAAAGCAGGTGCATATCATGGTAATTATATCATTTTTTCATAACTAAAAACTCGAGTCTTTTAAATGTAGATCGCAGGAAACTTATAAACCTAAGTTTGGTTGATTGGTTGGTTGGTTCGATTTGAAGGCATATGAACCCATCAAGGTTGTTCAATGCTAAATCTTGCTTATATATATATATATATATATATATATGTGTGTGTGTGTGAGTGTATGTGTGTATCTTAGATACATATATGTTTTGTAAACATACTTTTGGGTAACTATTTTAAACGATCCAAAGCTCATTTATTTGCACACAGCTTAATGGTTTCAAGTATTGCTATCTAACACTAATGATTCTCTTTTGATATCAAATAATTGTTTGTTCAATGTTAAATAATTTCAAGTATTCCTATCTAACACGAATACTTCTATTAAAAAATCAATCATTTTTTTTTTTGCCCATAGTTAAGTTTGATTTCAAGTATTGCTATCTCACACTCATAATTTTATTCAACATTACTCATTCGTTTGCACACATTTGCTCGGTTCCAATACTTCCTGTGCAACACCAACACCAACTTAACGTCGATTATTTTTGGCACACAGTTGAATTGTCAAACTGTTTTAATTGATCCGCAGATAGAACGCTAACAAGTACAACAGTCAGAGTGGCCCAATGAGTATTGGTAATGAATGGGTACTCATTATTCCTTGAATCTAATACCTTCAGCTGCAGTTTGGTGTCATACGGACGACACTCATTGAGCGGGTCGTACCCCTCTGCAGAAATGCAGTAAGCATATTCTACTGATTGGGTTGACAAACGGAAATATATTGCATTTTAATTTTAGTCATGAAATCGAAGTAATATCAGATCTCCATGTTGGCTGGTGCCGTAGATATGCCAATTGCACATTTGCAGAGGGATAAGACACCCCTCAACAAGTATCTGTAAACTGTATTAGATGGTGTTGCTTCTGTATTGGAGCTTTGGTGAATGTAGGGTACCCCTTCATTGCCATTACTCCAATGTCGACTCTAACTGGGACTAGTAGAACCTGCAAGAGTCCCATCTGCTGTCAAGCTTTTTTCTCCATACGTTTAGTTAGCGTCCATGTAATGCATCCATATAGCAGTATCGACACGACCGCTGCATGAAAAAAAAAATGCGTTTTATTTTATCAGTAAGGTCTGACTTCCATATGACTGGCAGCCTATCAGTAGCCGTCCCTACCTTTACTAGTCACATGTTGATGTCTTTCTCGGTTGATGAGACACTGCTACCGAGGTAGATGAATTTGTCCACGAGTTTCAAAGGCCAACCCTTTAGTGTGGAGATATCGCTTCTTTGATTAAAGCTCATGTATTCCGTCTTGTCTGCGTTGACATGGAGGCATCTACCACCAGTTCATCGTTCCAGACTATGAAGCTGAAATTTTTCTTGGACTGGTGTATTTGCCAAAAGCGTTATGTCTTTGGCGTAGTCCACGTCCGTAATAGTTTGTGCGGGGTATCTTCTGCTTCTTTCCTTTGCCAACTTAAAGCCGTTTTCTTTCATTAAATCTATAAACGTTCTAAGCACGTAGTCTAGGCAGATGATAAACCGGTATTTTGCTAAATTGTCTCCTTGTGGCTCATCTGCAACAATGTGGAAGTAGTCTGTGTATCCATCCGGTTAGCGGACTTTAACTTTCGTGTTTTTTTATAGTATCATTATGGCTACAAGAGTTTTTTTGGGGGGAGGCCGTAGATGATAAATTTTTGCTCCAAGGAGAAAATGCTATGGAGAAGTCGACAAATAATATAGTTGCCTCTAGTTATTTTGCACGTACACGTCTAGAATTGGACGGATACTCAAAATTTGTGATGTAGATCGATCTCTCCGAAAACCATTTTGGTTCTTTCGAAGTATTTTCTTAATTTTTCGGTTCTAGGCGAATGCGTAGTATATATATATATATATATATATATATATATATATTCAAGTTAGACGAACCAGACATGCAGGACAGTGCTGGAGGAACAAGAGACGAACTCATAAGTGATGTACTCTTATGGACCCCCACATATGGCCGAGCAAAAGCAGGACAACCCGCACGAACATACATTCAGCAACTATGTGAGGATACGGGATGTAGTCCAGAAGACCTGCCTGAGGCGATGAACGATAGGGAAAAGTGGCGAGAGAGGGTCAGGGATATCTGTGCTACCAGCACCACATGATGATGATGATGATATATATATATAAAAGTATTTTCTAATTTGCTGGAAGCATTGCTCAAATCATTTCTTTTCATAGTATTGAATTAATTTAGTGCGCTATTGTAATACGAAATAGTAATTATTTGAGTCAAATTCATTCCAAATTAAAACTTCATCGTCGGAAACATTTTTTTATAAATGAACACGAAGCTGGTTGTTTAAATTTTTTTGGATGTTTTAAACATAATGTCACGTGGGGTGTTAGAACGCCATGTTGGGTGTTAAAACCAGGGTACCACATCGGGTGTTTAGACGATATGCGCAATAGTTGTCCTAATCAATATGATTTTATTTTATTATATTTTTTATCTTCTTTTTATTTTTATTCTTATTTTTTAAAACTTTAATATGTATTTAAAATGTACATGCTAATTAATTATATATTCAGTATTTAATCCTAACCTACCATTAATCTGAGATCATAATTTAGCTATTAATAAAGCTTTCTTAATTCTAAGATTACCAACATTCCGTACTATTCCTTCTATTTTAATGGAAAAATTGTAATCATTATTAGTGCATTTAATTAATTTTTTATAGAATGAGGATGCACGTGTGTTGAGGTGTTCTTTAATTCTGATATGGAGTGGTCTGATTGTACTTCCTATATAAGAATTATGGCATTTGAAGTAAATTAAACGATAATAAGCGTAAGTCTTTTGACATATGATTGGATTTCTTATTGGGCAGTTAGCTACAGAGCATGTTGTGATAGTATTGTTATTTTTCTTCGTTAGATATTGGAGTATTGAGGGTCTGGAGTGGGCCAGTTGTATTACTAGTTCTTCCTTATAAATAGCTCTCCGTATGTCTTTCACTGAAATGTGGTAGTTTCAGGAAACAGGTCTTAGTGGTGTATGTAGTTTCCCTGATTTCTTATAATTTAAATGTAATGTGATTGATGTTGGATAATCATTGTTTCTGAGGTTGTTTGTAAAGTGTGCGGTGTGTATAATTTTGTCTTTTCCTTCGCTGCATTTACTGTGAATTTATTTTTTTAAATTTTTTATGTAATTTGTTTTGGCACTGAGTGGAAGTACTGATTTGAAAAGCACAATGAGTTTTTAGCGGTAGGCTTTCTACAGAAACTGATGTAAATTTTATCAGTTGTTGATATTTGCATTTTGAAATTTAGGGATTATAGGGACCCAGTGTTATCTGGATGTTCTATCTTGAAGTGAATGTATCTTTCTATGTTTTGGAACCTCTCATATGTGGCGGTAGCTTCTTCGTTGGATGATGTCAACATGAGTATATCGTCTATATATATGAAGAATATGCATGATAGGCGTTTTAGTTAGTCCATGCAATGGTAAGTATGCATTATATACTGGATCCCATGGGTAGTCCTGATATTTGTTTATAGGTATATCCGTTTTAAGTGAAGTAAGTATCGTCTACTGTAATGGATAATAGTTGGTGTATATAAGTTGCTGTTAGTTTGTGACAATATAAATTCTTGGATATTATATGCTCTGATATGGTATCGATTGGTGGGTGTGTAGGTACTGTGGTGCAGAGGGACATTACATCCAAGTTGAATGCGTAATTATTTTGCTTAAGTTGTTCTGTATTTAGTTGTGTTAGTCTATGGATGATATATATATATATATATATATATATTAGCAGGATTTAGTATTAATAAGATAAATACCAGCTCGCTAAGCAGAATTTCACGTTCAGGATTTCTGAGTGTATAGTTTGGTGGGGCATATACAATTCAGAACAAAGAGGTGAAAATGAAATATTTTTAGTTTATGGGTTATTTAATGACAAAACCTAGAGAAAAACAGTAATGGTACTATGTAACATATAGCAAGGGGGAAATAAAGAAGTTAATAATAGTCCGAAATCGAACGTTTTACTGTGAACAGTGTTTGAACTCTTTTATTTAGATGACACAGTTCAGCACAGGAGCAACGATTCCAGCCCTACAAAACTAGCTTATATTCTATCTTGTAGGGAGCTAAATTCTAAATATATTCTATGTTGCTTTGTTCATTTACATTGAAACGCAGTCATTCTGTCAATATATATATATATATATATATATATTGTCAACCACAGACACTTTCGTTGTATCATAACTCTTCAGTGTAGCAAGACACATTGGACGTTTCAAGCTGTGATTGAAACCTGCTTAAATTTACGTAAAAATTTGTATCTTACCTCTCAGCCATTTACGCGACATACAGCAGCTCAGGAATGATAACGCGTTTTGTATTTGCTTTCTTTTGTTTACATTTTGCGCTACCGGATATCGGTGCGCTGACTTCGTTAGAAGAGCTTTGCATGACGTGAGTAGCAGTCGTTGATTCCTTCGCCTGAGAGCTCAACTTAAGGGAGGGGTGCATATATATATATATATATATATATATATATATTGAATGTATAATCGAAAATACAACGTAAGAAAAATAAAATAAAAAACAAATGAATAGCATGCAGTAAAGGATTCGTTGGTGAAAACAGTGGAGTATGCTTTTGTTTTAGATTTAGTTCTTATATATATATATATATATATATATACACAAACACACAAACACACACACACACACACACACACACATATATATATATATATATATATACTCTAAAGAAGGAAATTCCATAAAAAATAAATACTATTACGGCAAACTACTTACTATTGCATGTGACAGAATAAGTTTAGTGGCTATATTTTTCAAAAAACCTCTCGGAAAATATGCCTTAACCGTTTTTTTCTGAAGAGAAGATTAGAATTTACTTTTTATATTTCAATCACCTTCACTTCAAATCAAAAGGTGACATGTAGAAATAATCCAATGTATTTTCATTTCAAGATATGCTCTTTAAACGCTTGTAACAGCTTGTCTAAACGACAAATACTGCTTTTCTTTGTTTATTGGGGAATCAAAGTTTATTTAATGCCAAGACTAATTTTCTTAGAAGATCAGTTGTGAAAATAATCTTCTTTGCCAAAAGTTAGGGGTCCATATTAAAGATGAGAGAGTGTTATATACGAATAATTACATGTAATATAGCGAAATAACGGGTGACATCTCCTCTCTAGACGGAACCTCTCTTAAACTAGTAGACAAATTCACTTACCTAGGAAGCAGCGTCGAATCAACCGAAAATGATATCGACACGAGGTTAACGAAAGCATGGACAGCTATCAATAGGCTATCGATTATATGGAAATCAGACTTAACCGATAAAATGAAACGCAGTTTCTTCCAGGCAGCGGTCGCATCGATACTGCTATATAGATGCACTACATGAACTCTAACAAAACGGCTGGAGAAGAAGCTAGACGGCAATTACACAAGAATACTGCGAGCAATCTTGAACAAGTCCTGGCGGCAACACCCAACAAGACACCAACTGTACGGCCACCTGCCTCCTATCACGAAAACTATTCAAGTTAGACGAACCAGACATGTAGGACACTGCTGGAGAAGCAGGGACGAACTCATAAGTGATGTACTCATGTGGACCCCCACCCATGCCCGAGCAAAAGCAGGACGACCAGCACGAACATACATTCAGCAACTATGTGAGGATAGAAGACCTGCCTGAGGTGATGAACGATAGGGACAAGTGGCGAGAGAGGGTCAGGGATATCCGTGCTACCAGCACGACATGGTGATGATGTTGATGATTATGTGTTCTACCTTCTCATCTTTTTAGTTTTTATTCTTTATGAAACGACCTCTGTAAATGTTTGCTCTTCCGCTCTAAATAAACATCAAAAAGAACCACACTGCAAATGTCAGAATAGCTTCATTAGCATCAGCTTTTCATCAAGAATGTCATGAACACATTGAATTTGAATTTCGAGGCCATCTCACTCGGCAAGACGAAAATAAAATAAAACTTGTTTTTTTTTTCTTTTCAAAGAAAGACAAAACTCGTTAGGAGTAAAGAATTCATTGCAAAAGGTTGGTTAATACCTTTCAACATTTGACTATGTTCAGAATTCAAAAGCCTTTACTTAAAATTACACTCTGTATAAACTTGACTTGTTTACTTGTTTACAAAAATGCCTCGTTTATTTCATACTTCTTTTTCCGTGGCGTAGCAATTTGACAAAACACAAACATTAAATCATGTAATTTTGAAGAAATTATTATCCTGTTTTGAGAGTTTTTAACACCAGCGTTAGCCAATAGTTTCGTACTGAACTTGAGTGATTGCAAGTCTCCTCAAGTCTCCAGGATTCTTCTCAGTACTCTGGCCGATCTTAATAATGCTGTAGTTTGGATGGTCTCTACTCGTCCTCTTGTTCCAACTCCTCCAGCCCTTGTACCAATCCTTTGTTTACTGTACCAAGAGAATCAATTACAATTGTTATCACTGTCACTTTCATTTTCCACAGTTTTTCAGTTCTTTGGCAAGGTCTAGGTGCTAATCCTTTTTCGCTTTCTTTCGTTTTCACTCTTGGTCAGCCGAGATCACAACTCCGCAAGTTTCTTTTTTTCTATTTGTTTACTAATGTTGTATATTTACCTCCGACCCCGCCAAACATACCATTCCAAAGACGGCGAAAGTTGCATATTCCGTTGGCCAGACCTGGGAAGAGATTGTGTAGACGAGCTTGCCTGACAATATGGGACAAGGTTAAAATCCCACGATGTAGTCACAAACTGATGAACCGGAAGAGGGTGACCTGTGAACTGCATGACAGTTATTTCCGCTCGATGATGATCAAACATGCCATTCCAAAGACGGCGGAAGTTGCATATTCCGTTGGCCAGTCATGGGAAGAGATTGAGTGGGCGTAAAACAATAATATAACTCGGTGCACAGGAAGTTCGATACAGTTGGTGATAAGATGCGGTAGAGAGAACCACCACCCACCAGAGGGGGCTCTCAGGTCCCCGATTGAACAGTTGCAGTTGGAGAGAAGATGCTGGAATAAGGACCATGTCTCAGAGAGGCTGGGTCCCCAGGCTCCCGGTTGAGCAGCCCAGGAGAACGGGAAAGAAACGCTGTTATGGCCATAAGAGTGGGGGGTCAACATGTTGTTGTTCTGTTCAGTGTCCAACCCCCTCTCACACACAACCCTTTCAATAAAGTGAGAGGTATATTTTTTCTAAAGAAGTGTCTTCGCTCACCCTTATGGTATTGAATATGTTTCAGCATGTATATGTGTAGGTATAGTGTTTTTCGCTATACAAAACTATCACTAAAGACCATCTGCTAATGCTGATGTGAAAAACTGTCAATGAGTAAAATAATAAATAAATTGAAATTTGACCACGTGAACAAATGGCATATGCAAAAACAAGAATCTATCCAGTAGAATGATAAACACACACTGCACTGAGATTTTCTGATACAAACGAATTACCTAATCTTGGCAAGATGGCCGCCTTTCCCTGAAATTTGAGTGCCAGCAAGTCTTTTTAAGTATCTCGGACTCTTCTCAGTATTCTGACCGATCTTACTAATGTCGTAGTTTGGACAGTGTTCACCCGTTCCGTTATTTCCAATTCTTCCAGTCCTTGTACCAATCCTTTCGTGACTGTATTAAAAGCAGCAATTACAACTGGTATAATTGTCGCTTTCATGTTCCACACTTTTTTCAATTCCCTTGCAATGTCCAGGTACTTATCCCTCTTTTTGCTAACTTTCAATTCTAATCTGTGGTTTCCTGAGACAGCAAAGTCCACAATTCTGCAAGTTCTCTCGTTTTTGTTGACTATTATAAGATCTGGTCGTCTGACTGAGATTAGGTGATCCGTTTTTATCTCAAAATCTCAGTGGAGTTTGTGTGTCTCATTATCCAGAACACATTCTTTGTTTGCATATAACCTTTGTTCTTATGGTCAGACTTCAATTTCTTGCACAATTCCTAATGGATCACCTAGCTCACCCAGTCTTGTCTAGTCTTATTCTCTTTGTATGCTAATGTATTGCATTCGTTTATCATATGATGGATCGTTTCATATCTATCATCATATAACTTATAACTGCTGTTTTGTTGCGTTTTATCTATTCTTTTTTTCATACGGTTAGTCCTTATGGCGTTCTTTTGTGCTGCTTTTTGAAGAGATTCAGTTTCTCTCTTAAGGTTACATTTTCCAAGCCACGTCCACATTTTTTCGAGTGAGATGTCACTTGTTTGTCCAGAGAGTTGTTTTTCTTTCCATTTTTATTTTCTGGTAATTTCCATTTTGCTAATCCTCGTGTCGCTAGTATTACTTCAGGTGGCTCTAATCAGTCTTCATTCGCGCTTTTCAATGTAGTTTTCGAGTCTGGCAAATCCTCTGACTCCCTCTCTTCTTGACATATATAGTCTTTAAACGTCATCTCCAGAATGCAAGGCCTTATGCATTGTCATTACGTTCTGATTCTCTTACAAACTGAAAAAAAAAAAAAATTACGGTAGTATGTTTTAGATTCCTAAGTATTAACTTATAAACAAATGCTTATTGTAGTTTTGAATCTAGATTACAATTGAAATTTAGCAACTCTGTTTTAAATTCCAAGTTTAACAAAAAGAAAGAAAAAAAGAATTATTACCTAATAAAATAATTAATTTAAATCCTTAATTATATTACATTATTATTATGTTAATGATTGAGAGCTTTTCACACCAGCGTCAGCTGATGGTATTTCACTAGAGTTTGAGTGGCGACAAATCTACTCAAGTTTCCAGGACTCTTCGCAGTATTCTGGTCGATCTCAATAATGCAGTAGTTTGGATAGTCTCCTCTATTCCTCTTATTTCCAAGTATGCAAGTCCCTTTGTAAATCCTTCGGTGACAGTACCAATAGAACCAATTACAATTGGTATAAACGTCACTTTCATGTTCCACAGTTGTTTCAATCATCAAGCAAAGACGAGGTACTTATCTTTCTTTTACAATATTTCAATTTTATTTTGTGGTCAGCCAAAGTCCACAATTTTGCAAGTTCTCGTTTTTGTGTTGATTATTACTAGATCAGGTCATCTGGCCGAGATTAGATGATCCGTTTGTATCTCAAAATCCTATAGGAGTTTGTGTGTGTGTGTCATTTTCCAGGACGGATGTTGGTTTGAGCATAAATCATTTGTTCGCTGTGTGAAATTTAAATTTCTTGCTTTGCCCACCCTGTCGTGTCTGGTCTTATACTCTTTCTGTGCTAATTTGCTGTATTCAGGATTCTGGCCGTTCTTAGCAATGCTGTCGTTTGGATAGTCTATACTCGTCCGCCAATTTCCAAGTCCTCCAGGCCTTTCAATAATCCCTTAGTTATTATGCCTAACGCACCAATCACAATTGGCACAATCGTTACTTTCATGTTCCATAGCTTTTTCAATTCTCTAGCAAGGTCGAGGTACTTATCCTTCTTTTCACTTTCCTTCAGATTTATTCTGTTGTCCGCCGGGACTGCAAAGTCGACAATTTTGCAAATTCTCTTTTTTTTGTTGATTATTATAAGTTCTGGTCTTCTGGCCGGGATTAGGTGATCCGTTTGTATGCTAAAGTCCCATAGGAGTTTATGCGTGTCATTTTCTAGAACAGGTGCTGGGTTGTGCATATACCATTTGTTAGCATGTTCAAATTTAAATTTCTTGAACATTTCCCAGTTGATCACCTTGCCCATCCAGTCATGTCTAGCCTTGTACTCCTTCTGTGCCAATTTGCTGCATTCGCTTATTATGTGATTGATAGTTTCATCTCTGTCACCGCACAGTCTGCATTTGCTATTTTATTGCGTCTTATTTATCCTCGCTTTGATATGATTGGTTCTGTTCCGTCTTATTATTATTAATATTGTTATTATTATATGAATCTTTGAAAAGCTAGAACTACACGCAGGTTGTTTGTATATACAAGTTCTCTCGAAAATATCTCAATTTTGAAGGCCTTACCTATGTGGTAAATACAGTCCAATTCTCTTAGTTACACAGGAAAGGGATTGCTGAAATAAAACGAACTAAGTCATAGAAATTGACAGAGCGCTAGAAAATATGGAAAAGACCTGGATCTTAACAGAGAACTAGGGAAAAAACACCAACTATGGAATAAGAAGCTAACAGTGATACCAATAATAGGCAAAGTCCTTATAACAAATCCCAGGGCTTTCAAAAAAGACTGAGAAATATAGACATGAAATGAAAGGTTTAAGACCATTAAGACCCCAGCGCTGCTGTGATAGGCTGCAAAACTGAGAAATGTCGCGTAGAATTGAGATAATTTGCTATAACTTATATATCATCACTGATCACCCGGCAGCCCAAATAGTTAAACAACCAAAAGGCAAAATAAATAACTTCAGTCAGAAGTAATCTTTTGGAAATTACAAGCAGTATTATTCGAAGTAAATGACTGTTAAGAACGACTCTAACTTTGATAATCACTACTAATGTCAATATTATTTTTATTTAAGAGAAAGTTAAAGATATTACTTAATCTTTATCAGGTGAAAAATTAATTTCAATTGAAGAATTTAGAATTATTCAATACCCTATGAACTGATGAGAAAACTCTAATTTAAATTTCGATTTTATAGCCTATTCTTTCATCGTCAAAATTCCAGATATTAGAAAGATTTTTCTGTCTTCCGTATTTGAATTTCGTATCGCCGTTAAAACCGAGCTTCAAAGAATCCATTTCTGTTCTATGATTATTATCAACTGTACTAACAGACGTCTTTTCACTGCCAAAAGTGAAAAACCATTCTGGAGGAATTGTTTTTTTTCAATTTTGAAGCTGATACCAGTCCAATGAAACGATCCACTTTAAAACAAATGCATTTTCTACGGCTTCTGTTGTCTATAAACTACTACTATTACTACTACTACTACTACTACTACTACTACTACTACTACTACTACCAATAATAATAATAATAATAAAATGGTATATGCACAACCCAGCACCTGTCCTAGAAAATGACTCGCATAAACTCCTATGGGACTTTAGCATACAAACGGATCACCTAATCCCGGCCAGAAGATCAGACCTCATAATAATCAACAAAAAAAAGTATCTGTAAAATTGTCGACTTTGCTGTCCCGGCGGACCACAAAATAGATATGAAAGAAATGTGAAAAGAAGGATAAGTACCTCAACCTTGCTAGAGAATTAAAAAAAACTGTGGAACGTGAAAATAACGATTGATGCGTTCGACACAATAACTAAAGGATTATTAAAAAGCCTGGAGGGCTTGGAAGTTGGCGGACGGGTAGAGACTATCCAAACGACAGCACTGCTAATAACAGCCAGAATCCTGAGACGAGTCCTGGAGACTTGAGGAGACTTGCTGTCACTCAAACTCCAGTGAAAGACCATCAGCTGACCATGATGTGAAAAACTCTCCATAATAATAATGATAATGATAATAAAAGAATATGTAAGTGACGGATATAAAAAGTGTATATGGTGGGCACGATACAGACACCAAAGGATTTTTATCATTAAGGTTTTTCGGACTATTGTCTTCATCTTTATTGTTATTTCCACAACGTTTCGGCCGATATGTCCTCCGGCCTTCTTCAGGTGTTTGTCGAACTCGGGAACCTTCACGGAACTTCGAACTACATCCTTTATTGAAACCACGGGGGTCGCCTGTTCTGATTCCGTTTGCTATAACCGGGTACAAGTGTTAAGTATTCCTGTATATTACTCGCCTGTAGTGAGGATTGAACCTGCAACCTTCAGATGATTGTCTTCTTAGAAGCTCAGGGAACCAACGCCTATAACCGTTACGCCATCTGGAAATAACAATAAAGATGAAGACAATAGTCCGAAAAACCTTAATGATAAAAATCAACAAGCTTCGTCTCAGAAATTTAGACCACCAAAGGATTTGCAGAAGGCCTGGAGGACTTTGAAATAAGAGGACGAATGGAGACCATTTAAGTTACAGCATTATTGAAGTTAGCCAAAGTAGTGAGAAGAGTCCTGGAGACTGGAGGAGACTTGTTGTCAAACAAACTTCACGGAGAAACTATCAGCTAACACTGGTGTGAAAAACTTTCAAAGGGGATATCTCCATCTTGCAGAAAAATTGGCAATACTGAAAAAAGATCCTATCGGATTGAGTTCGTCGCTTCATGACAGAGAAAAATGGGATTAGATCGCTTTAACAAACTTGTCTATCACCAACAGCATGAACATTTTTGCAGGACACGAAACGCATGAAGATTTTTGTCGGAGAAAATAGCATGAGAATTTTTGCAGACGGTATATCTCTTCTGGTGGTAATTATCATCTTTGTTTTTATTTGTTCGAATCTTTTTTATTGATATAGAAAAGAAGTGAAAGCCCATAGATGTATTGTGCTGAGGGCAAATTCTATTTGTTGCAATCTATTCATTTTCGCTAATGGGTTTTCAATCTCTGGTCATAGAACCATAAGGGAGTCTGCAATGTTAACAGCAGGGGTCTGCAAAAACCACAAAAATATCTTGAAAATGTAAATTATCCGATTAGGGATAGGACCACAATTTTGTATTCCTAGTTACTAGTACACACCCATGAAAATTTAGTTTCAACAGCAACACCTCCCCAAAAGTATTAGCCAGCCTTCTGGGCCTGTAGAATACACCGACTGCATCTCTGCAGAGGGGTAAGACCCACCGAACGAATGTCCTGATATGACACTAAACAATCTGATGTTGAGGTTCCAGTGATGCAGGAGCTTTGGGGAATGTGAAGTACCCCGTCATTGCCATCACTCCCAGGTCCACTTTGGCTGGGAGGGGTAGCACCTGATAGGGCATTATTCATGGCTTAAATTGAAGTAATCTTCATACTTATGCTAAACTGAATTATTCAAAATAGAACTCTTTTGACATTGTGAAACTGTACGTACTCTAAACTGAATTGTTTGAAATAAAACTATTATAATGTATAAAAATGAATTTGGCATTAAATGACCTATAAAGGTTGATATGCCATAAAAAGAAAACAACCTACCAACAGTCCCCAGTGTTGCTTCTTGTATCTATTGTTGTCTCAAAAGGCAGTCAAAATGCTTCTACCTTATGCCACAACAGCATGCTCACCTCTTTCTAAGTATATTTGTTATGGAATGTAAACTGCATGTATTTTGTCAAAAATATCACCATTAATTGACTATTCGTGCCAAGCAAAGCAATAAATCCAACTAATTTTATGTCATTACTTAATGCAAATATAGAACGGGATTTTCTTAAAATACTTTTGATATTTTCAAATTTTATTTATAAAGATGTTCACAAGTTAAAAATCTTTGATGAATACTTATTTAGTACTTGTCCATTTAGAGCAAGTAGTACTAGGATTGTTTTGGTTTGGTTTGATTTTATGGCGTATCAACCATTTTGGGTTATTTAATACCAAATCATCTTTATTCTTGTACATTAATTTTGCTCATTTTTTTGCATACAGCAATATGGTTGCAAGTATTCCTATGTATCACTAACAATTCATTTAAATACCAGTCAATCGTTTACACAAAGTTTAATGGTCAAATAGTTCAATTTCTAACGATACAATTTCGCATAAGTCATTCTTTGCACTCTGTTTAAATGCCAAACAGTTTCATTTTACCCAAAGATAGGACGTTATCAGGTTGTAACGCTCCAGGCATCGTGGTCCTAGGACCTATGGCAATGAAGGGCAACTATATATTCCCCAGAACCCCAGCATTAATAGAGCCGCGCAATCTGATTGTTTAGTGTTATATCCTGGACACTCGTTGGAAGGGGGTCTTACCCCTCGGCAGAAATGCAGTCGGTCTATTTAACAGCCTCCCCCCAGCCGACTGAGATGTGAGATTAAAGCACTCAACAAGTAAAATATATAAATACATTCATAGACAACCTTTAGGAACATGAAAAGAAATATGATGTGGATTAAGAACGGAAACAATTTTGATAATTTTGATGCTAACTGGTTAGAGAATCATGCTCATTTTACATTCATATTCAAATATGTGTATATAACTTAACATATCGAATACAATTATTTATCAAAAAGTTACTGTATCTCCGAATCAGGGTAAACCAGGATGTACTTGCAATGAATATGTTATCTATGCTTCATTTAGCTTCACAACTGGAGAATAACCAGCAGATGCAGTTAAGTTTCTTACCCAGCACATCAGTTTTTTGAAGAGGGGTCTTATCTACCTCTTGAAGATACAGTTAGTGTTTTCTCAGCCTTCTTGATAGGGGAGATAATCAAGACTTGAGAACAATTTAAATTACATTTTTCGTGACGAACTAAATATAAACAGTAAAATTGTTCCAATATAGTTTCTTCTTTGTCGGTGGGTTTGTTAAGAAAATATTTTTAAGAATATGATGTTGCGTCAATAAACTGGATTAAAAAAAAATAATAGTCTAGCTATATTTCAGTTTTAATCCATTTCTTAATTCAGGTATTTCCACAAACGACGATTACCTCTGATTAAACTGTGTGGACAAAGTGAGAATAATTTATTTTTAATTCATGTCATAATTTTCGTGAGAATGACCAGTTATAAATTTTTTTGAATTATTTGACCTCGTTTATATTGGGTGAGTTAGAATGCATCTATAGTTCACCCGAAAAGATACTTTGATTAATGATTTTTTTTATATCTGAAATAATATTTCTCGAAAATCAGAGTGTTACATTCTCGCATTTCTCTCATATTTAAAGCACGTGTTATAATAACCACGAACAATTATATATTCAATAAATAAATAATTAAATAGACTAAATAGAATATGAAAAAAAAAACTGCTCTAGAGAGTGGTCCTCTTAACTGATTCTATTTTCAACGGGAAAAATACAAACAGAAATAAATATTCTTCTAAAAATGTAAGTCTAGTTGAAGTTCTCATCATCATCATCGTCATCATCATGATGTCGTGCAACTAGCACGGATATCCTTGATCCTCTCTCGCCACTTTTCCCTGCTTTTGGCAGGTCTTCAGGGTTACATCCCGTATCCTCACATAGCTGCTGAATGTATGTTCGTGCTGGTCGTCCTGCTTTTGCCCGGCCATAAATGGGGGTTCATAGTAGTACATCACTTATCAGCTAGTCCTTGCTTCTCCAGCAGTGTCCTGCATGTCTGGTTCGTCTAACTTGGATAGTTTTCGTGGTACTATTTACCAACCCCTCCGCTCGGGAAGGATATGACACAAGGTCAATTTTAAGCGGAGTTTAACAGGTTTGAATTCAGAGTTTTCCTTTTCCTAGACTAGTTGCCGAACCAAGGCTGAAGAACCTAGTCTGTCCTACTATTTACCCATAGCTGGAGGGAGAATAATTGGATTCATACCTTTCCCAAGGGTATTAGTGTTATGTGAAATGCAATCAGTCTCGTCCAGGATTTGAACTCGTGTCGCCGTGTTCATTTCCTACAACGATTACGACTACACCACGGGATAGTTTTCGTGGTAGGAGGCAGGTGGCCGTATAGTTGGTGTCTTATGGGGTGTTGCCGCCGGGACATGTTCAAGATTGCTCGCAGCATTCTTGTGTAATTGCTGTCTAGCTTCTCCAGCCGTTTTGTTAACGTCCATGTAGCGCATCCATACAGCAGTATCGATACGACAGCTGCCTGGAAGAAACTGCGTTTCATTTTATCGGTTAGGTCTGATTTCCATATGATCGATAGCCTATCGATAGCTGTCCATGCCTTCGTTAGCCGCGTGTCGATGCCGTTTTCGGTTGATAAGACACTGCTTCCTAGGTAAGTGAATTTGTCTACTAGTTTAAGAGAGGTTCCGTCAAGTGTGGAGATGTCACCTGTTTGATTATAGCACATATTTTCCGTTTTGTGTGCATTGACATGGAGGCCTATGCATGTGGCTGCTCGTTCCAAACTATGCAGTAGTGTTTCGGCTTACTTGGGTGTATTTACCAGTATCGCTATGTCATCGGCGTAGTCGGCGTCGGTAATTGTTTTTGTGGGGTGGCAGCCAGGGAAACTCGAATTCACTCGTGAAGTTTTACTCGTTATGAGAGCACACTCAGGGTTTCTGTGACATATTTGAAGTTTGAATATTGTAATGAGTATCGGTTACAATGGAACCCAAATTGATTTCTGGGTCATTGTCATTGTCATCTTTGTATATATATATATATATATATCTGTCTATATATGCATAAATATATATAGAGAGAGAGGGGGGAGAGAGATTTGTTGTTGGTTTGATCTTAGGATTTTTAGATTTTAGAGTGTATCAGTGGCAAAAAAGTGAGCATACGACCACTTACCTACCATCATACAAGACACTATTGTGAAGTAAAGATGAACTCAAAAAATGATATTCTCCAGTGGCTGAAACACCAGTGTCAGCAGACCAGAAAAAAAGTTATATTCATCAATTCTTCGCGGACACTGTAGTCTGTCTACATGACTGTCCAAGAAAGATAACTGTTAAAGATAGATATATTGATAGATAGATAGATAGAGAGAGAGAGAGAGAGAGAGAGAGAGAGAGAGAGAGAGAGAGAGAGAGAGAATCCATGCTGTCACCGCGTCTTTATAAGGAAAATGATGATGAAAGAAAAAGTTGGTCGGTGATTTTCATATTTTAAATTCAAAGCTTACTTTAAATATTATATATATATATATATATATATGGCCTCAGCATCCATACCAGATTAGACCTTTAACTGCAGTCCCTGCGGCCGGACTTGCCTGTCCCACATCGGCCTAGTCAGCCATTTGCATGCCTGCAGTCGACGTACACTACCTATTTCTTAAATCTTCGTTCGCAAAGTCTAGCTAAGAAGACAGTATATATATATATATATATATATATATATATATATATATATAACGGTTCAATGACTAGAAGACAGAATCTCATGACATGTACCTCACTATATACGTAAATACACATTAGGAGAGGAATATAGCCATCTATGAATACCTGAGTCTGCCATAGACGACTATCTGATGAGTTCAAATACTTTTAATGGGTAGTATTCGGATGAGATCTTTTCCGTCTTACATTGAAGGAAAAGTCATTTGCACATCCTCGTCGCCATTGACGTCAATACGCAACGTCCTACATTATGTAGTCAGACACTCTGTGTGTGTGTGAATGAAAGACAAACAGAGACAGAGTCAGAGACAGAGTACATTTTTACAGATAAGAATTACTTAAGGATTTTTGAAATACTTTTTTTGACATCCCACCCATCGTTGTTTATATGCCGATTTATTACTAATGAATTCTTAATTTAATTTGATTTCTTTTCACTTAACAATATCACGTCGTCATCCCCTTTTTAACGTAATATGTCACTGCAGTTTTTCCTTTAACCTTTTACACACACACACACACACACACACACACACACACACACATATATATATATATATATATTGGACGAGGGATAACGAGAGCACAGCTGAATGATAAATAGTTCGTATGCTGACACTATTTTCATCTCTACACTTTTTTTTTTCTTGTCGACGATTTTATCAGCTATTTAGCAGTTCCACAATCTACTGGTTCATAAGGATTGATTTAGTACTGAACGCAAACCAACCAGATATATAGGTCCTCACAATTGACTTCCTGCCAAAGTGATTATTTCAGTTCAGTTCATAAGAATAGAAATAAACAATTGGTACATCTGTACCAAAGCTGAAAACATGATGTGATTAAGTGTAAATTAACGATGATTAAAACTCAAACCGAATTTCAAAGGTTTTTTTAGGAAATAAGAAATGATGGATTATAGAAATAATTTTAATTAAATCCAGCCTCAATTATTTTTCATGATTTAATCATTAATATTATTAATATATTAATATCAACATTCTATAATATGATATTAATATAAATATAAAGTATATACTATTCTTTATTTTTTCACGATTTAATCATTAATATAATTAATAAAAATGATTTATTACACGAGCGAGTCAAAGATTTTGCTATATTTTGGTAGCATAAGGCACGATCTAACAGCTCCCGATGCTTTTACTGAGGTTATGAGTGTAAAATCATCACACTGGACGTTAAGATTCTAAGTTTGCCTAATATTCAATGAGTGTCACAAGGCTAATTTTCATCTATGGCTTTGAGTACAACTTCGGAATCTACAGTTTTAGGCTTACCTGACCTTACCTGATCTTCGATGTTCCTACACCTCGAGCGAAATTTCTTGAACCATCTGGTTCCTGTATCAGCTGTTCCTTCACATTTTGCACAACAAACGTTTTCGGTTGGTTTAACGGTGCTGTTACCAAGTTCGAACATGTAATGCACAAGCTTCTGAATTTGTTTACATTTTAAGTTCATCTGAACGGATTTAAGATCACACGCAGACTAGATTAGGTGTCGACTCACTAACTACCAGGATACTACAAGCCACAACGGGTACTTCCCACGTCTTAAACAGCTTCAGACACGTAATATAAACGTCGTACACTAACAGGTTTTTAAGCAATTGGATGGTTTGGTTTGGTTTGTTGGGTTTTATGGCATATCAACCTTTGTAGGTTATTTAACGCCAAATCCATTTTTATGTAAATAATCTGTTCTATCTAAAACGATTCAGTTTAGCATAAGAACATAGTTTAATTGTCAAAAACATTTCCATTTCAAACTATTCAAGCAGTTATATGTAACAATTCAGTTAAATGTAAATACAATTTTAATGTCGATAAACAGTTCTATTTGAAATAATTCAGTTAAGCATAAGCACGCAGTTTAAATGTAAGTACGGTTTAATTGTGAAAAACATTTCTATTTCAAGCTATTCAGTTTACTCAAACAATTCAGTTTAGCATAAGTATGCTCTTGGTTCTATCAAACCCATAGATAGGGCCCTACCAGGTCCTACCATTCCGAGCCAGAGAGGACCTGGAAGCAATGGAAATGAAGGGGTACACCGCATTCCCCAAAGCTCCTGCACTGCTAGAACCTCACCATCAGATTGTTTTGTGTCATATCCAGGACACTCGTTAGTGGGGGTCTTACCACTCTGCAGAGGTGCAGTCAGTGTATTCTACAGCCCCAGCCGACTGGGCAATAAACTATTGGAAAATATTCTTTACTCACCCCAATAAAACGGACAAAAAAGTGCGAAAAAGTGCAAAGAATTTTGAAAAAAATATGTATTTATGAATACGGTCAGATATTTTCCGATTAATCAAGTTTTGCCATAATACAAAGTATGATAAGAATATATACCACTTACATTTTAAACTGTCGCACATGTTGCTCAAGTGAACGTTGGCAAAAGGCAATAGAAGATCTCTCAAGTTAGTGTCTTAAATATTTTTTTCAGATACGATCAGTCACTATAATAGCTTGGAACGGCCATGGTTGGATGTTTGTTTGTTTATGTTTTATTGAATATCCACTTTGTAGGTTATTTAATGCCAAATCCAGTTTTATACAAATAAACAGTTCTAATTCAAACAATTCAGTTTAGCACGAGTACACAGTTTAATTGTCAAAAACATTTCTATTTCAAGCTATTCAGTTTAGTGAACAGTTCTAATTCAAACACTTCAGTTAAGCATAAGAACGTAGTTTAAATATCAAAACAGTTCTATTTCAAGTAATTCAGTTTAGCTTAAGTAAGCAGTTTACTTCTATTTGACCCATAGATAAGACCCTATCAGGTGCTACTACTCCGAGCTAAAGTAGACCTGGGAGCGATGGCAATGAAAGGGTTCTTCGCATTACTCAAAGCTCCAGCATTACCGGAACCTCAACATCAGATTATTTAGTGTTATATCAAGGACACTAGTAGGGGGGTCTTTCTCTCTGCAGAGGTGCAATCGGTATATTCTACTGACCCAGCCGACGGGTCAAGGAACGGCCATGTTTTAAACGTTTAAAAACGCTGACTAAAAGACATATCTGGCATTATTACTTCCACTTTCTGGTGAATTGTATCCTTTAATTCTTCCAGGTGGTCTTCTTTGAATCGATGAACTTCAGGTTCTGATTTATTTTTTTCAATTTATAGCAGTATCAGTTATATATCCAGAACTGCATCAGGCCGACATAACAAGAAATAAAAAAGCTTTATATGTAGCAATTACAGAATCATAACCCTTAAGAAAAGGTTTTAACAGCAAACGCAGATGGTGCAGCACTCTAAACTATGATCGTAATTGATCATATGAAAAAAAAAACGAACGGTAAAACATTACCAAGATGGAACTACCATTACTATCTGCCCGAGTTCATTTATACCACACAGGTGACAGTTAAAAATGATGGAGTTATTTCTCTCGTACCCTGAAAATCCCACAAGCCGTTAAATAAACCAAAAAGGTGAAAGTTAGCATTGAAAATTCGCTATGTGAATCAACTGAAACCAGTAGAAAAATAAAGACCGCCTTTTATCAATGCGTAATTGTGATATGCTATATAATTACATCATTAACCGGTTCTCTAAACATCTGTTTATGTAAGAAACATGTGCCAAATTCTCATGACTGAAAGGCGATATTATATATAGTGATGATTATAATTAATCGGAATTTTAAACATTAATATCCTAATATTGCAGGTAACCAAGAAACGTTGAAAGCGCCAGTACCTGCCAGATCATCCAAATGAAACATCTTTAGTACTTAGATGGATGGGGTAATTCTGCGTTGCGTTGTGGTTAGCATGCTGGACTGTGACATCCTAGTGATCGAGTTCGAACGCCACTCTGGCTTTTACGTTCACTTTCAGACTAATACTCTTAAAAACGGTATTTCCTTAGTTACGGGTTTTATAAGGTCTCTATTATTTTTCCAAAAAGAAGCGTTTGGCATTAAATAACCCTGAAAGGTCCATATGTCATTAAATAAAAAAAGCAATTCCACCTTAAGATGGGGATGAATTTTAAAATACCAGATACTGTACTGAAAGCTGAGGATTCTGTGCTATATCTAAGCAAAGTCTAGTCAATGAAAACCAAGTCGGTTGAACGACGTGGAAGAGACAAACGCTGAATAAGGTATAAATGTTGACGGAGAGATTAAATGTGGGAGTAGTAGCAGACCAGAAGAAAATATGTTGGAGGCCCTGAAGAAACATTAGGTGGAGAGTTCGAAGCGGGTCAGACACATTACCAAGTCCCTGACGTAAAATATAACTTCGTGCCGTTAATTCAAATGACTCGGATACTAATTTTTGCCGCAAACACTAAAAGAATCTCAAAGGAAATAAAAAGAGTCTCTGTTTAAAGAAATAACTGCTGTTGTGCATTGCTTCTTCAAGCACAGACGATCAATTTGATTATAACAAGAAAGGCGTTCGCTGCACGCTTCTACGATAATCAGTTTTCCAACTGTAACGCATCCATTTCAATTCTGTAAACTTGCAGTGTCCCTAAGTAACGCGGTTCCGGCTTTACAGAATGCACCAGGTATTTGAAAGCGTATTTACTTTTCTTTGCATTGTTTAATGGCATATCAATCTTCGAGGGTTATTTAATACGAAACATATGCTTGTAGAAAAACAACAGTTGTGATACTATTTAATCCGTAGCTGGGGGGAGTAATAGGAGGTTTATACATTTACCTTCAGTTTTAATCTAAAAGTAAACGCAGTACGCGAATGGAGCTCGAACCTACTTACTTTGAGGCCGCAGTCATACACCATAGGGACTTCCCCACATATTTAGTCGGTAATAAATATTTTCCTCTACATGACTCACGGAAAAAAACATGTCCTTAATTCAAATTATCTTATCTAGTTTGTTTAATGATGATCTTATGAAGATCGAATGTTCGGCTTTGAAATAATTAGTTTTTTCGTCCTATATGTTATTAGTTTATTTACTGCTAAATAGAATCCCCTGGCAAAGATCGTAAATGTGTTAAATTCGTATTTGATTTGCTGGGGCAGTAATACAGAAAACCATGTTTTATGTAACAAATGTTTTCGTCTTATCTGCTATTTGTATATAAATATAGATGAAGAGTAAATAAAGGATTGTAATCCGACAATATGTTATTCGTGATCAGTTTTTCTACATGAATATAAATATAAATCCCAATGTCCATACCGGACACTGGTATAATGATTAGAGTGTTTGCCAATGGCCCTGGAGACCTGGGTTCTATCTCAGGTCGAGTCATACCAAAGACTGAAAAAATGGTACTTGAGGCTACCTTGCTTAATACGGTATTATAAGGTAAGGATCAAGGGTAAAGTGGAGCAATTCAAGGGAAAGGAGTAGCGCCATTTTGTACACCTTGGTGTTGTAGATGTCTAAAATTGGGGCCTTCTGGTCACTCTCGACTACGGTCGCCAACTTGTCACCCTCGACTACGATCGCGAACACTCTAACCATCATGCCAAAAATCATTTCACGGGGCAAAAATGAGCACAAGCACATTTAAAGATGTTATCTACAAAATGTATTTACAAATCATATATATATTTAATCTATATGGATAAAGAAAATTTGGCATAAAATAACTTTACAATGGTTGATAGGCCATAAAACCCAACCAAAGGTATCTATGTGGAAGAAAATCAGTGATTCTATTTAACCTACAGAGAAGTCAAATAAGAATGTTAATACCCTCTCCATGTGTATTAGTCCAAAGGTGAATAGAGTTTGAACTCGCTTACGACGATATTGCAGTCCAGCCATTACGCCGTGGGGGTCTCTCTTCTTGTATATTCTAAAGTATTCGAATCTAATCCAGATTAAAATAATAATTTATATTTAATAAGAAACATTTGTTTGCATACAGATATATTAGTAAATTTGTCGACCCGAAAACTAATTCAGTACCTAATAATGCTGAGTGTTAAGCAAGACGCTATCAAGCACCATTTTTTTAACCCATGTCTCCCTGGCCATTAGCGAACCCTCTAACCATCGTGCCAATATCCGGTTTATATAACTTCAGGTAACTAATTATAAAAAGCCTAAATAAAAAAAAAAAACAAAGAGCTTCGAATAACTATTCATAATACAAATAATTCACAGTTACATGTATTTTCCAAAGCCTCGGCAGGATATGGTACAAGATCAATCTTTAGGCAGAGTTTTACAGGATTGAATTCACAATTTTCCTTAACTGGTGGCCAAATCCAAGGTTAAAGAACCCAATCTGCCCAACTGTTTACCGATAGCTGGAAGGAAAATAATTGGATTCATTCCTTTTCCAAAATTATTAGTACTAAATGAAATGCAATCAAACGCGTCACCTATTTGAACTCGTATAGCCGTGTGTAATTTCTACGACGATAACCATCACACCACGGACATCTCCGAATATTTTCCCGTTATATAACATTAAGTGTTTCTCGCTAATACAAATAATTAGCACGCAGTCACTTGATTTCAAGTATTCCTTTCTAATATTAATAATTACGTGATTTCAAGTAATTATCTCTATGGAAGAAATGTCATTTGCTTGCATATAGTGTTCTAGTTACAAATTAGTTATAACCATATTAATCCTTGATATACTTGTTGAATACGAATTATTGAAATTGAACCATTTGATCCATAAATTGGATGCTAATATGAAAAACCACTCAGGGTCAGATGAGACCTTGAATTAGTGGCAATTAAGTAGTACCCGAAACACGCTATATAACCAGGACTGTAACATCACTAATAGATACAGTTTTCTGTAATTTCCAGAAAAGCTTTTTTGGTTTGGGTCTTTTCTTTTTGCAAGTGTATGCTGAGCCTCACTGTTAAGGTGGCCTTACTTCTGCAAACGAAAGTTTTTGTCAAGAATTAAAGCTGTGAATCTCAAAACGCATTCTCTCATTTATTCGCGTGTTGTTTTTAATTTTTGATTTTTTGCATCAGAAAATAAATGACGATGAACATTATAGGATTTACACTCAAATATTTTTTAAATGACCATGATACAAGAAAATTCTTGGAAATTGGATGCTAATTCACTTGCTCCTGAAACAAATATAGTGGACATCGGTAAACTAATTAGTTTCGAGAACCTATTGTTCAGAAAAATCACGTGATTTATGCTCCTAACTACGCCCGCAACTTTGATTTTATCACGCACATTTGGAGCCAATCACATGGCAAAGATTAGCTATATATACTCTCACTTAGAATAACCCACTCTCTCTCACATTTTGACTTCCAGAGACAGCACTCTCTGATATTTTGACTTCCAGAGACAGCTGGGTCTTGCTTTCTTTCCTGTTATGCCTTTTCTGCTGGACTTATTCCAGCCTCAGAAATTTCGTCAAATCCCGAAAGAGACAAACCACCAACATGAAAGAAAAAATGTCTTCCTAA
This sequence comes from Sepioteuthis lessoniana, assembly GCA_963585895.1. Taxonomy (NCBI): domain Eukaryota; kingdom Metazoa; phylum Mollusca; class Cephalopoda; order Myopsida; family Loliginidae; genus Sepioteuthis; species Sepioteuthis lessoniana. The sequence continues at coordinate 30,213,896 of OY757914.1, forward strand.
AATACATTTATAGTCTACAGGACACTTTCGATATTTCGTCTTTCACCAATATTAGAATATTTGCAATGTTTTGTAATGTTTCAGTTTATGTACTTGTTGTTATATAAATCTATTTTTGGTTGTATTGCTTTCTTTTTAATGTTATTTTGTCCGCGTCTTTTACATCATTTGCTTTTCCATAATGAGCCAAAATAATTTGTTGGAGCAAAATATCCAGCAACATAACCAACAACATCTCGATATGTTTTTAGATCAAATAACAATTTCCTACGGAAAAAAATCATTTGAAATCAGATAATTAATGAAATAAGAAGAAAATAGCCATTTTTATTTAGGGATATTGATTTGAAATCTGAGAAATAATGAATTGACATCTTTCGAATATCCACCCCCCCAAAAAAAAGGGTTTATTTGCATATTTTTAATTTTCAAATGAGGAAGCGTAGGAAAAAATCTTTTTGATAGTGGATTGATATATATTTTGATGATAACGGCATGTCAAGCTTCCTAGGGTTATTTTATGCCAACAATTTAAGGAAATGCGTACATTATACGCTTACATTTACATTTTCGGTTTAGTTTCTAAAGAGGTTAGTTTGATTTCTTTGTTTTAATAGCTTATCAACGTTCATGGTTTACTTAATGCCAAAGCCACCGTTGTAGAATAACAGAAGTGATATTATTTAACTCACAGGAAGGGGGATACGAGGATTCATAAATTTCGCAAGGGTATAAGTCCGAAAGTGAATTTAATACACTTCCTAAAGGGTTTTCCGCTCACATTTGTATGGTACCAAGTATTCCTATTTGATAAAAGTAATTCAAAAACATCTCTTTGAAGCATAGATTAGGTCTAAAAGTAATGAAATACCCAACTCAACGGAGCTCACGAATTTGATTCTCACGACCAGATGTCGTTTATTGTCATACCCAAGAAAACACAACAGGGGATATTTCAAGCTTATTCTAAGCTCCACTGATGGGACAATATAATATTTGGCGATAATCCAATTTACGGCAAAATAGTTGGTTATATTAAGCTGTCTAGCTTTGATGTGTAAACAATCTAGGATAAGGATAAATCTGAATTCAAAATCTTTATCTGAAGTCCGTAAGCCATCCAATGTCGGAAACTTCTGCGACTACTCAGGTGCAAGACTATAACGCCTTGTATCATTTCCTCAGACATCTCACCTCTCTACATAAACACAATTCATACAAAATTTTGGGTTGATCCACCAATCTCTCTCCGTATATATATATGCATATGTACACACACATATCTATCTATCTATCTATATATATATATATATATATATAAGTGTGTGTGTGTGTGCGTGTGTGTGGTTGGGCAGCAGTCTTTCATTCAAGCATGTTTGATTAAATAATGAAGAGACATTTTGTCTATATAATTTTAAGATCCTTTCAAGTTTCTTGATAAGTGTCTTGATTTCAGGTTGGAATTGGTGGATGAATTTACCAAGATTGTCCTGAGTGCTTTCGGGCCTTTCATAAACCATCACCAGTAGTTGCTTGAATGTATAAAGAGTGTTTTTTAAAGAGTTTTGAAATTTTTTAGTTTTTTTATAACATAACAAAATTACGTAAACGGAGAGTTGGATATAACAGAGATGCTGATGAATTTAAAAAAAAGGTTTGCCTAAACAAGGTTAAAGAACCCATTGTTCCCTACTATTTACCCATCTATGATTAATGAGAATAATCAATATTTTTTCTCAAACTAATTGGCGTAAAATGAAACAGAAACAAACTCGTGCTGGATTTAAAATTGGTCCATTGCTTCCATTTCCTACGACGATAACCGTTGTTCTAAAGGCATTTTAATTTATATTTGTGAATGTGTTTATATATATATATATATATATATATACAGACACCCCCACAAAGAGATACGACAGATGATCTATTTTAAGCGGAGTTTAATAAGTTTTAATTCAGAGTTTTCATTCTTCTCGATTGGTTGACTAGCTACGTTTAAATCGGCCCTCCTATTTATCTTAAGCCGAAATGAAGATATTTAGTCATATTTTCCCAAGAGTATTAAGGCAATGAAAAATGTAAACAGCCTCCTCCAAGACTCGAACTCGAGTCGCCAGGTCCATTTCTTACGATGATAACCATGAAATTCTGTTTGTTATGTTTTTCAAACACGACACAAACATACAAATGAAAAGAGGCAAAGAGATGATAATATTCATACAATGAAATGCTTGTTCGTCCTGTTAGCCTTATTCGATTTTTTTTTTCTGTCGACTACATCTTTTCCCATAGACGAACGTATGTTTCTATTTGAAACTTTTGACATGTATTTCTTTTAAAGATTAGCAACAGAACAATTTTCATGCTCTCTAAAAACTGAAAGTTAATATTAAAAGAGAGATTTTGAACACAAATGAAGTTACGGTAGGGAAAAGTGATGACAGAGGCTCTTGAAGAAGTGCAAGCCTGCCCACAGGTTAAAATAGATCAATTTCCACATTTATTGTTAAGTTAAAAATATGTGTAATTGGTATCTTTAAAAATAGATTTCAAATAGTTCGATTTCTCAAAAGATGGTTATATTTCTAATTTCATATCTATCTATTTATCTATCTCTCTCTCTGAATCTATCTATCTATCTATCCCCATCGGCTCATCTCATTCTCTCTCATTCTCTCTCTCTCTCTCTCTCTCTCTCTATCTATCTATCTATCTCCTTTTGTTCTTTAACTATCTATCTTTCTCTATCTATCTCTTCTGTTCATATCTATCTATCTATCTATCTATGAACCACAAATAGATAAATGTACTCCAAACATTTTAAAACAGAAACTTTTCTAAACAACATATATCAGGATGCTAAATCTGGTGACACATGTTGTAATCAAAACTGATACTATTAGATATTATTTATTACCGAATTCTACATATTTGTAACCAAAAAATACAACTATGTTGCAGTCTCAAAATAAGTGAAAACCTCAACAATATTTGGGCAATTTCAATTTTTGGTACACAATCTGAATACTATAGTTTGGCAATAAATAATGTTTGATAATGTCTACTTTTGTTATATATTGTTGTATAAGGAAAATAGAACTCTGCTATATTTGGTGTAGAAGAATTTTTTTTTAATTTTAAAATTAGTTTGTTGTGTACTTATTCACAGGTGATAATCTATCTATCTATCTATCTATCTATCTATTGATCCGTGCCTTACTATAAAGGGTTGAGTTAAAATTGGCTTTAGATTTTAAATAACTACTTTCAATTTTAATAGTATTTTCTTGTTTTAATTATTTCTAAATTAATACAATTTTAAGATTAATCGTATGAGTTCAGAAATAATGCTAAGAAAAATAAATTTAGTGGAAATTTTGAGAAAGTATTCGATCTGTAGACATTGTATTTATATAGCGTATTTTGTCCATTTTTTAAGGCTACAGTGAAAAGATTGTAAAAAGGAGATACGCGAGGGGCCATAACAAAGAAATAAATACACATTTTTATCTTGTTGATAAAATAAAATTAGAATTGTATTCAGTATTTTACATAATATAAAGGTTTCTTAAACAGTGTGTCTTGAATGTGTTTGTATCACTTCCCTGTTTGTCTTTTTCTTACTATTGAATAAGCTGATTGTCTTCTCTGCAGAGAGATAAGATCTCCACCTTTCGCAAAAAAAAAAATAAATATCTTGGATATGAGACTAAACTGCATCTGATGATAAGATTACGGTTCTGGTGATTTAGAAAGCGTCGAGTGTCCATTCATTACCATTAATCCCAGATCCACTCAGACTCGGAGTGTAAGTAGTAGTTATTGACCCATCTATAGGTCAATGAGATCTGTTTGAATTTTATACATATTCAATAGGAATACCTGATGTCATATTGCTATAGGTTATTTGTATTAAGAACGGTGGTTTGAAGCTATAACTCTAGACTAACGATTATTATATGTAACTTTAAACTATATGAACTTATTCATAGAAATGACTATAACTTAACAGAAATGATTACTTGAGAGCACATAGTTATTGCTACTAAAAAGAAATACTAAACATACAACTTTGAGCAAAAAATTCGTCATAGATATGAATACTTGATATCGTATAATTGAGTTCGGGATGTGAGAAAAATAGTTACTTGGACTTTCATAGGAATAAATGAATCACGAAAGTAAAAGTCCGCTCCGTGGATAGAGACAGAAACTACTTCAACATCATAGCAGGTGTGCTACAAGGAGACACATTAGCCCCATACCTCTTTAACATCTGTCTAGACTACGTGCTTAGAACGTGTATTGATGAAATGAAAGACAACGGTTTCAAGCTGATAAAAGAAAGAAGCAGAAGATACCCCGCACAAACAATTACGGACGCCGACTACGCCGATGACATAGCGCTTCTGGCAAATACACCCACACAAGCCGGACCCCAGCTACATAGTCTGGAACTAGCTGCTGCTAGCCTAGGCCTCCATGACAATGAAAACAAGGCGAAATACATGTGCTTTAATTAAAGAAGCGAGATCTCCACTCTACGTGGTAGTTCTCTGAAACTAGTGGGCAAGTTTACCTACATAGTTAGCAGTGTCTCATCAACCGAGATAGACATCAACATGAGACTAGCAAAATCATGCACGGCTATCTATAGGCTATCGGTTATATGGAAGTCAGACCTGGCCGATAAAATAAAACCCAGTTTTTTCCAAGCAGTGATCGTATCGATACTGCTATATGGAGGCACTACATGGGCGCTAATTAAACGTATGGAGATAAAGATTGACGCTAATTAAACAAGATTGCTACGAGCAATATTCAACAAGTCCTGGACGCAGCACCTCACAAAGTAGCAGCTGTACGGCCAACTACCACCCATCACAAAAACTATCCAAGTCAGACGAACCAGACATGCAGGACATTGCTGGAGAAGTAAAGACGAGCTCATAAGTGACATACCCCTTTGGACCCCTTCACATGTACGAGCAAAAGCAGGACGACCAACTAGAACCTTTATACAACAGCTATGTGCTGATACAGGATGTTGTCTTGAAGACCGACCGAGAGCGATGGACAATAGAGTGACTCGAGAGGGTCAGGAAGATCTGTGTTGGCGGCGCGACATGGGGATGAAATGAAACCACAAAACTATATATAAATTATTTGTATTAGATAGGAATACTTGCGAAAAAAAAAACCATCAGACACAAAAATGAAAATCAGTCTTTTTGGCGTTTTAATCATTTATGCTAATATACTAATGTCATTATTAAGTTTGTAAGTCTTTCGATAATCGATATCATTATCAACATGTGCTATCTGCCAAGAATATCTCACGTTAAATTCAAATCATTTATTCAGTAAAATCATTTACAATGCGTCTCATCTGTTTATGATATAATGCAGTAATAACAGTAATACTTGTTTTTGTTCACTTTCTAACGCTTTTTTGATCAATACTTACTGTAATAAATACATTAACAATGTCCCCATATTGGTCATCACCGGCTCATTGACCTAGTGGGTAGAGTGTTTGCCAAAGGTCCGGGAGACTTGGGTTCAATCCCAGGTTGCGTCATACCAATGACTTTAAAAATAGTCCTTGATACCTCCTTGTCTAACACTCAGCAATATAAAGTACGTATCAAGGGTAACGTGGGGCAATCCAGGGAAGGAGTAGAGCCCTCCCCTACACCACGGTGTAGCTATTGAAAAGGGATCGTTCTGGTCGCCCTCGACTACGGTAGCCACCTTTACTTATTTACAGCGACACACATAAGTATTGGACATGTTATTTCCAGTAATAGTTTATGTTAACCATTTTACCTGTATTTAGTTAGTAATATCTCCTGAAGTTGTTTGAGTTATATGTGGAAGGAAATTAAAAACTCATGGTTGAATCCTTTTTTTTTTTTCAAAGTTCAAAATTACCCTATGCAAAAGTATTGGATCCATGACACCTTTTTCAAATTTTCAATTGAAAATTTGTATTTTAAAAGACTTAAAATATTCAAATTTTCGAATATATTGGAATGTTATCTCTGACCAATCAGAGCGGCACTCACGTTTTTACAAGATACTGCTAGAAATCATCTGACTCTTTAATGTGCATTTTACAATCCAAGGATTAAAAATGGCAAAAACTAAAGTATTATCCTGAGATATGCGAGATAGAATCATTGCACATCACAAAGGGGGACAAGGTTACCAAAAAATTTGCAAAGAAATAAATCCATCACTAAGTACAGTAGGAAATATCATCAGAAAGTATAAGAAGTATGGCGACGATACAGAAAAACATTCCAAGAAATGGAAAACCGAGAAAAATAAATGAGTGTACATCAGGGTGGATCAGCAGAAATATGCAAATAAACCCCTTCATTACTCGTTCTGAAATTAAAATGATCTCGAGGGTACTGGATTTAATGTAAATAAGGATATCATTAGCAGAGCTATATATCGTTCAGGCTTTCTTTCAAGATCACCAAGAAAAGTGCCTTTACTGAAAACCAAACATATCAAAAACCGATAAAAGTTTGTCGAAACTTATAAAAAGAAAGGTATGCAGTTTTGGGAAAAGGTAATCTGGTTGGATGAAATGAAAGTTGAACAATTTGGAAGGAACACAGCGACAAGTGTTTGGTGAAAAAATGTCACTGCCTTCAAGAAGCACAATACCATTCCCACAGTTAAGTTTGGGGGTGGTTCCTTTATAATATGGGGGTAATTTTCTCCCAAGGGCACTGGTGAGTTACAAGTTACCCATGGTAGAATGAATGGCACCATGTACAGGGAGATTCTAGAGAAGAACCTTCAGAAATCTGCAACTTCTTTAGGACATGGTCGGAATTTCGTGCTTCAACACGACAATGATCCCAAACATACTGCAAAACTTTCAAAGGAATGGTTTTAAAATAATGGTATTAGTACTCTCAATTGGCCAAGTCAGTCTCCTGACTTGAATCCAATTGAGAATGTGTGGAATACTTTGAAGGTTAAGGTTCATAAGCGGAATCCACAAAATATAACATAATATTATGCGAGAAAGAATGGGGTAAAGTAACACTGGATCAATGTGGAAAACTTGTGGCCAACTATAAAAAGCAACTGGAAGAAGTGAAACAAAACAGAAGCTACGCAACAAAATATTAAATTGATGTATCCAATACTTTTGAATAGGGTAATTTTGAACTTTGATAATAAAAAAATGGATTCAACCATGAGTTATTAAGTTTCCTTCCACATACAACTAAAACAACTTTACGAGATCTTACTTACCAAATATCAGGCAAAATGGCGAACATAAACTAGTTATAACAGAAAATAAGATGTATCCAATACTTATGTTTATTACTGTATATATATAGATATATAAAGGGAGATATAAAGAGAGAGAGAGAGAGACGGAGAGAGAGAGAGAGAGAGACGGAGAGAGAGTTTGATTGATTGATTGATATTTACAGAATTTCAACGAGTGTAGAGTTATTTCATGTTGAGATGTTAGAGAATTACATGCATTGGAACATTATATTTACATTTTTTGTGCTGTTCTTTCAAAGATTTTTTCACGTATATTATAAAGCATAATATTCCTATGTACTTGTCTAAAGTAAATATTTCTATTCCAAGCGTACGAATGGTTTGATATGCCGTTAAAATCAATTAATCAATCTGTCAATCAATCAGAATTGCTGACAGTCGATTAACTTTCTATAATGTTAAAAGGTTATATATCGTCAACACCTGCGACTTCGATAGCGGTTCCACCGGTGCTGCCACCGCATTATCCTCAAAATCTACCGGAGTTACTTCATTCCAAATATCGGAGACTGAGCTGGCAAAAGTCACCAGCACAGAGACCATGCTTCTGACGTTTAAGGTACGTTGAGCGGGAAACGTTTCCTGGATAAGGGATCATCGCCAGTAGAAATTCACAGTGTATGTCGAACTCCCCGCTGGCTATAGTTACAGCATCACTAAAAAAAGGGATACAAAGACTGTTTGAAATATCTCTTGGTTCTTCTCTCATCGACTTTCACCGATGGTCGACCTTGAATGAAAACCACGACGCCTGGCGTTTCACCGTCAACCACGTTGCCTGCTCCTTCCAAATCACCTGGAGAACAAAATATGCTGGAGAAAACCCCAGCACTTCACCATCAAGCCCTAAACAGACCTTTAGCCGTAGCCGCTATGGCTGGGGAACTCGGTCCAGCATTGGCCTTGTCACCCACCTGCGTGCCTACAATAAACGTGGGCTACAGTTTTGTGCTCATTCATTCACGATGGCAAGTCATAATATTAGTATTAACCTATAAAACGTATTTATTTATTTTGCTTAATGGACTATCAACCTTCGTGGGTTTTTTAATGCCAGATGAATTCTTGTAGAGGAACGGTAGTCGAACTATCATAACAATAGCTAACGAGTATTAGTGAGTATTAGTGTGAAAGTGAATGTAATCGCACAACTCGAGTTCGAACGTGGTTACTACTTTGTTGCAGTACAGCACGTTAGCCACGACCCCTCTGAGACTAGCTTTTACTTTAAGAAAATACATTCACTATTATCACTGACGTTTCACTGTTCTTTATTTATTCATTCGGTCTGATTCAGCTTTCATGGTTTCGCTGTGAAGGTCTTAAAATTAATTTCAACTAACAGTTGAAGAATATAAATACGCTTTTTTAGTTTAACGTAACCTTAAATATTTTCGAGTAGGCTGAATCATCTTCCGTTTTCTTATGTTTGTACATTTATTATGGGAATTTCTGTTTGTCAAACATATGTTTAAATCCGTGAAACTGAAACATAAACTGATGTAATGATTTTTAATTATTGGTGTCAAATCCTGCATCAAGGAAAATCAATAAAAGAGTTTCAAAATGTCAGCGTAACGAGTAAACAGTGTGACATTTTTAAATGAATAAGTAAAAGGAAGAAAGAAAGAGGGAAAGAGTAAAAGAAAGAAAGAAAGAAGGAAAAAAGAAAGAACGAAAGAAAGGGCATCATGAAAAAGAGAGAAAAAAAGGGAAGTCAGTAATAGAAATTATACCAAAAAAAAAAAAAAAAGTTGTGGAAGGTAAATGTGTATGAAGACAAATATGTGAATAAACAAATAAAGTAATGCAATATCGAAAAAGAGGGGATAAGAAATAGAAGAAAAGAAAAAGAAAGAAGAATGAAAAAGGGTCCAAATAAAGAAAGGAAATAAAGGAAACGGAGAGAAAAAAAGGAATAAAGAAAGACAATATCATGAAACAAAAAAATGGAGAAAGTAAAGAAAAAAAAGAAAGAAAATATATAAATCAAAAAAAAGATTTGAAGGAAACGAAGAGAAAAAAAAAAGGAAAGAAAAGAGAGAAAGAAAGGAATGAAATATAGTAAAGTTGAAATGGAATAAAAAGAGGATATAAAAAAAACAGAAAAAAAGAAAATCAAAAGGATAAATATGAATGAGATAATGTTTTGATATGTTGCTATTTGATATTGAACTGAATGAGAACGAAATATTATGAAGAAGAATGAAAGACAGTAAGAAAGAAAGAGTTGAAAGAGTAACAAAGATAAAAGAGAAAGAAGAGTGAAAAGAATGTTTGTTTTGATTTCTTTGTTTTAACGGCATATCAACATTCCAGGAATATTTCATGCTAAAAACGTCCATGTAGAAGAACAGTATTAGTTCAATTAAACCGATTCTTGAAAGGATACAGGGTTTCGAACATTTTCCAAGAAGCAGAAAAACAAGAAAGAAAAAAAGAAAAAGTCTTTATAATTTAGTTAGTTAGTTGGTCATATTCATATTGCGCTATTTAATAGTGAAGATAGCCTTTATTTTTTCTTCTTTTTTTTTTCAAGAAATTATATGGTTTTAAATAACTAATAATATTCAGTTGTGAACAATTACTAGGATCATAAAATAAGTTTCCAGCCTTTTTTTCGTATGGGCACTTTTATTGATAGTCATCATCATCATCATATCGTGCTGGCAGCACGGATATCCCTGACCCTCTCTCGCCACTCCTCCCTATCGTTCATCGCCCTAGGCAGGTCTTCAGGACAACAACCTGTATCCTCACATAGCTGCTGAATGTACGTTCGTGCTGGTCGTCCTGCTTTTGCGCGGCCATGTGTGGGGATCCATAAGAGTACATCTCTTATGAGTTCATCTCTGCTTCTCCAGCAATGTCCTGCATGTCTGGTTCGCCTAACTTGAATAGTTTTCGTGATAGGGGGCAGGTGGCCGTACAGTTGGTGTCTTGTGGGGTGTTGCTGCCAGGACTTGTTCAGGATTGCACGCATCATTCTTGTGTAATTGCCATCTTGTTTCTTCTCCAGCCGTTTTGTTAGCGTACAGGTAGTGCATCCATATAGCAGTATCGATGTGACCGCTGCCTGGAAGAAACTGCGTTTCATTTTATCGGTTAGGTCTGATTTCCATATAAGCGATAGCCTATTGATAGCTGTCCATGCTTTCGTTAACCTCGTTTCGATGTCCTTTTCGGTTGATTCGACGCTGCTTCCTAGGTACGTGAATTTGTCTACTAGTTTAAGAGGGGGTCCTTTTAGAGTGGAGATGTCCCCCGTTTGGTTATAGCACATATATTCCCTTTTGTGTGCATTAACATGGAGGCCTATGCTTGCTGCTGCTCGTTCCAAACTATGCAGAAGTGTTTAGGCTTGGTCAGGTGTATTTGCCAGTGTCGCTATGTCATCGGCGTAGTCGGCGTCGGTAATTGTTGTTGCGGGGTACCTTCTGCTTCTTTTCTTCGTCAGTTCGAAGCCATTCTCTTTGATTTTGTCAATCGATGTTCTAAGTACGTAGTCTAGAAAAATGATAAAGAGGTACGGAGCCAGCGTGTCCCCTTGTAGTACTCCTGCTACAATGTCGAAGTATTCTGTGTCTCCATCTGGTGATCGTACTTTTACTTTAGTGTTTCTATAGAGAATCGTTATTGCCGCTACGGTTTCTTTAGGTATGCCGTACGCTAGTAGGATTTGTTCCATCTTTCCTCTGTGGATGGAGTCGAAAGCCTTGGTAAAGTCGACAAATATTAATGTCGTTTGTAGGTTCTTTGCCTGTACACCTTCAAGGACTCTGCGGATGGTTAATATTTGTGAGGTCGTGGATCTATTTCTTCGGAAGCCATTTTGTTTTTTCTACGTATGTTGTCGATTTTGGGTTCTATTCGGTTTAGTAGTAGGGCATTGTAGATTTTGGCAGCTATGGATGTAAGTGTTATGCCTCGGTAGTTTTTGGCTAATCCGAGGTCCCCATTTTTAGGGAAGGGGAGTATGCATCCTTTCATCCATCTATCTATCGGATTTTGATTGTATACTGCGTTGCAGTGTCGGAGCAGTATGTCGTCGAATTGTCTGGTCTTCGATACTTCCGGGGGAATTTCGTCCAGCCCTGCAGCTTTCCTATTTTTGATTTTTCTGAGAACCGAGTCGAGTTCTTCTTGTGTGAACGGTCCAAGTTTAATGTCTAATTGTTTGCTAATTATTCTGGTGATTGGTTCATGTGTTATTTTTGGTGGGTTTCCAAGTAAGTTTTCGAAGTGCTGTTTCCACAGTTTTATTCTTTCTTGTTGGTTTGCTGCTTTAAGTTTTGCTTTGGCTGTGTTCTTTCTTCTGCTCACTTCGTTTATTGATAGTAAACACATAAAACTCTAGTCCCCTTCGAAGTAATCTCCTCCGGCTGCAATACATTTGTTGTACCGTTCCAACAGCTTCTGGAAGGCCGCATAGAAGTCCTCTTGTGTGAGTGTGTCAATGACCTTCGTCACAGCCTATTTTATCTCCTCAATTGTCTCATAACGACAGCCTCTGAGCTTAGGGAATAACCAAAAGTCACAGTTAAAGTTAACTATAGGGAGGTTGAGGAACTGTCTTGATGCCCATCTTGGACAAATCGTCTGTAGCAAAGATGGAGTTGTGGATTGGTGCATTGTCCTCGTGGAAATGCCACTGACCAAATTTGAAGAGTACTGGCCTCTTCCGACGGAATCATTGCTGAACTCCCTTAAAACATCAACATAGTAACCCTAACCCTAACCATTTTGCCAATCAACTCTGGTGTATTGACTTCCTTACTCCTCCTACACATCTCATCATCCCTCACAGACTCCCTGCCTTCCTTGAATCTCTTATGTCACTCAAAAGCCGATGCTTGATTCATGCAAGATCCTCCAAAAGCAGTCTGAAGCATTCCATACGTTTCTGTGGCATTTTTCCAAGTTTAAAACAGAATTTTATTGCATGTCGTTATTCTGAAGTGTCGTCATGTCCAGATTGCATTTTTGAAATTCACCTGCTGTGACAATCAGGCTTTAGTAGAGTGTATTCCAATTGCTGCTGTAGTCGTTCATTAGAACCTGAAATCCTAAAAATTGGTCAGTCATCTCATAAGATGTATAGCAATAACAGACTGAATTTTGAAGAGACTACAACAATTTTAAATGCCTGTACAAAAAATGAGGAAACTTATTGAATGAACGACTACAACAACTATTCTTATTCCAAAAATGATCACCTCTATATGAACATATATACTTTCAAACATTCTTTTTTTCATCTGTTAACATTTCTGAGATGTAGCATAGTTATGGTTATTCTCTACTCATCTTATTTAATGGCCCAGTCGGCTGGGGCTTTAGAATACACCAATTGCCTCTGTGCAGAGACGTCAGACAAGCGGTTTCGTCGGCTGGGTTAGTAGAATACTCTGACTGCTTCTCTGAAGAGACTTAAGACTCCTTTAACAAGTGTCCCTGTCAGCTAGGGCTGTAGAAAAAAACCGCCTGCTTCCCTGCAGAAACGTAATACACCCCAAACAAGTAGCCCTGTTAGCTGGGACTGTAGAATACACAGATTGCCTCTCTGCAGAAACGTAAGACTTCCTAACAAGTGGCCCTGTTGGCTGGGGCTGTAGAATACACAGACTATCTCTCTGGAGAGACATGACATTCCCTTAACAAGTAGCCCTGTTGGCTGGGGCAGTAGAGTACACAGACTGCCTCACTGCAGAGACGATTGATTCCCCTAACAAGTAGCCCTGTCGGCTGGGGCCTGTAGTGTATACAGACTGCCTTTCTGCAGAGACATGAGACTCTCTTAATAAGAGGCCCTGTTGGCTGGGGCTATAGAATACTCTGCAGAGGGGTAAACTCCTCCAACGAGTGTCCTCATATGACACTAAACAATTTGATGGTGAGACTCCAGTAATGCTGGAGATTTGAGGAAGGCCGACTACCTCTTCATTGCCATCTCTCCTTGGTCCAATCTGGCCAGAAGTGGTAGCACTTGATAGGTTCCTATCTATGGTTCAAATTGAACTAAACTGTATACTTATGCTAAAAGGAATTGTTTGAAATAGGAGTGTTTTGACATTTAAACTCTGTGTAAATAAATTACTCATGTTTAACTGAATTGTTAATGATACATAGCAATATTTGGAACCATTTGACTAAACTGAATAGTTTGAAATAGCTTTGTTTTTGACTTTTAACTTGGTTACTTACGCTAAACTAAATAGTTTGAAAAAAAACTATTTTTGACATTTACACAGCGTATTGAAGTGTTTGAAATAGAACTGTTTTTGACGTTTAAGCTGAGTATAAATAAATGACTGATTTTCAATTGAATTGTTAATGATACATACTATAATTGTTCATATGTTATAAAACGAAATCAAACCAAACCCATCATCTAATTTAACATATTAAATCTTATATATCATAATATATTCATTCTTATCTAGTATTGATGATGTGCTAGGATTTACAGAGGCAATTGGCCTAATGTGTAGAGTGTTTGGCAATGGCCCTGGAGACCGGGGATCAATCCCAGGTCGAATCATACCAAAGACTCAAAACATCTGGCTTGATGCCGCTTTGTTTAACACTCAGCATTATAAGGTAAGGATCAAGGGTAAAGTGGAGCAACCCAGAGATAGGACTAGCGCCCTACCCTACACCCCGGTGTGGTCGCTATCAAAAAGGAAGCCTTCGGGTCACCCTCGACTAAGGTCGTCAAATATTTACTTTTAGAGGGAGAAGTTACTACTGGGTTTTACGGCATGTTCACCATTTTTGGTTTATTTAGTGATGAAGTCAGATTTTTAATCAATGTCCTGGAATCAATGATTATATATTTTATATATCATATATTTTATATATTATATATTCTAAATAATTATATTCTAAATTAAGACGGTTTGCAAATATTTATTTGGTTTGGTTTGGTTTATTTTACGACATATCAACCACTATTGGTTATTAAAATCTCAGTCTTGTTTTTAATTACATATCAAATATATGATTAGTAAACACATTTTCGAGATACACATGTTTAAATGATCAAATGGTTCTATTTCTAAGAATTCAATTTAGCATAAGTCAAAGTTAATGGTTTCAATGTATAACTAACAAATAAATCAAACATGCCATTTGTTTACATACTGTTAAATGATCAAATAGTTCTATTTCTAACAAATCAATTTCGCACAAGTCATTTGTTTGCCGTCAAAAGAAAAAGTGTTTCTACTTGCCCCATATATAGGACTCTATCAGGTGCTACCACATTGGGTCAGAGTGGACCTGGTAGCGCTAGTAATGAAGGGGTACTCCGCATTCCCCAAACATCCAATATATAAGCAACGATTTGAGGAACTGACTGATTGCATAAGTGAATCATTTCAATGAATGGAAGAATTAGTTTAAATAGAGAAAAAAAGCGGAAAACATTTAAAACTATATATACTAACAAACCTTATCCCCAAAAAATGTTCTTCCTACCGATCCTACCAAAAACGTAAGACTTATCATTTCCGACAACAAATTTAAAACCTCCTACCTAATTATTTCCAATAACTCTTCCCCCTCCATTGATCTTGGTTGAACAAACGTCCCTATATATGTTCAAATGTCTCTTGGGAGACTGTGTCTCCAAAGAAAATAGTATGTATGTTGGTCTTACCACTACAACTCTTTCTACACGGCTGACAATGCACCTTAATGATTCTAGCTCCATAACCCTACATCTCAAAACCCATTCTATTTCCAAATGCAAATTTCGAAAACTTCTAATGAAAAACCCCATTATAATAGAACGCGAAATTAATAAGCTACGACGACAAATCCAAGAAAGCCTAATTATACAAGCAGAAAAACCTAAAATCAATAGAATTAATTTTGAAAATAGCGACAGTGTTTTGAAATGCTTTTCGTTGTGTATTTATTTATTTATTCATTTATTTATTTATTAATATCCAATGTTTCTTGATAATATTCTATTTCCGTTGAAAGCGTTCTGTTTTTTTAAAATTCATCGGCATCACAGTTTTATCCAAGTCTGTGTTTACGTAATTTTGTTATATTATAAAAAACCTAAAAAAAAAACAACACTTCAAAACTCTTAAAAATACCCTTTACACATGCAGGCAACGCCTGATCATGGCCTATGAAAGGATCGAAAGCGCTAGGGACTATTTTGGTAAATTCATCCACGAATCCCAACCTGAAACCAAGACACTTGTGAGGAAACTTGAAAGGATCTTTATAAAATGATATAAACAAAATGTGTCTTCATTATTTAATCAAACATGCTTAAATGAAAGACTGCTGCCCACCTACACACACACACACACACACACACATATATATATATATATATATATATATATATATATATATATATAAGTAGTAAAGCCTACAAAGTCAAACCAATCTACCTAGATTTCACCTACGGGATCATCAGACAAACATTGTAGTGTTTACTACTTCAAATTCGCTTGACTTAGTGCATCGAGCACTTTTTATATTTAGCTTACATGATTCTATCAGTGTCATTTTTTTTCTTTTTTCACCGCACTATATGATTATTTTCAAACAGTACGGGTGTCGTTATTCTTTTTTTTTTTTCATTATTCCCAGATATAAGTTTGTATAAGTTTCATTTACAAATTGTATCAACTGGGTTTTTTCCCACTGAGTCTTATAGGTTATTACTAATGTATTTACACACACACACACACACACACACACACACACACATATATATATATATATATACATATATATTGAGAGAGAGAGAAAGAGAGAGAGAGAGAGAGAGAGAAAGAGAAGTAAAAAATCCGTAATCTGAAAAGAAAGCCATAATATCCACGAGAAAAATATTTGTCATGATCTAATATGAAAAATTGACTTTCCTTTTTTCCCTCTGTTGGCAGGGCTAAGAATACGCCGCTTGTATCCCATGCAAAGGTGTTACATAATGACTGTTGACATGAATTTTTGGTTCGTTCCTGGTGACCCCGTCTGCTTTGACAAGCTGTCACGTTGTGATTAGTAAAAAGGGGGATGACAGTGCGTCGGGGTAGGCCGGTCAAACAGGTATGTAACCGGAAGGAGACCACATAATATGAGAACCACGCGGTCAGAATTGGACAGTCAGTCCAGTCAGAATCGAGAGTCGAGCTAGGGATACGCAGCCGATCAGAGGCGTTAGGTCGTCTCTGTCGATACGGCTTGCAAGGGGGTGAAAGCGTTGGCACCCCCTGGCTCCAGAAAAAAGATATGGGGCAAGAAGATGTCCACTCTCTGAGTATATGTTTCTCCATCTATCTCTCAAGCTTGCAACAAATCGTGTGCTCCTTTCGAGAATAGACTGGGAGATATATATTTTTATAAAGAATTGTGTTTCGTTCGTTCATTGAAGTACGTTGATTATCTTTGATTTTGTTCTTGGTTGGGTCTATGAGAACTATACTACAAAGGGATGAGCCCCCCCCACGAAATAAACAATGTTGCATTCATAGTATAATAGTAAATTTATTAGTATAATACTAAATTCAAAAAAAGTATTAAGGCTCCAGTTCTGTAGACCGGGAAGGTGTAGAGTATTTCTTTATTACCATTACTCCCAGATCAATTATGACCGGGAGTGGCAGTTCGTATATATATCCTAGGAGGTTCCCGTGGTGTAATGGTTATCGTCGTAGGAAATGGACACGGCGACACGAGTTCAAATCCTGGACCAAGCTAATTGTATTTCAAATAGCACTAATACCCTTGGGAAAGGTATGAATCCAATTATTCTCCCTCCAGCTATGGGTAAATAGTAAGGCAGACTAGGTTCTTCAGCCTTGGTGAGGCAACTAGTCTAGGAGAAGGAAAACTCTGAACTCAAACCTGTTAAACTCGGCTTAAAAATTGACCTTGTGTCATATCCTGCCCGAGCAGAGGGGTGGGTAAATACGTATATATGCCCTATCACTGAACAAAATGGATCGGTTTGAAAGTTGTTCATATTCTATAAAAATAGTTGATGCTATATAACTGTAAATTGTTTGTATTAAGAATAATTACTTAAAACTATAATAGTTTTCTAACGATTATTATTTTTTACTTAAACCATATAACAGTAAATTAGCGAAAAATAGCGACAACCTTCCACCTTCTAACGCTCGTGATATCTTGTGCCTGGTAACGTTGCAAACAACAGATGGACATTCATAAAAACACTTCAGGTAGCTTTTAGACATTTTCTGACAAGAAAATTAGAGATTTTTTGAAGGGTC
>OY757914.1:30236480-30438980 GCA_963585895.1 Sepioteuthis lessoniana
CTTTCTTATTTTTATATCAGGGCTCTAAAATGTCTACAAATGCCCTTTGGAGCGGATAAACTTTGAGCTGGGTAAATAGAATCATGATGGTGGGGGTCCACAGTGGGTGATCTAACTAGTTTGCCTTTCACAAAGGAGAACGAAAATCGGAGGACCTTGTAGACTAGTAGCCAGCTATCCTACACTAAACAGAATGCCTGATTGGGACTGATGGTCATATATGATGCGTCTTTTACATATGTCTGGTTGAAATCATAACGTTATTTGAATAAAAGGACGATGTTGAAGTGGAACGTGCTAATTTACTGAAAATTGAGACACTTTCTTAAAGAAGAATTTATTGAAACGACTTTTGGTCTTTAAACGAAGTTCATGTGCACATCAAAAAAGAATTGGATATTTCCAGACAAACGAACCAGGTTGTAGCAAAATATTTTAAACTTTTTGCTCATTTAAATAGCTTTCCATGTCCATATATGGAATCTGGGTTTAGCACACGAATTATTTATTCAGTTAACAAAGAAGCACTTTGAATAGAGTACATAGTAATTTGTGACTCTACCCCCCCCAAAAAAAAAAACAAAACACAACAATATTAGATATGTGATCACTTCAGTGTCTGGCCCAGTGTAATGGGGCTCTAGAAGACACCAACTGTATCCCGGCAAAGGGTTAAAACTCACCCACAAACGTGTCCGGGATATAACACAAAGCAATCTGATAGTAAAATTCCAGTAATGATGGAGCTTTAGGAAATGCAGAATACCCCTTTATTGATATCACTCCCAGGTCCGCTATGGCCAGTACCGGTATCACCTGATAGGGTCAGATAGAATTAATTTGTGTGCTTATGCTAAACTGAATAGTCTGAAATAGAAGTATTTTTACATTTACCTGTGTGTGAATAAATGACGGAGGTTTAATTGAATTATTAATGATACATTGCAATACTTGTAACCATTGAATTTTCCTGACTAAACTGAATAGTTTGAAATAGAAATGATTTTGACATTTAAACTGTGTACTTATGCTTAACTGAATAGAACTGTTTTTACTATGAGCTGTAAAAAACTGTACTGACGTTAAACTGAGTTGTGTGAAATAGAAATGTTTATCCGCATAAAAAGGGGTTTGGCATTAAATAACCTACAATGGTTGATATGCTATAAAACATTTTTATAGAGGTACCCGTGGTGTAATGGTTATAGTCGTTGGAAATGGACACGGTGACACAAGTTCAAATCCTGGACGAGTCTGATTGCTTTTTGCATAGCACTTATACCCTTGGGAAAGGTATGAATCCAATTATTCTCCCTCCAGCTATGGGTAAATAGTAAGGCAGACTGGGTTCTTCAGCCTTGGTGAGGCAACTAGTCTAGGAGAAGGAAAACCCTGAATTCAGACCTGATAAACTCCGCTTAAAAATTGACATTGTGTCATATCCTACCCGAGCGGAGAAGTTGGTAAATATGGATATGCCATAAAACCAAACCAAAGCAAACCAAAAGTCCCCCCCCCATGTTGTGAAAACGTATCAGAAAAGAATAATGTAAAAAGTATTTTGACTCCAGTAGTATTTCCAAATAACTACTATAAGGATATTTAAAGAAAGCAAGGAAGCAATGGCTCGCTCAGTCGAAGGTGATACAGACTTCTTTGACATTGGCACTTGAATCTTGCAAGAAGATACGTTGACACCATTTCCATTCCTAATCTGCCTAGGTTACGTATTTCTTACATGAAGAGATCTAATAAAAAGCAGTTTCAAACTAAAATAGTCAGAGAACAGAAAATATCCAGCAGAAATCATTTGTGATGGAGACTATGCATATAATCTAGCGCTTCATTCAATGACACCTACACAGTCTGAATCTCTGCAACATAGCTTGGAGAATGTAACAAGAGATACTAGTCTCTGTGTAATCAAAAATAAAACAAAGTTCCTGTGTTTTAATCAAGATAGTGACATTCCATTTAATAGCAAGCCTACAAATTACTGTACGAATTTATATTCTTTGGTAGTCATATCCCATCAACTGAAAGCGATGTCAACATAATTTTAAGTAAAATATAACTACACTTTATTGGTTAGTGTCCATATGATTATCTGATCTAAATGATAAAATAAAACGGGAATAGTTCCAAAATGTAGCCGTGTCTGTACTATTATACGGTTGCACCTCTTAAACTTAGGCATAGACGAAACACTGGGTAATAAAGCTAGATGGGAACCACACAGGGATGCTGCTTATTGTCTTGATCAAATCTTGGAAGCATCATTCACAAAACAGTAATATTAAAGGTACTTAACTACCACCTCACAAACCAACTAAGAGCGATGGTTAATAGGGACGGATGGTGAGAAAGATTACAATGGTTCCGTACCGTTATCACATATTGATGATGATGATTATGATGATGATTGATTTTTATTATTATTTGAAAATGTGTTTTCCTCATGTTTAATTGGATTTGTATAACTTGTTCAGTGTCCTATTTCTTCTGATGTTTAGCTTTGTGTTAACATATTTAGAAAGAAAAAAACAAACAAACTGATGCACGCAGTCACTTTGCTGAAAAAAGTAACAGAACTCCAAAAGTCTCTTTTGAAAAAAGAAAAGAAAAGAAAACGAGTATTGGTAAATGAGATATTGTAGCAGAAATTTAATAAGAGAATTGCTTCAAACTTTGACTTTTAATGAGACTAATCAATTTTTTTCCCTTGCGATTCATTTAATTTGAAAAAAAAATTATTTAGAAAATCGTAAATACCATTTCTATAAAAATAAATTAAGACTAAATTTTATTGAAAGATACTTATCACCAGGAACTTCTTCATCTTTATTTCATGGCTTCGTTGAGGCCGCTGAGAAAGAGAAATCAGATGGTTCAAGAAATTTCACTCGCATTGCAAGATACTCGACGATCAAGAAAGCTGAGGATGAACTAAAACGGTGGATTCTAAAGCCATGGAGATAACTTCGGTGAGAGGCTCCTGGAAAATATTTGGCATGCTCAGCATTTCAAGGACTACAGTTGTTCGTCAACTTCACGTACTTCGTAAAAGCATCCGAAATTACCGGATTCTCACCGTTACCAACATACTGGGAAACTTTGACTTACCCTCATAGTAATGGTTTGTTTGCACACAGTTTCATGGTTATATATAGTCATGTCCAATACAAATAAGTCTAAAAGAGATCTATTTGACACATACATAATGTCCCTAACTAACACTCCAGATACGAATGGGCCTGGAAATAATGAAGTGTTACTCTAAAATTGAGCCTCACTACCAGCTGCAGTTAAACGCCATGCTAAGGACACCCCGTTTTTGGAAGGGTGTTGCTCCTCTACAAGGGATAGAGGCAATGAATTTTTGAGTATCACCGATAGAATGAGGTAAAGGATGAAAATTGATCGACACTGTTTTATTACCACACAAATCTTAGTAAAACAAAGAGTAAGGACTTTAAAAAATCTTCTGCAAAATTTACTCTAAAACCTAAAATATTTTTTCAAATAAACAAAGATCATATAAAATAGAATTAACCAAAGTTCTTAATCTAAAAAAAGAAAAAAATCTACGCGTACTAAATTTACAAGGAGTTGTCAGAGTAATAAATATTGCTTTTAAATGAATTATCTTTCACTGTTGACCACCAAAAGTTTGCTCCAGAATTCATTGTACCTCACGTAATTTTTTGTCAAATTTTCGGTAAAATGTTGATCTAACGACTCTAGCTAAAAAGCCTCAATGCAACCTCTTACTCCAATCCTAAACGCTTTACTATTTTCAACCAATCAAATTCGTTCGTATATCCTGTGATATTTGATACAGGTCACTTAAACGATTAGTCACCAACTTGTTATGTGTAGACAAAGCTAAAATCTCCCTAGAGATCCCCTGAGTGTCGAATTTCTCTGAACTTAATTTGGTGAACTAGAAAGGGTACTGAAATGGTAAGAATCCTCCAGACCAAGCTTGGCTGGAGTTTAGTCGTGCAACATAATATTTCTGATCATATAAGTTTCCACCAAAGTCATTGTTTCTATTAAAGATAATTCACGAATCAAATGTGCGTTTGCATTCGGGGGTTATTGATTCTTTTCTTATCTACATACTATCGAACTCTGATTAGCTATGTTTTAAAATTCGATATTCATTTTATTTATTTGGGAGTGAATTGCAATTTAACTTGGTTACAAGGTGAGCATCAGTGAAAAGGTTTGAGAATCCCTGTTTTAAATAAAGTTTGATCGTCTTTTGAACTATAAGGAATGAGACATGGGGAAGGTTTTGTTTTGGTTGGTTTTTGTTTTCGTTTTGTTTTTTGTTTAATGTGTTCGTGGGTTCTTTGAAAAAAATAGTCATCCTTACAGAAGAACAGTTGTTGTACAATGTAACACATTTTAAGCACATCCAATGTAATACGCGACTAAAGTTTGAGCCCACTTATTACAGTGTCACAGTCCTGAACCTTAGCCACTACGACAGGGGCAGTCACTCCCCACAAGTGACAGTTGATAGTTTCTCATGTCTTTTGTGAGATTTTGCAAAATAAGCAACATCACTCGACAACGAAGTTGTCAATCCATCAGAAGCTCCATATAACTTCCCTTACTCTGATGTGGAAAATGACTCGATGGATCCCAAGCATGGATGTTTAGGTTAAGCCAAAAAATAAAGTCATACATCACGACTTTAAGTCCTACTGGCGCTTAGCGCTTCTGGCTTTATTTAGGTTATTTTTCGTGCTGTCAAGTTTGGAGTACTTGGGACCAGGCTTACCACCAATTTAGTCACACTGTGTCTAGAGTCTGGAACATGGTTCAAATAACAAATAAAACGCTTTAAGCCTAGATTAAATACAGTTAAGCATTCACTCTCTTGGCTCATCTGTAGAATGGTTTAATCTCTTGGGACCAGGCTCACCACAAATTTAGTCACACTGTGTCTAGAGTCTAGAACATGGTTCAAATAACAAATAAAACGCTTTAAGCCTAGACTAAATACAGTAAAGCATTCACTCTTTTGGCTCATCTGTAGAATGGTCTAATCTCTGCTGTGCAACATGCAGTGCGAAAGACTGCATAATTGCAAACAACGAGTGCGGTAATTCGCTGTTAGACAAATGTGATTGACAGTGTAAATTACTGGGGTAATGAAATATGATACACCTATTGGACATGTATGTATTTGACTTGATAGATATTTTTTTTGATTACCTTTGTAAATCCGAAGCTTAATACACAAGAAGAAACGAGAAGAAAAGACAAAATACTTTCTGTAAACATTGTAAAATACAAGGTCAAGAGACGAAAATAAAGAAACGAATACAAAAAAAAAGTTGAAAAAGTGAACCGTTATTTTTGGATGGAAGAATGAGTGATTGAGAAGACAGGAACTTGAGAAGAGAGAAATAAGTGGTAAAACTGGGTTAGATGTCGGGTAACTAATTTGACTGTTGACCCCAACGTTAAAAGGTCAAATAATTTTCTAAAACCACCTTCTGAATGTCGCTCACTTTTCTAACCAACCATTAAAGTTCTGAAATACATTTACAAAGTCAATTTTTTTTATAAATCTCTATTTTTAAATAGTCCCCGTGGTGCACGGGCAAAAGTGCTTGACTGCAAGATCGTAGTGAAGGAGTACGAACACCATTCGTTCCATTACGTTCATTTTAGGACAAATACCTTTGGGAAATATATGAACGCTCTTATCCTTTCAGCAATGGGTTTAAATAATTCAATTGCTGTTATACTTTGAGGAAGGCTTTGGCATTAAATAACCCACAAAGTTAGGAACACCATTTAAAACAAAAGAAAGAAAAAAAAGCGTCAGGCTGTTTACAGTAAGTGCTGTTCCTAAGTGGTCACCAATTAAAATACTGATCGGCAACATCGCTACTTAACTTGGTAATTCATAGGACTAAAATGATAAATATTTCACTTTGCCTAGTCAAACACATAGGCCTCTGGTTGCTTGCAGTAACTGCAGTTTGTCGTTAGGACCAATGGTTATCGCTCTTAATGTATCATGTCGTCAATTGATCCAGTAAAGGAGACAAAAGCAGTTTGGTTTGGTTTGATTTGCTTTGATTTTATGACATATCAACCATTTTAGGTCGTTTTATGCCAAATCCTTTCATCATATATGTTAAAGATATAGAGTTTGTAAACATTTGTAGAAAACATTCTTAAACGAACCTAAGCATATTCTTTATCACACTGTTAAATGATTCTCAGTATTGTTATGTATCACTAACATTCAAACATCAATCATTTGTTTACATGAAGTTAAATGATCAAACAGTTCTATTTCTAACAATTCAATTAAGCATAAGTCATTTTTATAAAATCAATGTCAACCGGCTCATTGGCCTCGTAGGTAGAGCGTTCGCCAATGGTCCGGGAGACTGGGGTTCAATCCCAGGACAAGTCACACCAAAGACTTAAAAATGGTACTTGATAACTCCTTGCTGATAACAGTATAAGGTACTATCAAGGATAAAGTGGAGCAAACCAGGGAAAGGAGTTGCGCCCTCCCATAAACCTCGGTTTTGTAACTATTGAAAAGGGAGCCTTTAAGTCACACTCGACGACAGTCCCCAGATTTAATACGAAATAACAACCAGTTCTATTTGAACCATAGATAGGACTCTATAAGGTACAACCAGTCCGACCCTGCGTGGGCCTGGGAGTGAAGGCAACGAAGGAGTGCTCTGCATTCCCCAAAGCTCCATAATTATTAGAGCTTCATCTTCAGATTGTATAGTACCAGGACACTAGTTGAGGTCGTCTAACCCCCCCCCGCCCCACTGCTGAGATACAGTTGGTATAATATACAGCCGCAGCCGATTGAGCACCGTAGGTTAGGAAAGAATATACAAATACATTATGAACTGCTTATTGATGATTTAATTTGATGTTTCTTTTCGAGCGGGCCCTTGTGTTAGTAATTTCCAAACTGATATTTTGCTCAGATTAAATTTTACTGTTTGAATATATACCCATTAAAAATTGGAATCCGAGAGAACTTCCCCCGGGCGCGGGGTGGTCGCCGGAACATGTCATAGCTACCAATTAAAATTAAAATAATATTTTCTGTCTCTTCTCTCTTCATTCACCGATCAACCAATCAATGTTAAGCCTCTTTTAATCGGGCAAGGTGTGCTAATGATATATTTCAGAGTAAATAGATTCGGAGAGCCGAGTTCAAATCTTGAACGTAGATGTTTTTGCATTTCACATTATGCTAAAAACCTTCAGAAATGTATTCTTCTTCAAACCACGGGTAGCCCAGTCTGCTGGGACTGTAAAACACAACGAATACATCTCTGCAGAAGGGTAAGGCACCCCAAAGAGTTTTCTTGATATGATATTAAAATCTGATGATGATACCCCACTAATTCTTGAGCTTTTGTGAATGCGGAGTACCCCTTTCCTTGCCATCGCTACCAGGTTAATCTAACCCGGAGTGGTAGCACCTGATAGAGTCCTATCTATGGATCAAACAGAACTGTTAAACATTTAAACTGTATGCAAACAAATCACTTATCCTAAATTAAATTGTAAGAAATAGAACTGTTTGACCATTTTATTTGTGTAAACAAAAGACTGATTGAACTGTTGGTGATACATAAAGATACTTGAAAGTATTTAAAAGTGAACACACGTCTTGGTATGGTTGTCCTGTAAACCTTTACATTCATAAGCTTTTTGAAGTCACTGGTTGCCGTAAAGAGTAGAGATTTTCAATGTGGGCATTGAGATTTACTAGTAGGCCTGAGATATCTCAAAATGGGCAAATGATACATTTACAAACATGACCAGAGGATACCCTTACAAAGAAACGAAATGGGCAAATAACTGACTTACAAAAATAAGCAAAAATACTTACTCACAAAGAAACCAAATTTATTGTAGATTGAAAAAGTAGTAGACTCAGGCGTGAAGCTAAACCAAGGTTTGGATCTTTAATTTGACAACAGAAAGATAGAAACCAGGAACAGTTTTGTCATTAGTCAGGATCTATATTTTCTTCGACATTCAGATTTTGTAGACAAAAAACTATCTATTTCGTGTTTCGTGTGCTCATGGGGGCCCACATTCTTTTTTATAAAAAAAAAAAATTGGCCACCAAGAAGAAAAGGCTGCGAAATACAAGAATCCCCGGCTAACATACTTGACTTCGACATCGTAGTAGGCAAATTCAAATTGCTGTTACGCTATTACGTTCAATTACGAGTTAATACTCTTAAGAAAAGTATGAAACCCCTTATCTTCCCGGCTATGGCTTAAATCGTACAACTATTTTTTGAAAAAGATGACCGAGGCATCAAATAAAGGAAAAAAGGTGATTTGACATTAACGAAAAAAAAAAAAAAAAAAAAAAAAAAAAAGTAAAAGAAAGAATGCAAAATCACACTTTTTCTCTCAGCTATTTGTTAATTCGTAACACTGCTGTTCTACTACAAGGATGAATTTAACATTTAATTGCAACATTCCATATATCATTAAACAAAGAAACTGAATCCTAAATCAAAATCAAACCACATCAAATCAAAACAAATTAGTCTCAAGGTCTTAGAAAGAACGAGGACTGATAGGTACGGATGGTAGGGAAACTTGAAGGAATCAGTGGTTTTTGCACACCTTGATGATGAGGATGATGATAATGATTTCATGTTGTATCAATGCAGTAAAAAGGCTCAATTATAGAGTCGATATTGATCAGCTCTGATTTTATACTAAAAATCCTGAGATTGCCATATAAGCCAATTTCTCTGGTGCGCTTCACTTTACAGACATACAAGCACTTAACTAAACATTAATGCATGAGTACCGGTGCATGTATTTATAGGTACTTGATTGAAAGTGATTTGTAATTTCCGCTCTTTAAACGTTAATGAGAATAATATTGAGAAAAGAAAAAAAGAATATGTTGAGAATTGTATAATTTAATTTTCCTTTTAATTAAACTAAATTTCCAAACGTATTTCTGGTGGTTTAAAAGCGATCGTAAATGCAATGAAACATTTATATAGATTTTAGAAAATGGATGGAAAGTGAATAAGAAGTTGGAAAAAAGTTTTAGAAGAAAATTGCAAACAGAATGAGAAGGTAAATAGAATTGAAATAAGTGTTAAGCGGGAAAGTGTAGGAGGGGGAAAAAAAGAAAAGAAACAGCGGATTGGGTTGGGCAAATATTTAGGGGAAAAAAAAACAAAAGAAAAAGAAATACGCCATCAAAACGGAAGAAATTTGAAAGTAGAAAAATAACAAGATGATGAAGAACTGTAATGAGAAATGTTTCAAAGAAGAAGAAGAAGAAGAAGAAGTGAATGAAGACGAAGCTGAAGAGTGGAAAATGGAGAAGGATGTGTTGGAGACAGAAATGAAGCTGGTTATCAATATAAAGAGAAGAAGAAGAAGAAGAAGAAGAAGAAGAAGAAGAAGAAGAAGAAGAAGAAGAAGAAGTGAATGAAGACACGGCTGAAGAGTGGAAAATGGAGAAGAATTTGTCGGAGACGGGAGTGAAGCTGGTTATCAATATAAAGATGAGGGACCAAGAAGAAGAAGAAGAAGAAGAAGAAGAAGAAGAAGAAGAAGAAGAAGAAGAAGAAGAAGAAGAAGAAGAAGTGAATGAAGACACGGCTGAAGAGTGGAAAATGGAGAAGAATTTGTCGGAGACGGGAGTGAAGCTGGTTATCAATATAAAGATGAGGGACCAAGAAGAAGAAGAAGAAGAAGAAGAAGAAGAAGAAGAAGAAGAAGAAGAAGAAGAAGAAAACCTGGATGAAGTAGAGGTTAAAGAGTGGGAAAAGGAGAAAGATACATTCGTGGAAGAAGGGAATCTTGTGCTCATTAAAGTGAAGAAGAAGAACAAGAAGAAGAAGGAGAACAGCAGTAACAACAACAACAACAACAACTGGATGAAGTAGAGACTAAAGTCTGGGAAAAGGTGAAGGATGCGATCGAAGAAGAGAAGCTAGTGGTCATTAAAGTGAAGATCTGGGAACGCTAGAGAGAAATAAACTACTGGATGTGGTCCCCGCCGTTGTGTAGTCAACTAAAATGAATGTATACATATACTCCGAAATACTAACGGCATAAAAATTAATAACATATATAATTAAAAACTCTGTTCTGATTCGCACTAACAGTTTTAATTTGAAACATTAGGCTGTTTTCATTTTTCAAAACTCTTCGCAAAACTTTCTTCACACTCAAATAAGAAAATAAAAAAGCTCATATATAACGAATGCATTGAACTCTAAATTATAGATGATTTACTTGAGGGTATTTTATAATTCCGAAGTTCATTTGCATCATTCTTAGTCCCTTCTTAAAAATTCATCCAATTAAACCTTTCATCAATTATTAATATGGTATTAGTGTTACTCTTACCTTCTTGCGTTTTATCCCAAAACTATGAGTTGAGGCACTCTTTATCATCAATATTAAAAAAAAAAAAAGATTTTCTGAATCATATTCTTATTTTTTTATCGAAGCAATGAGATAATAATATTAATGCTGAGAATGATACAAATAAATTTATATATGGAGTTTGTAAATCAAATAGTGATTACCATATCATATTTTAGAGATATATTTAATAGATAAAAGAAAGAAAGAAAGACAGAATGAAAGAAAGAAAGGGAAGGAAAAAAAGACAGACGGAAAGAAAGATTGATGTAGAGTAAAAGAGAAAGATGAAAATAAAGAAAAATCGACGGAGTTCAAGCAAGAAAGAAAGACAAAAAGATCGAAGAAAAGCAAGAAAGAAACCCAGACAGATAGAAAAAATCGAAGAAAAACAAGAAAGATAACTAGAAAGATATAAAAATTCAAAGAAAGAAAGAAAGAAAGAAAGAAAGAAAGAAAGAAAGACAGAAATATGAGACCGGTTGAAAGAAAGAAAGAAAGAAAGAAAGAAAGAAAGAAATATGAGACCGGTTGAAAGAAAGAAAGAAAGAAAGAAAGAAAGAAAGAAAGAAAGAAATATGAGACCGGTTGAAAGAAAGAAAGAAAGAAAGAAAGAAAGAAAGAAAGAAATATGAGACCGGTTGAAAGAAAGAAAGAAAGAAAGAAAGAAAGAAAGAAAGAAAGAAAGACAAATTCAAAATAAACGGATTGAAAGAAATGGAACAAAGAAAGATTGACAGAAAGATGGACATTGAGCCAGAAAAAAAAAAACGAAAGAAAAAATGTAAAAATAGACGGATAAAAGCGAAGAAAGAAAGAAAGAAAGAAAGTTTTTAAATTCTCCTTTGGCAACGCAATGATATTTCATCTTTGTTTTATGTGTTCATGGGAAGGTTTGATTTCATCTAATATTAGTGACTTCATTGCAAACACTTTAAGAGTTTAATGTGGTTTTAGCATTGGTAACAGTCAGCGTTTTATGCAATTGTAGGACGTTTCCGCTTCGCAATCAACATTTCCATGAACCAAACCGATGTCTTCAGTGATATGGCTTCAATAAAACTGATTACTTTCAGTATATTTGAATGTATGAAGAAGATTCAGAAATAAAAATGTATTTAAAGATACCCATTCTCATATTCTAACACGATCAGCGCTATAAAGATAGAAAAGTTAGCTCCCCGTCCCACACCTCTCTTTCTCTCTGTCAATCTGTCTGTCTGTCAGTCTCTCTCTACATAATGGACAGATAATTAATAACTTTATCGTATTAGAGTACAAGGCCATTATTGAAGAAACCAGTGACGCTAAATCTCACTATATATATATATATATATATATATATATATATATATATGTAATGATAGTCCTGCGGTGTTTCTGTGGGTTGGAATCCCTGAAAAATGTGAACCTATTCACGAACGAGGATAAAAGAAAGTTCAGTCACGTATATCTTTCGGACGTACACAACCTAAGTGAAAAGCTGTCTCTTCATCGAGTCTCGTCTTATAAGGTGAGATCAGACTAGACGAAGAGAAGAATTATTTGATCAATACACTGCCGCTTCAGTGACATTGCAGCACGCTATGCATTGAGCAACATTGCTTTCTTGTCTTTCCGGAATATATAGATCCACATGGAAGATTCCTGAAATAAAAAGACTGCACCAATCTGATTCTATATTCGTATCACATGGATGTACCAAATGGACGCTAAGAAAGTGTATGGAGAAAAAGCTGGACGGCAATTACACAAGAATACTGCGAGGTTTATTGAACAACTCCTGGAGGCAACACCCAACAAAACAATGGCTGTATGTTCACCTGCCAGCCATCACGAGAACTATTCAGGTTAGACGAAACAGACAGGCAAGATACTGCTGGAGATGTAAGAACAAACTCATAAGCGATGTACTCCTGTCGACCCCTTCACTTATACGAGCACAGGTTAGATGACCAGCTAAAACCTATATACAACAGCTCTGTGCCGATACAGGATGTAGCCTGAAGAACCTGCCGATAGCGATGGACGATAAAGTCGGGTGGCGAGAGAGGGTCAAATAAATCCGTGCTAGCAACACAACATGATGATAATGAGGATTTTTATGATGTATATTGTAGCAGATGGGCAACTCCGTAGCCATTTATGGATAAGTTTAATACCTGTTACAACAACAGTCGGAGAATTATCAAATAACACCATTCATTTTCCTTATGTATTTGCCTGCCCCTCCGTATGAGCAGGATATGACACAAGGTCAATTGCAAGTGGAGTTTAACAGGTTTCAGTGCAGGTTTTTCCCTTTTTTATACTGGTTCCCTTACCAAGGCTAAAGAATCCAATCTGTCCTACTATTTACCTACAGTTGGAGGGAGAATAATTGGATTCAAAATTTTCACAAGAGAATTAGTTTGATATAAAATGCTATCAGCCTCATCCAAGATTTGAACTCGTGTCGCTGTGTCCATTTCCAACTACGATACAGAATAAACAGCATGACATATATCAAGAAGACGCGTAATGAAATGAATATAAAAATTCATGTCGGTTCTAGTCAATGTCTGGTTTTCCAACTGGTCTCTTACTCCTTAGTCGTTCAATGTCAGGGAAAAAAGGGAAGTTGTTTACGACTGTTCTAAACGGATTTTTTGCATCAGCTTAAAGGCTATTTTTTGTATAATGAAATATCATAGTTTTTGGTGTCAACTGATAGACTATTTTAGTATAATTGTAACATATTGACCTTCAGCCCATGTGTCAATCGAGAAACAGGTACATCCGGTCGAAGACATTAAGATATAGCCTTGACCGTGAATTGGGTGCAAATGCGACGCTCACAGGAAGTAGGTGGATGTCAAACAATGATATAACCCGGTGCGACAGACAGTTCGAGTTAGTTGGAGTCAGTTAAGTTGGAGATAAGATGCTGCAGGGAGAACCAGCACCCAGCAGAGGGCTGTGGTCCCTTCGGTCCCCGATTGAGCAGTCCTGCAGAACGAGAAAGAAGTGCTGCTAATGACAAAGGAACTGGGGGTCAATATGTTGCAGTTTGTTCAGTCTCCAACTCACCTCTCACACATAACCCTTTCGCAACCCTTTCGGAACCATTTCGAATAAAGTGTGAGAGGTATATTTTTCTAAAGAAGAATGTTCGTTCGTCATTATTGTTGATTTTGCTTCCGCATGTATATTTATTATGTAGTTATACGACATAATGAAGTATCGTATTTTTTTCTTGAAATTATTGCAGGACCCTCCGAAAAGAAAGGACTAAGTGGCTTCAAATGAAGGACTGTATACTACTGTCAAAAAAATCTCTTAAACTTAATTTCTTTTCCTTTTTAGACTTTCATAATTGAATGTTTTATTTACATTGCATTATGGAGTGAAATAAAGGGTGATCTAAAATGCATTCATGGCTGAGAAAAAAAAAAACGATGTGGATTGCCTCTTTCGAAAAAGCATAAGTGCAACAGAGAAACGCAAAACGGCTTCGACGAAGATTTGAATTTAAATTGCAGTGTCCATTTCCTAAAATGATAACTGCCACACCACGTGCCTCGAGTCATAGGTCACCCAAGTACAATGATACTTTAACGGTGGGGCTTAAAATACACAGACTGAATACTCTGAAAACAGGTAAGACATATCCAAGATGGGTGTCCTGCTTATAAAACTAAACTGCATCTGATGGTGAGGGTCCACTTCTGGAGATATTGGGAGCATAGAATAACCATTCATTGTCTATACTTCTATGTTCATCCCGACGTTTAGAGCTAGTACTTGTTAGCAACCTATTTATGGGTCAAATAGAACAATTTAAAACTTATTTATATTCGATAGGATCGTATGCAAAAATAAAATCTCTGAAAAATGTAAATATGGACGTAAAATGAGCGCAGTCCCCAAGACAAATTGACGTGCTATTAATCAATTAAGTACAAAGTTACACAATAGTGTTCAAATATATTTTAGAAAGTGTTACAGTCTAATGTACTGGCTCATTGGTCTAATTGGTAGAGTGTTCGCTAATGGTCCAATCCCAGGTGGCATCATACCTAGGACTTTAAAAATTGTGCTTGATACCTCTTTGCTTAACACTCAGCAATATAAGGTACGTATCAAGGGTAAAGTGGAGTTACCTAGGGAAAGGAGTAATTTTCTCCCCTACACCTCGGTGTAATAGCTATTGAAAAGGGAGTCTTCTGTTTGCCCTTGGTTAAGGTCCGCAACTTTTACTTACAGTCTAAGATATTTCTAATTTAACCAATTCTTAAAGGAAATCTGAATTCAACTATTTAGTGCAATTTTGAATTTCTATTAAGATTTTGGACATCCGTCGTACGAAGCAAAACGCATTAATTATTAAAAAGCTTGTAAATTAGGAAAAGCGTTTCAAATATTTAATATTATTCAAATAGAAATTCAGCGAATATATTCGACTGAATAAGAATTCATCTCTTTATTGATTTCGACATTCAAAATTATTATCATACCATTTTTGTACTGACAAAAATTAGTTCGATATATTTTTAAATGGAGTGTCAGTGGCTGGAGGTAAATTTTCCTAGACGCCTAGATATTTCAGAAGACATCTTGTCTCTTTAAAATTCAATGTTCATTCGAAGACCAATACTTTATACGTCACAGAAAATGGAAATAACGTTTTACTTCATTTTGACTGGATTTATCGAAAGAAAACTTGCTCACTAATAATGTATTTCAGTTCTGGTAATTTACACATCAGTTGAAAATGACCGCTGGAACAACTTTGCCTAGAATATCTTGGATCTTTTGACGTTAAATATTAACATTCGTAATCTTAAAATCTCATTGCCGATCCTTTTCAATCCTAGTTGATTCTTTAAATAATTTAAGCTGATTCGATTTTTTATTTGAAAATGTTTAGATATTAGCCAGTTTAGACAGACTAGACAGCTTTTTGAAATGTTTGTTTCTCTTCATTGAACCAGATCTTTCAGGAATTCATCATCATCATCAAGTCGTGTCGCAGGCACGGATATCCCTGACCTTCTCTTGACACTTCTGCCTATCGTTCATCGCCTCTGGCAGGTCTTCAGGGCCACATCCCGTATCCTCACATAGCTGCTGGATGTATATTCGAGCTGGTCGTCCTTTTTGCCCGGCTGTATGTAGGGGTCTTTAGGAGTACATCACTTATGAGCTCGTCTCTGCTTCCCCAGCAGTGACCTGCATGTCTGGTTCGTCTGACTTGTATAGTTTTCGTGATGGGAGGCAGTATAGTTGATGAAACTATACGTTACAATCTATTAAAAAACTTAAGCAATTGTTTTACCAACTGTGAAGACAAACACGTATAAGGAGAGACTGAAAAAACATGTTCTGTTTAGACAGCCTTATATCTGAGTCTCACTCATGGTCTCACGTACTGGAAGATGTGCTGGGTTTTGTGGAAAGTTGCAGGAAAAAAAATATTTCCTCTTTATAACGAGCAACATTTCTGATATAAAGCAATTTTTTTACAGATATCACGTCAATTATGGAAACTAATTCATTGGCAGTTTAATTATCCCTGAAAGAATTAGACTCATCACTCCCAGTAAATGTTTTTTCAGTTATTTTGAATTCGTTAAAAATAAACCAAGTCCAAATCAGAACTAAAGCTAATCCTATTTGAGAGCCAAATTTTCTGGCTTAATGTAACATTCCTTTAAATTAATAAATAATTCATTTCAAATCATTATCGATATTTTTTAAACATATAGTGGAAGAACAAGCCATGAATCAATAAATATTGAAAGAAAAAACATATGGAATCACCACAAAAAAATCATCCGTATTTTATTGCCCCTATCCAAGCCCAATAAGTTGATGTATGTAGGTGTAACATTTCTTAAGTGATGAACTTATAAAATGATTTGTGCATCGAATGTCATGTCGTAGCAATATTGTCGCATTTATTTTCCTGTAAAAAGAGTATGATTTATTGATTACAGATATATTGATATTAAGTTAATATTAAAATAGTTTAAATGCAACCTTCCTTATTCATATCCAAAGAATATGTATATATATATATATATACATATATATATATATGGGGGGGAGGATTTATATATATATGTATGTGTGTGTCTGTGTGTGTGTATATATATATTTATATATATATATATATATATATATATATATACGATATTTGTGTGTGGAGGATCTATATACATATATATATATATATATGTGTGTATGTGTGTATATATGTATATATATATATGTGTGTGTGTGTGTGTGTGTGTGTGTGTGTGTGTGTGTGTGTGTGTGTGTGTGTATTATGGTTATATACCTCATACCGTCACTGCATAGACCCTCTTCGACACTATAAATAGTGACAGACTCGATATTTGAGTCAGGTGAGTCTAGTCAGTTACCGGTAACACTAACAGTATGTATTTCTGTAAATATATACTGCTGTAAACCTTACATCTCATTGTGTCATTCATTTCCGGACCTTGATGTCCACAAAAATATATATGATTAGGGGTTGGTACATATATGGGTGTGTTGCTATATATTTGGATCTATGTATGTGTGTGGGTGTATGCCTAAATGTGGAGGTGCCCGTGGTGTGTGGAGGTGTCCGTGGTGTAATGGTCATCGTCGTAGGAAATGGACACGGCGACTCGAGTTCAAATCCTGGACGAGACTGATGGCATTTCACATAGCACTAATACCCTTAGGAAAAGTATGAATCCAATTATTCTCCCTCCAGTTATGGGTTAATAGTTAGATGGATTGGGTTCTTCAGCCTTGGTGAGGCAACGAGTCTTGGAGAAGGAAAACTCTGAATTCAAACCTGTTAAACTCCGCTTAAAAATTGAGCTTGTGTCCTATCCTGCCCGAGCGGAGGGGTTGGTAAATAGGTTATACCTAAATGTGTGTGTGTGTGTGTGTGTCGGTATATACAAATATTTGCATATATCAACTCGTTCGTTGGAGCAGGATGTGACACAAGATCAATTTTTAAGACTAGTTTAACAAGTGCTTTTCATAAAGTGGCCAGCATATCAAGTTTATTTAGCTGAGACTGGTTATTTGTCATAGATAGAAAAGGTATACCTGTATGCATAACTTTCTGAAAAGTATTGAAGCTATATGACATGTAAACATTTTTGTACAGGTTTTGAACACGCCACGAGAAGCAATACTTTTCATCTAGCATATTCAAGCTTTCTAATTAGCAATTTATAAACTAGCCTTACAGTTTGGACAATTGAGATGGATTTTTTAAAAATTACCTTCATAAATTTTTGATCAACTGAATGATTTATGACGGATTGATTTACACGAAATGTCAAACAATCAAGGGTTATTTTATGCCTAGATGTTAGTGAGTCGGATCTCTTGTATGCTCGTATGTACCTTTTTGCGTGATTTTTTCTTGATATACACACACACACACACACACACACACACACACACACACACACATATATATATATATATATATATATATATATATATATATATATATATATATATATATATATATATATATATATATAAAGATAGATAGATAGATAGATAGATAGATAGATAGGAAAAGGGACTGAGATAGATATGTATTATCCAATTGAAACACATTGATTGGTATTGACAGGATAGATAGATAGATAGATAGATGGATTTAGGTTCATAAGGTATTGAAAGAAATTTAGTCCGACACATTGAAAGACAGACAAGTGAGATATTTAAGCTCCAATCTATTTATTACTCTTTCTCGATAGATAGATAGATAGAGACATAGATATAACGTTTTGTACATATAAAAAATGAATTTATTCGACTATTTATGTCAGATCCATGCAGCGCTAACTCATATCTCTTTCAGAAATATATTTTTATAGACTGTAAACTTGATTTCCCTCCAACTTCATTGCGAGATTTTCGTGTTATCTGTATAATCGGAGGACAAAAAGATATATCATAAATAGATACGCTTTGTCTAATTTTATTTTTTAAGTTTGTCTCATAAGCCATCACAAACAGAAAATGTGCGTATGTAAACGAAACGAAAATAGAACAAACTGGCGCAACATTCCAAATTTAGACAACGAGAAAATTTCGGCCTGAGACAATTTTATCGATTCAAAGAATGGTCTATTTATTTCATTTTATTTTTTGTGGTACCTTTTCTATCTTTCTTTTTTAAAGATATCTTTCCGTTCATTATTTACTACTTGTATTTAAAAAAAGAAAAAAATTCTTGGTCGGTGTTGTGATTTTATTCCGGTTAGAGTATTCAGACAATGCATATATATATATATATATATATATATATATATATATATATATATATATATATATATATATACAATCGTTCAATGATAGCAAATATCTTTTTATCTGAAGAGATTTGGCACCTGTAATTATTATTCTTATTATTATTATTATTATTATTATTATTATTATTATTATTATTCATCTCTATATATATTATTTTTTTTACATATTTGGGTACGGATTGTCTACGATTTTCTTTGTTTTTCTTTTATCTTTGAGACTATTTCAGACGATTTAAAAAAAAAATATTTTCGTGCTGGTTATTTTCGACGCACTTGTGTGTGAGTGAACTGGACGGAATATTTATAAACTGTCAAAGGATAAATGTATTGATGGTGGCGTGCTTATGTGTTTGTTCTCACGAAAACAATAATCATGAGTATGTATTTACAAGTGGACACAGACATTGCAGCCAATTTAAGTAGACGCATGGATATATATATATATATATATATATATATATATATATATATATATATATATATATGTGTGTGTGTGTGTGTGTGTGTGTGTGTGTGTGAATCTCGCCATGACAATATTGCACACAATGTGATATAATGAAATAATGCAAATCATTTTGATTCTAATTTCTAGACGCACTTTACGAGATTCAATCCATAAGTTGCACCTACTTTCTAAAGAAATACGCTTTAACAAATGCAAACACACTCATGTACGGACATACACGAATGCAGACTCATATATATTAGTACCGGCTCATTGGCCTAGTGGTTACAGTGTTCGCCAATGGTCTGGGAGACCTGGGTTCAATCCCAGGTCGAGTCATACCAAAGACTTTAAAAATGGTACCTGATATCTCCTTGCTTAACACTCAGCAATATAAGGGACGTATCAAGGGTAAAGTGGAGCAATCCAGGAAAGGTGTAGAACCCTCCCCTACACCTCGGTTTGCAAGCTATTGAAAAGGGAACCATCTGGTCGCCCTCAACTATTGTCGCCAACAATATATATATATATATATATATATATATATATATATATATATATATATATATATATATATATATATATATATATATATATATATATATATATATATATATATATATATATATATATATATATATATATATATATATATATATATATATCTTTAAGAAAAAAACCAAAGATCGGTTAATTCAGGATTATAAATTTATTTCCATCCTGTATTTTCAGTTTCTCGTGTGGACCAAAAACACGAAGAAAAAATTTATACAGGAATTCTTCAGATAATTAATTAAAACAGAATAGACGCATGGGGTGGAGGGGGACGAGATTTTATTGAATTTCCGTTTTTTTTTAATTTTTAAAATTTCTTCTGTCAGTTGTAATTACGGTAATTTAACTTTTTTATTTATTTGTTTAGTTTATTTTGTTTTCATGTTAAGTTCGATAATTAACTTTTAAGAGAAATATTAATGCTTATATTAATTTCGATACCATTAAATTAGCTACCTATTTTTTTAGTGTATATGTTGGATACTTTTTTTTACCTGGTTTCACTATTTATTTTTATGTTTTATTTTTGTATAGTTTAAATTAAGTCTTATGTCTACATCTAGCTATTAATTCACTTCTCTTATTTAATAACTTATCCGGCCGTTTATATAATAAAATATAGATTTTCTCTTCTAAGCATAAATTGCATCTACCGTTAAACCTATTTGGAGTATTTGATTTTTTCAAAGTAGACCATTCTATCTCAGGGGTTAAACTTTTGTTTTTTAAAAACCAGAAATGTTTTGATAGTGCCGTATGGGTTTTTAGGTGTTCGTGGGAGAAGGTAAATTTGTGGTTAGAATACCTCTCCTTCCATTTAGTGGATGCTAGCCCGATATAAGTTTTCTTATCTGTGATATTCTGTGATATTGACCGAATATTACCTATATATATATACATATATATATATGACGGGGTTTCGTGGGGATAATTAATACAATAAATAAGTTGAATATTCTCTGAAGAAACTATGAATAGGAAGAAATTTTGAGAGTTGCACCATTTTAGAGGAAATCAAAAGACATGGGTCCTTTTATGTCCCAGAAGAATACCCCCATCATATCCTTTACTAATTATTGTGCGTAGAAAGTCAGTTTATTTCTTCTCCACTGACTGTCTTTTTGACTCATACTCGTAGAAACAAACTCACCTTTAGCCAGTGTGTAAATCTTTTAAAAATATATTTTCCGTACATATCACGCATTGTTCATTAAATTTCACATAATCTGCACTCTTTAGCCACCAAAGAATTGATGAAAAACCTCAATTTAAACCTGGATCACTCTGATTTGACGTCAATTTGAATAGTCTTAACAGAAAATAATTGTGAGATTAAATAATGTTCTAAAACCATTCCGAACACTGCTGAGTTTCAATTTATGAAAAATGCAAATTATTTTTTTTTGTATATATATATATATATATATATATATGAGGTTAACGAAAGCATGGACAGCTATCAATAGGCTATCGACTATATGGAAATCAGACCTAACCGATAAAATGAAACGCAGTTTCTTCCAGGCAGCGGTCACATCGATACTGCTATATGGATGCACTACATGGACGCTAACAAAACGGCTGGAGAAGAAACTAGATGGCAATTACACAAGAATGCTGCGTGCAATCCTCAACAAGTCCTGGCAGCAACACCCCACAAGACACCAACTGTACGGCCATCTGCTCCCTATCACGAAATCTATTCAAGTTAGGCGAACCAGACATGCAGGACATTGCTGGAGAAGCAGAGATGAACTCATAAGAGATGTACTCTTATGGATCCCCACACACGGCCGCGCAAAAGCAGGACGACCAGCACGAACGTACATTCAGCAGCTATGTGAGGATACAGGTTGTTGTCCTGAAGACCTACCTAGGGCGATGAAGGATAGGGAGGAGTGGCGAGAGAGGGTCAGGGATATCCGTGCTGCCAGCACGATATGATGATGATGATATATATATATATTTCAAGCATAAAATTCGATGATAAAAACAGGAGTATAATTCATGACCCAGAGTTGCACCTTATCGATCCTTATGTGGGCTAATATTGAACACGTCTTGATGGATATTCTAAGCTCTGTATTTTATCATCTTTTTCTAATAACTAATACTCTAATAGAAAAACGTGGTGGAATTATTCTCATTAATCCGTGCAGAGAGCACAGTAAAGTATATATATATATATATATATATATATATATATATATATATTCGTGTGTGTGTGAGTGTGTGTGTACGAATACCAACAGAGTCAGAAGCAATCTACCTTCTATTCGCCCAACTGGATCTTCTGAATAATTCTGACGAGAAGGGTTTATACTTGACCTCACTTTTGAACAAAATCAATGAATTCAAAAAATACAAATCCCTTTGTGGACCTACCTATTTTAAAATATTTCTTTATTCTTTCTTTGGGTCTACAACAAACATTTTATATATATGTATATATATGAAAGAGTGAATACTTTGACTTGTTTTCTATAATTTGCATCTGAAATTTTGTATTGTTTTCGTTTTACATATTTTAAGCATGTTGAGAATTGATCAGTTTTTTTTACTTTTTCATGGATAGTATTCAATGAATTTACAAATCGCCAGTTTAAGTGATGTTGGTTTAAGTGAACTTGTACCCGTGGTGTAATGGTTATCATCGTAGGAAATGGACACGGCAATACGAGTTCAAATCTTTGACGTGACTGATTGCCTTTCACATAGCACTAATACCCTTGGAAAAGTCTGAATCCAATTATTCTCCCTCCAGGTATGGGTAAATAGTAGGGAAGACTGGGTTCTTCAGCCTTGGTGAGGCAATTAGTCTAGGAGACGGGAAACTCTGAATTCAAACCTGTTAAACTCCGCTTAAAAATTGACCTTGTGTCATATCCTACCCCAGTGGAGGGGTTGGAAATATGTAAAGTGAACTTTATTTATTTTGCAGTATTTCCTCTGCGATACTGTTCTATGGGAGTGTCTTGTTGGATAGCCGTTTCGTTTTTCTTTGGTCTCTCTTTCGCTGCCATTTTGTTCTTGCGACCTCTTCATTATTCCATTTTCTTCATTGATTGCTTCATTCTTTTCGCTAAGATTCTCCCCGGAACTCATAATTTTGCTAATTTCGTATATTTTCCCAACTTCTTACATAAGTGGCTAATGCCTAGACCATTGATAGAACATTACTTTCCGGTCTTTCATCCTTATTAAAGTTTGAAACCAAGTTTCTTAGTTTTTAGCTTAATTTGGTTTGGTGTCAAGAACCATTGTAGGTTATTTAAAGCCATCATCACCACCATCATCATCATGGCATGCCACTTGCACGGATATCCCTAACCCTCTCTCGCCACTTCTCCCTATCGTTCATCGCCTCTGGCAGGTCTTCAGGGCTACATACCGTATCCTCACATAGCTGCTGTATGTATGTTCGAGCTGGTCGTCTTGCTTTTGCTCGGCCATATGAGGGTGTCCATAAGACTACATCACTTATGAGTTCGTCCTTGCTTCTCCAGCAGTGTCCTGCATGTCTAGTTCGTCTAACTTGGATAGTTTTCGTGATGGGAGGCAGGTGGCCGTATAGTTGGTGCCTTGTGGGGTGTTGCCGCCTGGACTTGTTGAATATTGGTCGCAACATTCTTGTGTCATTGCCGTCTAGCTTCTTCTCCAGAAGTTTTGTTAGCGTCCAAGTAGTGCATCCACGCAGCAGTTTCGACACGACCGCTGCCTGGAAGAAACTGCGTTTCATTTTATCGCTCAGATCTGATTTCCGTATGATCGATAGCTTATCAATAGCTGTCCATGCCTTCGTTAGCCGCGTGTCAATGTCGTTTTCGGTTGATGAGATACTGCTTCCTAGGTAGGTGAATTTGTCTTCCAGTTTCAGAGAGGTTCCGTCTAGTGTGGAAATGTCACCTGTTTGATTATAGCACATATATTCAGTTTTGTGTGTATTGACATGGAGGCCAATGCTTGCGGCAGCTCGTTCCAAACGATGCAGTTGTGTTTCGGCTTGGTTGGGTGTACTTAACCAGTTATATTTCAAACATTTCATTTTGGTATAAGGACACAGTTTTAAAGTCAAAAACAGTTCTATTTCAAACAATTTAGTTAAGTATAAGTACACTGTTTAGTTCTATTTGACTCATAGATTAGACCCTTCTATATGCTACCACTCCGGGCCAGAGTTGATCTGGAAGCAATGACAATAAATTGGTACTCCGTATTCTCAGAAAATCTAGCATTACTGGGTCTTCACCATCAGGTTGTTTAGTGTCAATAACTGGACACTCTTTGGGGGAGTTTTACCCCTCTGTAGAGAAGCATTCGGTGTATTCTACAGGTTCAGTCGACTGTGCCATCTAAGATTTTATTTACATGTCTTGGTAATCCTTTTATGACAGCTAAGCATTCAACTGACTTAACGCTTATTATCTGTTAAAATGACTTTGTTGGCTCACAATATCTATCGAGGCACTTTAATGGTTATCGAATTCTTCAGCATGTGTCAATTATAGATCTCACCAATGTAGCAGTAAGGCAGAGATCCAGATGGAAAATACAATAGAAGACACACAGTTTAGAGTAACCTTGTATTTGAACGATCGGTAACGGAGTAACCAGTGGGTGGACCATTTATAGTTGAACACGCTAGGGAATCACCCCAAGCTTTTTTAGCCTGTATAAAACTCTTGAAGTAAGCGGACAGCAATTTTGTAATTATGCTAGCGAGTAATCCTCCTCAATCCCTCTAAGCTCCCTTAGAGAATTGGGCAAAAAAGCAGCTGAAGGTAAAACAATGTTTGCTGGAAAAATGAATCAACATTTTTCATCATTTTGTCTAATTCAGCTGCTTCTGGTACTATCTTTAATTTATCAATTTAAAAAAAATTACCTCCCTCTCTTTACATCGCCTTGTCTAATTTTGTATGTATGTGAGCGTGGATATGTGTGGTGT
Source organism: Sepioteuthis lessoniana (assembly GCA_963585895.1). Taxonomy (NCBI): domain Eukaryota; kingdom Metazoa; phylum Mollusca; class Cephalopoda; order Myopsida; family Loliginidae; genus Sepioteuthis; species Sepioteuthis lessoniana. The sequence continues at coordinate 30,261,184 of OY757914.1, forward strand.
GTTTTTTTTTCTATGACTTATCAATAAGATTCTATTGGATTAAAATATTGGTGGTAGACTCTATATAAATCAAAACAGAAATAGCCCAAATTTACCAATATATATATATATATATGTATATATATCTTGTTGTGCTATTGGTATGGATTTCCCTGATTTCCTCTCGTTATTCATCTCTATCATTCATCGCTTCCGGCAGGTCCTATAGACTACATCTTGTGTCCGTACAGAGCTGTTATACGTAAGTTCTAGATAGTCGTCAAACACTTGCATGTATGTGTGAAGGGGTGGCTTATGAGTTCTTTCTTACTTCTTTAGCAGTATCTCGTATGTCTTGCCCGTCTTATTTGGATGGTTTTAGAGGTGAGGTAGGTGGCCATACAGCTGCTGATTTGTGGGATGTTGTGTCCATGATTGATTCAATATGACTTGTAGGATTCTTTAGCAATTTTGGTCTAGCTTTTTCTCTGTACGCTTGGTCTGCGTCCATGTGGTGTGTCAATAGGGTAGAATCGACACGACCGATACTTGGAAGAAATTGCGTTTTATTTTATCGAATAGATTGAAGTTCCATATGATCGTCAACAAATCGATAGCAGTCAATGCCTTTGTTAGTTGTAATTTGATGTAATTTTCAGTTGATGCGAAACTGCTTTCTAGGTAGGGGAACTTGACCACTAATTTCAGAGATCTATCATTTAGTCTGAAGATGTCTCCTTTTTTAAATAAAACACATGTACTCCGTTATGTTTTTAATGACATGGAGGCCAATGCCACCTACTGTCTGCTCCAGACATTGCAGGAGAGGTTCGGGTTAGGTAGGTGTATTTGCCAGTAGTGCTGTCATCTGCGTAATCAGCGTTCATAATAGTTTATGCAGGGTATCGTCTGCTTCTTGCCTCTCTTAGTGTAGAACCATTTTCTTTCATTAGATTTATCGACGTTCAAAGTACGTAATCTACACAGCATCTCTGCATAAGGGTAAACTTCTGCCAACGAGTGTCCTGGATATGAAACTAAACTATCTGATGGTGAGGTTTCAGTACAAAACTTTGAGGAATGTGGAGTATCCCTTCATTTTTCTTACTCCGTGGTCCACTCTGACCCGGAGAGGTTTACAAGTAATGGTCCCATCGTTGGTTCAAATTGATATACTTAACTATTTAATTGCGTACTAATAAAAGACTGGTGTAAATTGAATTGTTAGTGTTACATAAAATAATTTGAAATCTGTAATTATCAGAGTTAGATTGCAAAAATTGAAACCATTTAATTTGGTTTTAACAAATGATTTAACCGAAAAAGAACTATTTGTGTTAGATAGTAATATTTTAAAGCAGTTAACAGAGTGCAAGAATTAGAGTAATTCTGAATAGAATTATCACAGATTGCAATATGTGAAAACATATAATTGGGTTTGAACAAATGATTAAAACTACAAAGAATCATTTGTGTTTCATAACAATAACTGAAACCATTTAACTTTGTGCAAATAAATGAGCTCTGTCTTAATTAAAAATATTGCAACCCAAAAATTTGTTTTAAAAACATATGTATTCAATATATATGTATAAATTGGTTTAAGGAATGAATATCATACAGGGGTTGCTATGCCATAAAACCCAATCAGCACAGAAATAAACCAAGTGGCTAAAAACCCAAATACCCTCATGCAAACAACACCTTTTCCCAATCACACACACACACACACACACACACACACACACACACACACACACATATATATATATATATATATATATATATATATATATATTATACGAGGATCATTAAGTAAGTTTCCAGACTTTTTTCGTATGAGCACTTTTATTGATAGTACACGCATGAAACTCTAGTCCCCTTCGAAGTAATGTCCTCCGGCTGCAATGCTCATGTTGTACCGTTCCAACAACTTCTGGAAGGCCCCATTAAAGTCCTCTTGTGTGAGCGTGTCAATGACCTTCGCCACAGCATCTTTCATCTCCTCAGTTCTCTCATAACGACAGCCTGGACTATAGGGAGTGTGTGGAACTGTCTTGATGCCAATCTTGGACAAATAGTCTGTGGCAAGGATTGAGTTGTGGATTGGTGCATTGTCCCAGTGGAAATTCCACTGACTAGATTTGAAGAGTGCTGGCTTCTTCCGACGGAATCTCTTCCTGAACTCCTTTAAAACCTCAACATAGTAACCCTAACCTGAACCATTTGGACAATCAACTCTAGTGTATTGACTTCCTTACTCCTCCCACACCTCTCATCATCCTTCACAGACTCCCTGCTTTCCTTGAATCTCTAATTCCACTCAAAAAAGAAACTGATGCTAGACTCATGTAAGATGGTCCAAAAGCAGTCTGAAGCATCCCATCCGTTTCTGTAGCATTTTCCCAAGTTTAAAACATGATTTTATTGCATATCGTTCTTCTAAAATGTCCTCACGTCCAGATTGCATTTCTAAAATTTACCAACAGTAACAATCAGGATTTAGTAGGGTTTATTCCAATTCCTACTGCAGCTGTTCATTTGAAGCTGAAATCATAAAAATTGGTCAGTCATCTCATAAGATGGATAGCAATAACCTAGTGAATTTTCAAGAGTCTACGACAATTCTAAATTCCTGTACAAAAAAGTCTTGAAACTAATTGAATAAAACACACACACACACACACACACACACATATATATATATATATTTCTGTTATGGTTATCAAACACGAATAATTCTTCTCATTGTTATCAAACACAAATAATTTTTGGGGACTTGGCTCAGACTTTCGTCAATACAATGGTCGATTCTCAAGGGTTCCGATGACAGAAGATGCATTTTCAATCGGCAAAACAACTAAAAGTGAACAATGATATTGTTCTTACCAGACCTGATAAAGGCACTGGTGTGGTTATTCTAAATAGAGCAGATTATGTAAGCAAAATGGGTGCTATTCTTGAAGATACTAACAAGTTCCTAAAACTTGGGCAATTTGTCTTTTTATGATACTCATAAAATTGAAAATAAGCTACAAAAGCGTTTTCTTGAGTTATTCAAAAGTAAACTGATATCGAAAGAGGTCTATGAATTTATTCGTCCAGTGGGTTCGCAGAGACAGAGAATGTACGGATTACCAAAAATTCATTAGTCCGGTATCCTTCTGCGGCCTATTCTTTCCATATGCCATTCAGCTCAATATTCCTTGGCTAAATGGAGGGTTTAAGTCCTTAACCCTGTTTTAGAATTCTATTCCGGGTGTTGCGTTAAGGACTCTTTTACATTTTCTTCTATCATTCGTCGACTTTCCGTTTTTATGGAGTCCCAATTTCTGGTCTCTTTTGATGTCTCTCTTTTTACAAATATTCCTTTAGATGAGACTATATTTATATGCATTGACTTTTTGTATCGTGGTCATCTGCTGTTGAAATCGACTTTCCGTTTTTATGGAGTCCCAATTTCTGGTCTCTTTTGATGTCTCTCTTTTTACAAATATTCCTTTAGATGAGACTATATCTATATGCATTGACTTTTTGTATCGTGGTCCATCTGCTGTTGAACTTGCCTTTCATGAGGAAGTTTTATTGAATTGATGGGTATTGCCACAAATCAGTGTCTTTTAGTTATAATGAGATCATGTACCACCAGATTTAGGTCGTTAGTATGGGTTCTCCCTCTTGGCCATATCCTGGCTAATATTTTTGTTGGGTTCCATGAGAGACGTCTGTTTGATAAGTGTCCTTAGCCCGTCATCTAATTACGTTATGTGGATGATACTTTTGTTTCCTTTAGATCACGTAGAGATGCCTTAGCATTTTTTGATATATTGAATCAGCTACACTCTTCCTCGACATTTACCATGGAAGAGGAAAATAATGGTCAATTGCCATTTTTAGACATGTTAGTCGAAATATGTGATTTTCTTTCCTCAGATCGGTCAATAGGAAACCCACATTCACTGGGCTATATTTGAATTTGCATTCTTTTGCCCCTAAATCTAGGAAACTTAATCTAATCAGATGTCTTTCGTATAGAGCTTTAAACATCTGTAGTGACTGCAAGATTGAGAAAGAACTTAAGGTTATCAAGGATATCTTTACTGACAACGGGTACCCCAGGACGTTATTGATGTTAATATCATATATACAGTGACTAGGTTCAAAAATACGATCAAAGTCTTCGGTCCTCCGAAGTGTCCTGTATACTTTAGACTTCCTTTGGTGGGTTCTGCTAGCCAGTACTTTGCTGATAAGAATGCCTTTTCTGTGAATCGTTGTTATCATGCTGTTAACCAAAGACCAATATTCACTACGAGACTGGCCTTTAATTCTACAAATAAAGACAAGGTGCCTATCTTGAAACAAAGTAATTTAATAAAAAAAATTGTATACCGATGTAGTTCGACATATATAGGCATGACTTCTCAACGCCTCGAAGTGAGAGTTAGACAACATATACCCAGATTTCTCTTGTCAGGCCGATTAACACCCGGGCACTCTCTGGCAATGGATTCGGCTACTGGTGAGCATTTGCTTACCATAAATAGCTGCAGAACCAGTTATGAAGACGATTGTTTTTCTGTCTCACTAAGACCGAGAGACAAACCCCATCTCAAAGTCTTGGAGGCGATTTATATCTCTATGAATCGCCCCTCTCTAAGCGGCCAGTTCAACAATCATATCTTAAATATTTTGGGCGGACTGCTTGACACTGTGATGACTTAGGGTTTTTTATTTTTATTTTTTCTCTCACCTCGTCCCTGCAATCCAAATTATATAATTTTCCGGTGTATAAAAATTGAAAAGCGCGGGACGAAAGGGCCCTCGTTCATTTTACTATTTTATTATAGTTGCCCCTCTTTTGTTACCAATGACGTCTTTGTTAATTTGTATATATAAATTTGCTTGTACCAGGAATTTAATATATATATATATATATATATATATATATATATATATATATATACCACAAAGCAAGACGTTTAATTAAATAAGCGACAAGACATCATATGCCATTAAACAAATAACCTATATATATATATATATATATATATATATATATATATATATATATATGCGCGTGTGTGTGTGTGTGTGTGTGGGCTGAGCTTATCGTAGGTGGATACTTTTGAATTTCAAAATTTAAATTTAAGATAATTTTCATGCATAAAGGACAATATAGTTTAACAAATTACATTCAACCAACAGTCCATCTACTGCTGGTGTACACTGTATATAAATAAAACAGATTTTATATAAGATATAAATTCTAATATTCCCCATAAATATATGTGTGTGTGTGTGTGTGTGTGTGTGTGTGTGTTTTTGTAATAACAGGGCATATTACTATATATTATTCATTACGAACCTGTAAAGCATTAAAATCAGACATTTGAATATATTAGTCGCCCAAAAATCATTATATATTTTGCGCAGATGTGGCAATTATGTTTAAGTATGAATTTATCTATAATTACAATAACTCCTTAAACGAAAATAAAAGTAACGTTTGTAAAGTATGAACTCATTTTTGGACCAACACATTTTTGCATTTTTGGTTTTAATGCTGTAGAAGTGGGTAATAAATAATGCATGATAATACATGTTTTGATTATATGATATTCCACGAGCAACACTAATATCTAACCGTCTTTGGTTTAGAAGAAAACTGATTTTTCTTTAAAGAAGACTTTGGCTTAAACCTATATATATATATATATATATAGAGAGAGAGAGAGAGAGTGAGTGAGAAAGAGAGAGTGAGAGTGAGAGTGAGAGACATACAGTAAGAGATATAGTGCTATAAAATGCTTGGATTGCAGTGACACCTATCCAAGGAAGATTGGTGATTTTCAGTTTCAACCTGTGTAATCATCTGTGGTCTGATGACAATATATATGAGAAAGTGAAAGTCACCAAGAACTGTTGACTCTATATTGAACATTGTTTTAATAAATATAAAAATATATTACTATATTTTTGAATATATATATATAGTCATCCACAGACAGATCTGTTTCTTTCTATCAGAACTCATCAGTGTGGCTAGACAGTATCTTCCCGTAGCTGGGATCGAAACCAAAGCTTCTAACCATTCAGCCACGATTCAGCCACGAGGAGATATTAGCTGCGAAGTAAAGTTTAAACGGTTATGAATCACAATTACTATTGTTTACATACATCCGATTCAAACGAAGAGGCTTGCAATAGTCGCTAATGGTAACACGATTACTTCTTCGCCAGAGAACTCAACCCCACGGGAGTATATATATCTCTATAGTCATCCACAGACAGGTCTGTTTCGTTCTATCAGAACTCTTCAGTATGGCTAAACAGTATCTTCCCGTAGCTGGGATCGAAACCCGGTTGACTCAAACGTCAACCCAAGCTTCTAACCATTCAGCCATGAGGAGATATTAGCTGCGAAGTAAATTTTAAACGGTTATGAATCACAATTACTATTGTTTAGAATCAAAAGTTATTGGTCTAAGAAAGGAATTACCTGTTTTTTAATCTTCTAATAATGTTTGGGATAATCAAAAAATAGATCAACCCTATGTTATTATCATGCATATAAACTAGCTAACTTTGGGTTTGGTTATGTTTTAGGGTACATCGACAATGGTGCGTTATTTATCTCCTAGTCTTATTCATAAATTTATAAGACTTAGAGATATTTCCAAGGAATCTTCCTTTTTAAACAAATCACATCTCACTTGTTTGCACGCAGTTAAATGGTTAAAAGTATTTCTATCAAATAGTAATAATTTTATTCAATATTAATCATTTGCTTGCTCAGAGTTAAATATTTTCAAGCATTGCAATTCAACATCGGTAATTCTTTTATCAACCTTTCCTATTTAACACGAATAACCTTCAAACAGTTGTATACTTTCAAATATATATCAATAATAATCCCTTGTAAAAAACTGAACAGTCCTTTTTGACTTACAGGTGGGACTCTTGCAGATACAACAACTCTAGTTAACAGTGGACATGAGACTATTTCCTTAAACCCCAATCCTGGATTTACACAGGGAGATACAATTCAATGACATACTCTGGACATTACTTGATTTCAAGTGTTGTATATTGACCTACCACCCGGCCGGGCTGTCAAAATAGGAAATGCACCTATGTAAATAACAGGTGCATCCGGTCGATCAGGATATTATAACCTTGACCGCGGATGGATTGAATGAGTGCAATTTGTGACGCCCACAAGATGAAGGTGGGGGTTGAACTATTATATAACTTGGTGAGGACAGGAAGTCAGTTAGTTTGGAGACCAGACCCGTTGGTGACAAGATGCGGAAGAGAAAGCCAGCACCCAGCAGAGTGGGCCCTCAGGTCCCTGGTTGAGCATCCCAGGAGAACGGGGAAGAAACGCAGTTATGGCCAATAGAGCGAGGGTCAATATGTTGAAGTTCTGTTCGGTCTCCAACTCCCTCTCCCACACAACCCTTTCAAATAAAGTGAGAGGTATATTTTTCTAAGAACTGTGTCGCTCGTCTTCATTGTGTCGTCTGAATGCATATGCATATGAGTATACAACACAAGTATAGCTATCAGATACTAATCATTTTATTTAATATCATTCATTCGTTTGCACACTGTTACATGGCTGCAAAAATTAATAATTCAATTTAATATTACCAATTTGTTAGCACACAGTTTCAAGTGTAGTAAATTATAAAATTGATGCATTTTACCAAGAGAAGATATGACTCAGTTATCTAGGGCTGCAGAATACACCGATTGCATTTCTGCAGAGGGGTAACACTCTCCCAACGAGTGTCATGGATATAACACGAAACAATCTGATGGTGAGGCTTCAGTAATCATGGAGCTTTGGAGAATGTGGAGTATCCCTTTATTGCTATCTCTCCCTGGTCCACTCAGACCCAGAGTGGCAGCACCTGGTAGGGTCCTATCTAAGGGTCAAATAGAAATAAACTGCTAAACTGAATTGTTTGAAATGGAACTGTTTTTGACATTCAAACTGCGTACTAATGTTAAAATGAACTGACTGAAATGGAACTGTTAATATGTATAAAAACGGTTTTAGACATCAAATAGCCTACAATAGTTGATATTCTATAAGTCTAATCAATCACTCACCCACCCATAGATGAAACCCTAGCTGGTGAGACCACACAGAGTGGATCTTGGAGTAATGGCAATGAAGGGATACTCTACATTGCCTTTATTCCGGGTCTGATTTTCTCCCTCAGATTGTTTAGTATCATACCAAGGACACTCAGTGCAGGTAGTCTTTCTCTTTTGTAGAGTTGTAATCGGCATATTTTACAGCCCTAGCCGACAGGGTGGCTGCAAAAAAGGTAGATAAACGAAAAAAAAATCAGTCAACCCAGAATGCAGAACAACTATTGATTTTCGCTTGATAGGTAATCACCAAATCAATTATAACAAGATTGACCTTTTGTAGCGACCCTATTGTAAAGATCTTTTTGCCTGAATTGATGATAGTCAAAATTTAAATGTTAACTTGAAACAAAAATACATTGTTTGAAAAACGGTGAGCTAAACAAAGTTTAGATCTTTAAATTTTTTTCTGTCAGTAAGAAATCTGTTCGTCTGAGTCATGTTATTAAAAGGATTTCGTTTGTTTGTTTGTTTGTTCTTTTATAGTTGATTTTCATGGGCTCAAAATAACTTGTCACGTTATTATTTCTTTCTTCGTCTAACATTATTAAGAACTTATCCAGAAAAAAAAATATCGAAATGATTATTTGAAGGCGTAAAAGCCTAGCTATAATGGAGACTTAAAATAATTATTTGTTTGTTATTTAAAAGGATATCAACTTTCTCGGGTTATTCAATACCAAATCCATCTTTTTAGAAGCACAGTAGTGAAATTATTTATCTAATAGACGGTGAGATAAAGGGTATTTTTCCGAAAGTAAACTTAATAGCAGGACTGGATTTTGACATTTCGTACTGCGATTCCTCGGTCCGACGCATTAACCATTACCCCTAATAATTATTCATGGTTGTTCGTGTTGGGATGTTGATTCCAAGTAAATTCTGGCATAAAGGAGAGGGCAGAAAAGTTAATTATTACGCCGTCATATCTACTCTTGATAACATTTTACCAAAAAGATCTAAGCAGTTCAGCAACAGTAGAAGTGTCTGTTCCTTAGAAATAAACATCATTTAGTGAAATTCTGTGAGCGTCTCTTGGTCAGCCTATGAACTTTCCAACTGACCCTCGTTTATATGGCTTTACCAAATATACGAACGGTAACACATCTTTATTTTGCTCCGACAAATATCGTTAAAATCCCAATCAATATACTTCAACAACTATTCGGCTCTGTTCAAATTAAATTATATGTTATATTTCCGGAAGAAAATAGCGTTTTTGGAAATACTGTGAAATTGACACAAGTGTTCTATCAATACAGACGATTTTTTTTCACCCCTTAATTCGACATCGCAAACAGAAGTCGTAAGAAATATAACATATTCTAAAATCCAGCATTTGTTCAGTTACCATCTAGGAACTTTAAATGACAAGTTCTCTACTTTGACTATTTTCGATAATAATATTATGCATGCTCTTTTTTTTTTTTTTTTTTTATTATTTGCACCTCGGTTTCATTTACCCCATATCACATATCGAACGATTTTTAATAACTATAAACTTCTATAGAGATAGTCAAACGTCTCTACGGATTTTCAGTCGGACGGTTGCAAGAAACGGCTAAAAATAAAAGACAATGTTTATTCTTCAAAAAGTAATGGTAAGCAATTATTTTCGTAAATTTATTGAATAGACAGTTTTTTTTTTTTTAAATATTCAAACATTCCATTTCGATAAATTTTGGAGCGTTAGTTGCAACACAATTATTCGAAACAAGAGTGCAACCAGCGGAAGAAGAATGTTTCAAGGATTTCTCATCCTCTTCCTTTTATTTAGCAATTTGTACACCCTGATGAAGGTCTAAAAACCGAAACACTGAACGTTGACCAATATTTCTACAAAGAAAATCATCCTCGGTCGATCCCGCGTTTTTTTATCTCTATACATCTTCACGCACACATACACACACTCACACACACACAAGCACACACACACACGCATACACATGAAAACACACACACACACATGTACATATTGTTACGTATGCTTGTGACGTTTGACAAAGTAGCAGTCAATGGACACACCTGGAGAGGAGTAGAGGGAGGTTACAGACCTGAAACTCCTAGCATGAGACCTCTTTTGCATGCCGACGCAAATTGGAAGGTTGGCCGGTATAGTTTGAAACGGCACAATCAGAGCCAAGACTTCGGCGTGAACAGTCGAGCAGATATACGTGTGCATGAAGGTATAGAAACAGAAATGTAATTCTAAACATTGAAAAGAAACATGCGTCGTTGGCAGTTGGGAAGAAGAGGCAACTACATGTAGAAAAATGGGAAACGCCATGTCCCAGATAAGTCCTATTCATATGTCTTGTGAAACTTTATTATGTGCTCATACTATTTTGTTAGTTGAATGCTAACGAAATAAATGTATTTTATATGTTGCTGAAAAGTGACGTTGTGTTTAATTTTATTTTGCTTGTCACTCTGATATATTGCTAAGAAATAATTGCTCAACTTTTTATTATTATCATTATTACTATTACTATTATTATTATTGTTATTACTATTATTACCCATGAAATATCCTTACGAGCCTTCTAGGGAAATAGGACGAATTATACATTTTATTCGTCTACGTTGACCTTCGTTGACGTGTTTGGAGCAACCAGAAATACCAAAATATCAAGATTATCGGCCGGACACGAGATAGAGACGTAACAAATATGGTAGCTATCGGCCGGCACGTATATATATATATATATATATATATATATATATAATACGAACGCAGCTCAAGATTTTATGGTACTTAGCAATTCTTTTAAACTCTTTGAAATCTCTTTTGTTTTCTTCTTTGTTGACGATTCCAGATTAAAAGCCGCTTTACTCAAAACGTTTCCCGTTACCCAATGACACATGCATTGGAAAAATGAAGTTACTTAAAGTTCGGTTTTGGGTTACCCTTATTGGACTAACTGAATGATAAACAGTTCAGAAAACTATTGGTACTGAAGTTTCTCAAAATAATGAATAAAAATATTTTTAAAATATAGAGATCTCTGCAGTATCCAAATTGCGAAAACGCTTATGGAAACAATCGTCAAATCAATTAGATCCAATTAAATTACTGGAAGTATTATTTTAGTTCTGCTGTTATCCTAACTCACTGAAAACACGAGCTTTGGATAAGGTATTAAGGTATCATCATCCAATGATTTTCTGAGAACTTATAAACTTACAAATGTTAAGGTAAACCTTAACATTTAGGGCGTTATTCATGCAAACCTTAACGTTATTCATGTAAACCTTAACGTTTAGGGCGTTATTCATGCAACAACCGTAGATACCATTACGGAATGTTAACGTTATTCATGTAAACCTTAACGTTTAGGGCGTTATTCATGCAACAACCGTAGATACCATTACGGAATGTTAAACCATTCATTTTGGAATGATAAAAAAACATCAGAAAAATAGCATCCTTGCAAATTTTCATCTCATTTTCTTCTTTGTACGACTAGATAAAGATTAGGTTTAGTTAACACGACAAACACTAAATAGGGATCTGGTGCGTGATGAAACAGTTATCATCATTGGAAAAGGACTCGACGTGCCGAGATCAAATTCTGGATGAAGCTTTTTACGTTTCATTTCGCGCTAATTCCCTTCAGATTGTTATTGTAAAATAATTAAGGATTTCAATAATTAATTCAGTCGTTAATTTTTTTTTTTCCTTTTTGTTAAACTTTGAATTTAATACGAAATTGCAAAATTTTATTTTAAATCTAGGATTCAACACTAGAATAGGCATTTGTTTATAAGTTAATACTTAAGAATATAAAACGTTGAGTAATAAACGTTTGTTTGAGAATACGGACTGTTGGGGAAATTATCAGAATGGATATCATCCAAAGATTAACAATTGTTTAGAATCAGCTGATATTTGTTATTTGCTAGTTACGTGTCATTTTAGGAAGATTGATTTTGTAATCAAAAATTTTTGTAATATATATATATATATATATATATATTGTCATCCACTGACTGACTGTTTCATTGTATCACAACGCTTCAATGTGGCTAGACACGTAGGACGCTTGAAGCTTGGATCCAAATCCGCCCAACTTTACGTTAGTATTAGTATCATATCGCTCAGCCAAAAAGCGAAACATATCAGCTGGAAAATTATAAGGCATAGTGTAGTCGCTTTCGTTGGTTTACATTTTTCCCTTACCGGATACCAAAGTGCTCAATTCATTCGAAGATCTTTGCATTATACGAATGATAGCCGTAAATTCCTTCGCCTAAAGCAGTCAGATGGAACAATCACACATGCGCATAATAGCCGGGGAGCAGTAAAATTACAAGAGTCGTCTGTCGTTTCATTTTCGTCTCTCACCGCATACACTATCTATCTCTCCACGTTGGGCACAAGCTTCTTTCACTGTATCTCTATTTTGGGTTAACAGATTCCGATAACAAATGAATTTCTTACATACAAAACAAACGGTAGCGTCTTGTGTTTGGCTTCTTTTTATCAGCGAAGTTACCACGATCTGGTTGGATTGTTTAAAGGGCATCATTACAAACTGTTAAGTGGTGCCGTAGCACTCCAGCATGAATCCATGACACCTTCCCTCAGTTATGGGTAAATTGACTTTTGGATTTTGTTTAATAGTCTTTTGTCTTGTTCGGTAACCGGTCTAAGAAAAGAGAGACTGAATTCAAATCTAGCTGTTACATACTGGCCTTACTCTACCGATCTGTATTATCTGTATGTGTCATTTTGGTTATATATACACGCTAGCCCGATACCTCTTTATCATCTGTCTAGACTACGCACTTAGAAATTCGATTGACAAAATCAGAGAAAACGGCTTCGAGCTGAAAAAGAAAAGACGGAGAAGGTACCCCGCAAAAACAATTACCGACGCCGACGACGCCGATGACATAAATCAAGCAGAGACACTACTGCATAGTTTGGAACGAGACGCCGCAGGCATTGGCCTCCATGTCAATGCACACAAAACTGAATATATGTGTTACAACCAAACAGGCGACATTACCACACTAGACGGAGCCTCTTTGAAACTAGTAGACAAATTCACCTACCTAGGAAGTAGCGTCTCATCAACCGAAAAAGACATCGATACATGACTAACGAAAGCATTGACAGCTATCGATAGGCTCTCGATCATATGGAAATCAGCTCTGACCGATAAAATGAAACGCAGTTTCTTCCAGGCAGCGGTTGTATCGATACTGCTATATGGATGCACTACTTGGACGCTAACTAAACGGCTGAAGAAGAAGCTAGACGGCAATTACACAAGAATGTTGAGAGCAATATTGAACAAGTCCTGGCGACAACACCCCACAAGACACCAACTATACGGCCACTTGCCTCCCATCAAGAAAACTATACAAGTTAGACGAACCAGACACGCAGGACACTGCTGGAGAAGCAAGGAGGAGCTCATCAGTGATGTACTCCTATGGACCCCCGCATATGGCCAAGCAAATGCAGGACGACCAGCACGAACATACACACAGCAGCTATGTGAATATACGGGATGTAACCCTGAGGACCAGCCAAAAGCGATGAATGATGGGGAGAAGTGGCGAGAGAGGGTCAGGGATATCCGTGCTGGCGGCACGACATGATGATGATGATGATATCTTACATTTGGGTCTACATCTAAGATCGGTCATCATAACGCCTCACATCACTTCGTCTCTTTTCAATTCGGCTCACGTCATTTTCATGTCGATCGCTATGTTATGGTAATCCATGGACTTATTCGTCGATGAGGGACGAAAACGTGGCCACAAATTCATGTGCACATTTTACTCATTTATTGGATACTTTTAATCAGTACCCATTCGGGGAATCGGTGAGAACAGGATGGAGCGTTCGACCACTTAAGGAAAGTATTTATCATTTACTAATTCATGCGAGCTCGAGAACCATTTTGGTCACCTGACTGAAACCATCCATTTGGATCTGTGGTCTCAGATTGACCTCGAGTTTAACGCTTGTTAATCATACCTCAGTGATTTTCCATATTTAACAGTACAGGACTTAATTTAAATGCTGTGCTTCATAACAAAAACGCATCACACTGATCTCTTAATTAATTCCCTATTATTCCACTAAGAAATTGAACTTATGTTGCATCCTACCTATGGAGTTTTTGGATAAATACAAACAGTTCCATTTCAAGCAATTCAGTTGAGCATAATTCATTTTTTGCAATTAGTTTAAGTGTCCGACTGTTCGATTTAAACCACAGATAGGACCCAATCAGATGCAACCATTCCGGATCAGGGTACCCTTGGGAGCCACGGCATTGAAGGGGTACTCCACATTCCCCAAAGATCAAGCTTTACTGGAACCTTACCATCAGATTGTTTAGTGACATCTACAGGACACTCATTAGGGGAGTCTTACTCTAGAGAGAAGCAGTCAGTGTATTCTACAGTCCCAGCCGTCTGGTCCATTAGTGTATGATATAAATGACAAAAGGACACGAAATATATTCAACGAGCTATCCGAGGGTTACGGCTGTGAGAAAGACACCTGAAAAGGAAGTTGAAAAATAAGTAATATCTCCCCGAGAAATCTATCGAAATCAGAATAAAAGTAAAAAGTAACTGATGTCACTCATGTGAAGACACAAAGAAAAATCTCCACGATGAGATTATCTACTAGCTGAACATTAAAATAGTCAAAGAATCAATATGGAACTGTAAGAAAGGCGTCTGCTGTAAATTGAACATGCATAACAAAAGTTTAAAGACTTTTTTTTCTAAAGATTAATTATTTTCTTGACCTATAATGTTGTTATGGTTGCCATACCGAGTAATCTTCATAGGACTCCTCAGAACAGTCAAATCCAAATAACATGTCACATTGGGGACGTAATGCCTAAAGAGCTAGACTGAGAAGTCACTGTAAGTGATTTCGAACCTCTGTCAAAATATTGCGTTCATTGTCGGATTTACTCAGTTCAGAAAGGCGTGAACATTTTTATATGCTGAGTATGGGTTTGATAATACAGCAACTTTTCTTCAACAATGTTGGCTAGGCATTGAATAACCCACAAAAGTTTAAATACCACTACTAAAAAAACAAAACAACCAAGCAAGAAACGATCGATGACCTGATTCCTATTTTAGAGAATAAGAGAACAATTCACTCAATCTGGGCCAGATCAATTCAGGCCAAGACAAACGGTGTCGTCAGTAAAGATTGACAAGAAAAGCTCTTAAGCAGTGAATGTCAACTTTCCGGGAGACATTTGAGTGAATTTGAAGGAGGGTTACATGATCAGTAAATACAAAGGGACCTTCCCAGAAAATTAAAATAAGTGAGGGAAAGAAAAAAAAAGAACATGAACAAGGGATGCAGAAACGTTCTCGGCCTGACAAAAAAAAATGACTCGGTATCATGAAACAAAGACGCTCTTCATACCGGATTTTGAAGACGGTTGGAATATATATGCTACCCTAGACTACACACCCATATAGATACGGTCGCATCTTTATTCATGTACAAACACATACGCAACGCCTCTGCGCATACTTTTATAGACAGGCTTGAAACTATCCATATATTCACTTAAAGAAAGAAAAAACTTATAGTTTAATCTAAACTTATAATTACACAAAGGTCAATGCAAAAATCCTATTGGCACTAGTTATTGAAGCAGACAAATTTATATTATTTTTAAAAAGCGCTTAAAAGGTAGACTCTGAATTGTCCCCTAGTACGGTTGTCTGAAATATGAAAACGTTTGCAGCCTAGGCAACTGCAGCTGCAGAATACACTAACTGTATTTCTGCAGAGGAGTGTTACTCCCTCTACAAGTGTCCTGGATATGACACTAAACATTCTCATGGTAAGGTTCCAGTAATGCTGAAATTTTCGGGAGTGCAGAGTACCACTTTACTGCCATCTCTCCCAGGTCCACTTTGACCCGGAGTGGTAGCACCCGACAGGATCCTATTAGTGGGTTAAATAGAACTAAACAGTTTACTTAGGTTATACTGAATTGTTTGAAATAGAACTGTTTATATATATATATATATATATATATATATATATATATATATATGTGGATTTGTCATTAAAAAACCTACAGTAGTTGATATGACACAAAACTAGACCAAACCAAACCAAAAACCATGGTTATGTGATTCTAGAATGAATATACCCGGAATCAATCCCGGTGTCCGTGTTCCAGTCCGTGTTTACAGTTTTACGTACAATAAATATCAATAATGAAAGAAAAGTGAACCTAAAATTAGAATAAATTATTGGTTTATTAAATGAAGGGCAGAGTTAAGGCATTCTACAAAACTGACGTTTGAAACACAGTGTGGGATCATGTAAACTGATCATCTAACCATGGCGTCTTTTTGTTTCCACTTCCTTCTTTTTCCATAATGCGACATCTTTGGTGTGAGTTCATTCTCTGATTTTACCGTCCAAAGCCGGGGGATAGAGCGACCAAAACCATGCGAAATAAAAAATTGAATTGAAGAAACACGCAGGGCACATAGCGTAATGATTATAGGCGTTAGTTCCTAAACCTTCTGAGGAGACAGTCATCTGGAGATTGCAGGTTTCAATCCTGATTGCAGGCGATTAACAATACAGGAATTCTTAACACTTGTACCCGGTTATGGCTGACAGAATCAGAACAGGCAAACCCGTGGATTCAATAAAGGATGTAGTTCGAAGTCCCGTATAGTTTCCCGAGTTCAACAAACACATGAAGAAGCCTGGAGGACATATCGGTTGAAACGTTGTGGAAATAACAATAAATGTGAAGACAATAGTCCGAAAACCCTTAATTATAGAAATCAGTCCAAGTTATGTAAATGATATAGATATGGATTTTCTTGTTGTGTAATGCCGCTAAAACACTTGGGAAAGGTTTGAATCCAATCATTCTCTCTCCAGCTATGGATAAAATATAGGGCAGATTGGGGTCATTAACTTTGATATGGCAACCGGTCTAAAAGAAAATAAACTTTTGATTCAAACCTCCTGTTAAATGCCACTTAAAAACTGATTTTGTGTCCCATCTTGCTAGTGAGGAGTGGTTGGTAAATAAATAAATAATATGAATAAGATCCCTTTAGTCAAGTATGATATATAACAGTCATCTTGTGTTTGCTACTCAATTTATAGCTGATCAGAATTACCAGTCATACAACAATCTTTTATTCTATGATAATAATTATATTAGATTAGTAAGTTTTTACACCGTACTTTTTGGACATCCACCAACACGAAACTATTTAAGATATAATTTTTATCTCCGTTGTGAAAATTCCGATGTTTTAACTGATGTAGTATCCGACTTTTTCAGCTGTCTATTGTATTCGGTGGCTGTTCAAACTCATATGGATCATTGCTATATCAAAATGTCCTCATTAAAGATTCCTACTGAAATGTTAAGACTTAACTGTCTTTATTTGGAATCCTTTTGAGATGAGGCTTCTTAATTTGAGAATTATTTGTTTTATTTCTTGCGAACTTTTGTTGTCCTCATCTTGGTTGTTTTTTTTTCACTACGTTTCGACCAAATTTCACCTCTGGCCTTCTTCAGGTGATTAACTACGACGTCGGATAGGAATGCTGAGTCTTGTAACCGCCTTCAATAGTTGTTGAAGGCCAGAGGTGAAATTTGGCCGAAACGTAGTGAAAATAAAATAAAAAAACTAAAAAAAAATTTTTTTTAAACCTACCAAGATGAGGACAAAAAAAAAGTTCGCAAGAAATAAAAAAAATTAATTCTCAATTTAAATTTAATTATCCAAAATTGTAGTACCACATTGCCCTACGAGTCAATTAAAGTCCTGTGAAAGTACAGCTAGTTATTTGTGGGCACCAAATTCAAAAGATTGATATACCGAGTTTCTTTGCTTCATTTTAAGCATATGACCTCCAACTTAATATTGAAATATTAGCTTAGAATTTAAAGACGAGGTCAGTTGCCACAGTTCCTCTGATTTGATGATGACCGAGTATATAAAGCACACACATATAGGATTTACACTTCTATATTTTAAAATGGCCGTGATACCACTTGTTCCCGAAACAAAGATGGTAGACGTCGATAAACTAATCAGTTTCGGAAACCTATCGGTTTGAAAAGTCTCGTGATTTGTGCTCACAACTACGTCCACACCTTTGATTTTATTCCGTGTGTTTGGAACTGACCACATGACATAGCTTACTTCTATATACACTCGTCTTTCAGAAACTCTCTCTCTCTTTCTCTCTCTCTCTCTCTCTCTCTCTCTCTCCCATTTTGACTTACAGAGACAGCACACACACTCTCTCACACATTTTGACTTCCAAAGACGGCACTCTCTCTCTCTCTCACTCTCTCTCTGTTCATTTCGACAACCAGAATCAGCTTGACCTTGCCTGTTAGTAAGACACAACTCAATACGCGTATCATAGGTGCGTATACATTCTGCAACCTTTTTCTTTCCTGTTCTGCCTTTTCGGTTAGACTTGTTTCAGGACCGAAAACAGCCTCAGAAATTTCGTCAAATCCCGAAAGATACAAACAACCAACGTGGAAGAAGACACGTTCCTCCAAAAACACATTGCTATATTTCTGTATATTGATACCTCGCATGAAATACTTAGTTAACATACATTTTATAGTCTACTGGACACTTTTAATATTTTGTCTTTGACCATTATATTCGTGTTAGTCACATACACACCCGCACACACACAGAGGAATATTTAACAGACTATATTATAATATTCGTAATGTTTTGTTAAGTTTCTTTATATGTATTTGTTGATATAAAAACTTAATTTTGTTTGTACTGGTTTGTTTTGAATGTTCTTTTGTCCACGTCGTTTCACGTCGTTTGCTTTTCAATAATGAGCCAACATAAATTGTAAGGACCATAATATCCAGCAACATGCCACCACACACACACACACAAACACACACGTATATTTATATATGTGTATTTATTTTCATGTGAATAGTATTAAAAAGAGAAGCAAATCAGCTTATTTAATCCATTTTCAAGGCAATGTTATTTCGTGATGCTTTCCCTGCATTGTATCTTTATATATGATATCATTGTCAATGTTTGTCTTAAACATGAGTAATATATGTATATGAAACAATAAAAAAATAGCAATATTGGAATAATTTCCGGACTAATTAATTTCAAATTATTTAGTTATTTTTTGGTTGGGACAACAACAGCAAAAACAAACGCCCTGGAGTTTAGCACTATCGCGAAGGAATTACTAGTTGCACAGCTCTTTTATGTACATCCCTTTTAAATGGATTCAGAACTTGCTTGTGTATATAGGTAAACAAGAGAAAAGTGATACATATGCGTTAGAATTCCTTCAATTACACTGAGTTTGCTTTGACTGTGCGGTATGATATCCAGCTGGCCTTTATGCCAGCCGAGTTTCGATCCCAGCATGAAGCATCGGGCGAGTCTGGCCACACTGATGAATTGTGGAACAACGAAACAGTCTCTCTGCTGACGATCATATATATGTATGAGTGTGTGTGTATGTATGTAATAATAATGTAAAAAAAAAAACTTAAGCGTGAATTACTATGCCTTCATAAATTTTTTTCGAAAAGTCTCAAATCCACTTACTTTATTAGATGGCTTCTTAGAGAATGCAAAGAGATCCCCAAACATTTTTATTTAGGAAAAAAATAATTATATATACATATATATATATATATATATATATATATATGTAATCAATTAAGATTAAATATATTTAAAAAAAACTACCTATATCAGCAGGTAGGCCATCAAAATTAACTTTGTTTAACTTAGTCAATTTTTCTATGCAACTGAACAAATTAGAAGGAACGGGTAAATAAAAAAAAACAAACTTAGAGACAAACAGAAATATGACCTCGAGATTAAATTTAAAGCATAGAAAAGCCGACTAACTTTAAAGATGTTAATTTTGATGTCCTGCCTTTTGTTGTAGGTGGTGGTGCCTATTTCATCTATTTTTTATTCAATTATATATCCCTGTATTTTTCAGGATAGTAACAATTTTTTAATAGGAAGTCATCAGTTGAGATGAGTCGAATCATCGCCTTTTCGAAATAAATTCATCATGGCATAGTAACTGTCTGCTGAGGTTTCTTTTATTGATATTACAGATTCCCTTTGTATGAGTTATATATATATATATATATATATATATATATATATATATATATATATATATATATATATATATATATATATATATATAAGTAAGGTTGGCGACCGTAGTCGAGGGCAACCAGAAGGCACCCTTTTCTATAGCTTCTACACCGAAGTGTAGGGGAGGGCGCAACTCCCTTCCCTGGATTGCTCCACTTTACCCTTGATACGTACCTTATATCGCTGAGTGTAAAGCAAGGAGGCACCAAGTACCATTTTTAAAGTCTTTGGTATGACTCGATCTGGGATAGAACCCAGGTCTCCCGGACCATTGGCGAACACTCTACCCATTAGGCCAATGAGCCGGTCTAATATATATATATATATATATATATATATATATATATATATATATTCTGATGTATTTTTATATCAATAGACATACATCGAACACTACTATAGTATTATATAAAACTCCTCATATATTCTTTACCTGAATAATTCCGAGCACACCGTTTCTGATAATCAACAATAAAATTTTTGTGAAAAAAGTGAAAAGTCGCAAACTCACCTTTAAATAGAATAGGCCGAGCGTACGATTGGCTGGTTTCAACAGCCAATCGAATGCTCGGCCTGGTCTAAGGGATTATTTATTTCGAGCCGTCCAAGCCATAATTTTGTCTAGCGTTGTATACGGTAGGTGACTCCGAAATTGATCATCTCTGATGGGGTCGTTCTGGTGAGGGGAGAATGATGTTGAAAGACCCGAAACTCCCCAATGACCCAGAAGATTAAAACATCACTGACGACACCTACTGGCACTGGTTTAAGCCCGTGTATTCAAGGTATATATATATATATATATATATCAGAAATGGGTAAAACAGTTGGGGAGATTGGACCCTCTTCCAACAGTGGATGGAGGGAAAGACTGAATTCAAAACCTTACTTATGCTGTTCAGGATAATCTGTTGCATATTGGTGAACCATTTCCCTTTATCGAAGAAGCGATTTTGATTCTTCACAATTCCATGACTATAAACAAATCAATTGTCTCTGTAGGTATTTCAGTATTCTATATGTTTTACTTAAATTTCGAAACCTCTTATATCAAGATCAATGCGTGGGCCCATGATATATGTAGATATTTGAGAGGTAAGAAAGTAATTGTAGAATAATAAAACGGATAAGAGAAGACAGCTCAGCCCGTATGGCAAAGCCAGGACGCAAAATGAATGATGCATCTAAGAGAGAGAGAGAGAGAGAGAAACAAAAAGAGAGATATGGCTGCCCTAACGTTTCAATAAAAAAAAACGTGGTGTCCAGCGACGAGAATTTGCAGGAGTGGCTTGTGCACTTTTTTTTCAAAGCAAGCATAAAAACTGCAACTTACAGGAGGACGAACCGAGTGACAATGTTGCTTTTGTTTGTAAGAGATGGGTAGAGTGAAGTTGGTATCTTTTGTTAAAAATCATTAGAATCAATTTCCCATCAATTCAAGTACAGTAATTATGTTTTACAAGAGAGTGAAGCAAAGATTCATGTGTTCTCTCTCTCTCTCTCTCTCTCTCTCTCTCTCTCTCTCTCTCTCTCTCGATTTTGGCAGATAGTTTGGAAAATGTGTATATTTAGCCTTACTCTCAGACAAATAACAACAAGAAGGTTTGTCAAAAATATTCAGGGTTCGAAAACTCGACTCGTACCAGCAGATACAGTTTAGTATAATTCCAAAGACAACGTGTGCAGTCAGGGTATTGTAAGCCCCGTTCACAAGGCTGGCAGTTTTATGATCAACAAATAACTTATAGATCTTTCGGGTTGCACAAGGTATCAATGGCTAACTGTAATTTTAACATATATACCAAAAGACTGCTTACACAGGCAAATCGTTGTTAACTGGTGTTGTAGCAGTTTGGTTTGATTTGGCTTGGTTCGCTTTTATGGCACATCGACCATTGTTTGTTATTAATGCCAAATCCATTTTTACATATAAACATTTCTTTTTAAAAAAAATCAGTTTAACATAATTATACAAGTTCAATGTCAAAAATCAGTTTTATTTCAAACGATTCAATCATAGGAAATGAACTCAGTTTAGTTTTGTTTGACACATAAATAGATATGACCCGATCAGGTGCCAACACTCCGAGCCAGAATGGACTCGGGGGCAATGGCAATGAAGGGGCTCTTCGCATTCACCAAAGCTACGGCGTTAGTGGAATCTCACCATTAGATTATTTAGTGTCATATCCAGGAAACTTGTTGGCGCAGCTCTTACCCCTCTGCAGAAATCCAGTCGGTGTATTCTACGGCCCCAGCCGACTTGCCAAATTCAAGCAGCAACATATTTTTCGATGGACTAATAATACAAAAAAAAGATACATGATTGCCACGAATTCTCCAAAAACAATTTTTAAATTTCGAATTCAGTATTTACTTCTCCAAGAGCGGTTGACATCTTAACGGTAGGGCGCCTAATATGCCCTTTATTTATATATATATATCATTTGATTATTAGGATATTCATTTAAAAGAATGGTAGAAGCACTATGTAACCCATACCTTTGGAGGTTCAAACTTTTCTCAAGGGTATTCGTTTGAAAGCGAACGTTATTGCGTGGCTGGAGTTTGAAGTCACTGACAACAATTTCCCAGTCAAACACTACGTCAATGGGAATCTTCTGAGAAGAATAATTTAAGTAAATTATATTTTAAAAGTAGGTAAAGATGTGCTTAAAACAACGAGCTTGAATCAAAAACAGCCAGATGAGGGAAAATACAGTGCTTCTTAGTCAAAGAATACTTTCTGGGCGCAGAAGTCAATAAATAAGGTCATTTATTCTTCTAGGTCATAAAAGGACACATAACTATTAATTTCCATGAAAAACGTACAACTTTAAACTGTGTTGCCTCTTGCTAATAATTTTAGCAAAATACATGTAAGTTACAGAATAAACCTCGTATATATATATATATATATATATATATATATATATATTACACTCTGTAAGTCGATTAGTCTACCTACCTCTTCTCTCTGTCACGTGGTCTTCCACTGAGAGGAGAGAAATAAGGAATTACTACTCCCCCTCCGTGTTTCAATTAACAGGCCGCCATAGACTGACTGTTAAAAGAGGAATAAGGAATGTAGGTCAAATTCGGCCGGCCTGTCGGAGAAAGTAAAGAATGTGGGTCAGGCTATCTGTACTCCATAACCTCACTCGGGTGAAAGAGATAGTAGTCCGAACGGATCGCCTACAGAATTTAAGCCAACAGATTTTTGCACTCTGTGACCGGAGGGAAGAGGATAGAAGTTAAATGATTGGCCAGAACCCTAAAGCGGAAGTGGTACCTTCTTCTGTCGGCGGAAATAGGGATAAAGAAAATCAGTTTTGAAGAGAGATGTCGCCGTGAACAGATGGGGCGAATCTCGTGCCAAACTCCAGGCGAAGAAACAGAACCGGGATTTGCAGGACAGTATTTGAAGTGATAAGATATATTGTAATCACCGGGGGTGAAAGCGGAAAGAATGTTGGACAAGAGGTACTTATGCCTTCAAGCCAGAGCTATACATATATATATATATAAAATTCCGCCAGCCCGTATAAGAGAAAATACTCTCCGAAGGAACTCGTCAAAAAGCTAAGTACTGCAATTACATATTCTCTATCTCTCTCTCAATTTAAAGAAAGAAGAAAGACACTTGTGTTTACGTATTATCAATTGATAATATAGTCGAGATGTTAGATACGTGTGTCCGCGTGTAGTAAAAACCTTGTTGTATTTTAATGTTCACACGTGTTAAAGTTTATTCATTGTGTCGTCTGCCAGTCAAGTTGTCAATTGCATGCTCCTTTTTCAGCTTCGTTCGCTTCATATTATTCTCGCCTAAATTGTCCTATTATTTCCTTTAAGAATATTATACGGGAAACCGGAACTGTTGACTACTATAGTTAATATTATTATATCAAAACCTAGAGGCTTGTATCTTCCATTATCCTAGGGCCTGGTGGGTGTGTGCTAGTGGCCTGGTGGGTGTGTGTGCAACATGAAACTTCGGAATCCCTTGCCAGCGGCGGTCAGTCTAGCCCCAAATTAACCCCAACATAGTCTGCCTGTTGCCTTATACCCAAAAAGGGAATCTTTACTGGAACTTATTTTCCGAGGGATCAAGTGCTAGGCCACCCCGTCTTCACAAGTGCGAAAAATGAATTCCCGTCTTGGAATTTTAATAATTTTGCCGTCGAATCTCTTTTCTCTCTCTCTCTCTCTCTCTCTCTCTATATATATATATATATATATATATATATATATATATATAATGTATTTTCCGGTCGTTAACCTGACAATAACTGTCAATGTCTTACTCATGCTTTTTTGTACATAGATTTTAATAGATGAGATATTGTTATCGAGGTATATTTACTGGTTTCCAAATTTTAGAGGCTTGTACTTTATTGAGGATATGGGTTTATTTTGTTAAAAATAAAAGACCGTTTTATCTGAGTTCACGTAGCGATCGATGCTTCTTGTGGCCTACTGCAGGCTATGCAGTAGGCATTTGATTTATGCAGGTATATTTTCTAGAAGTACTTCATCATCAGCCCAGTCTGCTTCTGTAATAATTTCTATTGAATATCTTCAACGTCTTGTCTTTCATAATGTTAGACTATTTTTCTTATTTAATCTATTCACGTTCGTAATACATAATCTAGGCAGATTATTTAAAAAAAACAAAAAACGAATCCAGTGAATGTATATTATTTCAATATATCGGTTGATTTTCATTATAAACAATTGTGTCAATATTTGTGAAAATTTGAGACGCGCGGAATGAGAATTTGAATCTGTTTTTATACTTTTTGATTGATAAGTAACTTTAAATCGAATACTGACTTACCTTTGATCTTTTTGCATATGTTTTTGGTTAGTCTCTCAAAATCTGTAAGATCCCAGCCTTTTATAATCTATGGATATTTTCTCCTCAAAATAATTGAAAATAAATTTTACAACCAATGACAGTCCTCTGTAAATTCATCTATATTCGATTCGATTTTCGAGCTTACTTAAATTTTATAAACAAGCAATAAAATAAGCTCGACTTCAGTTTTCAGTAAAAGTTACGTTTTTATTGATTGTTCCTTTATATCGTTGTTTTCTTTTAGTCCATATAGATAGTTTTCAACATTTAAAAAATCAATTCCTCAGAATCTATATAGATTTACCATCATTTAACTTCTTTAATATACAAGTATTATTCCCTTTTCTTGTTGTTAGTATTTGCACAAGAACAGTTCATATTGATATAAACATTCTTATCCTGCTGACTTTATAGCTTTTTATTTAGATGTATATTAGCGAATTAAACACTTCTTTCCCTCTGCCTCGTATGAGGCACATCATAAGACTTTTTACACACTTCTTTTAAAAAAATGCTTCACTTAAATGCGTGAAGAATTTTTCATCTAATGCAAATATTGGGTCATACTAAGAGATTTAAGATATTACCATTTCTTTTAGAGGAAAGGCATTTTGTAAATTTCGTTTTTCTGCAAGCTTTTAACTCAAGTAAAAAAAACAAATAGTTTAAGAACGGTGTCTTACTTTCTCTCTCTCTCTCTCTCTCTCTCTCTCTCATACACACACACACACACACACACATAAACATATATATATATATATATATATATATATATATATATATTTAAGCATGTTTGATTAAATATTAAAGACACCTGCCGTCTTTATACACGCACGCACGCACGCACGCACTCACACACACACACACACACACACACACACACACACACACACACACACACATATATATACATATGTGTGTGTGTGTGTGTGTGTATATATAATGAGTAGGTCCAAGAAGAGATTTGTATTTTTTTGGATTTATTTATTTTGCTCTTACATACGTGTATGATTCCAGCTTGTTGCCTACGACTACACAATGCTTCAAATAAAGGAAAAGTTATTTATAGATGAATTTTAACCAAAGTTGAATAAAAAATGATTCATACACACACACACAAATGGACAGTAACATATATATATATATATATATATATATATATATATAACTACAAAAATTATAAGTTAAAAATAATGACCACTCTATTTCAAAGAAGACTGCCACAAACAAACAAAATTTTAAGACACATTCACACACACATACACACACGCACACACACAAACGCACGCACAAAGAAGAAGAAATAACTGTAAATGAAATCCAAAACCACTCCTAGACACACGCACACACACACACACACACACAACGAAAAAAACTTATCCATATTTAGCAACCCCTCCTTTTGGACAGGATATGACACAATGTCAATATTTAAGCGGAGTTTAATAGGTTTGAATTCAGAGTTTTACTTATCCTAGGTTCCTAGAAAAATGTATCAAATATCAAAGGCAAATGAGTGATAAAGCACACTAAGGTAACACACTCTAAGAAAAAGTGAGGAATGATCTCAACATAAACCGGTAACTATCTGAAAACCATTCAAACTGCAAACCCGAGTGAGTTCAAGTCTCATGAGTATCCTATTAAAAACGCCTTCTGTCATATGCTCTCTGACGAAAGCAACAAACTAGAAACATACATGTATGTAAGAACAAAATAAACAAATTAATCCTAAAAATACATATAAATCTCTTTGTGGACCTATTTAATAATTTTTCTTTCTCGCTTTGGACCTACAATAATAATAATAATAATAATAATAATAATAATAATAATAAAATCCCACCCAAAAAAAAGAAAATGCACATTGGTTTTCGGTTACTTGTAAAATCCTTCGGTGAATTATTGTGATATATATATTTTTTTTTTTTTTGATTGAAGGGTATTAAAATCAGGTAAACTATTTGGCATCTAAAATCTCTCGAAATAACCGAAGATTTGTTTTAATTTACCGCGACATATATAAACATTTAGTAACAGCAGCTTGGATAGAGCTTTGAAATCGTCATTAATACATGGCTCACTCCCCTATACCCTAGAAAGACCACACCAAATTCTAGAATGGAATATTCTTGAATCAGGTGTCATATAATTGTTAGGGAAAGTCATAAAAGCAACCCCCAACTTAGTAGGTAGCGAAAAAAAAATCTTCAGAAGAACCCGGTATGGTCAAGGTTAGTAAGAAATGCCTTTATTTAAAATCAAAAAAAAAAAGAAGATGCACATTGATTTTCGGTTACTTGTAAAATCTTTTGGCGAATTATTGTGATATATTTTTATTTTGATTGAAGAGTATTACTAATCAGGTAAACTATTTGGCAACTGAAATCACTTGAACTAACTGAAGATTTGTTTTATTTTACCTCGTGACTCTCAATAGTACCCATTGACCTTCCCAGAATACCTTTTCTGTCGGGTATGTCACCGAAAAATCAAACCGTTTATGAAAAAAGAATACCACCAGCCTATTTAGAACTAGTTTAAATATAAGACAGTACATATAAACCAAAAATAAGACACTAGAAAACCTAGAAAGGGGTAAGTATTTTAGTCCGGGAAGCAAAACAAAGTAGCAGGCCAACGGACTTTAACTAAGTCAAAACTTAGGGTGACATTTACTTACTTTATTTTTTATTTATTCATTTTTTTTGTGACCTGCTGTTCATGTACAGTCATCATAGCTGTTCTTGGTCACATCTGTGTCAAGTGCGCAGATCGTAAACAACCCCTGGGTCTGTTATAGCCGCAATATACCACCCATGATCAAAATGTCCAATAACAATATTAAAAAAAACGTGGGACTACAATGCTATTTTAGTAGCAACCCTTCACAAAGAGGATACAGGAAGCGAATGATAGAGATCTGGCAAGAATCTGCGAAATTTCAGACAACTAGCCAAAGACTAGCCGATCAAGTTAGAACAATAACTAAGAAATGTTTGTTTTCTAACCTTGAATTACTAGAAATCAATCACAAAAAATATAAACAAAACTATAATACAGTACCAGACACATCAAGTTGGGTCGAACAAAAACAATGCAACGAAAAAGAACTGCAAACTTTGGCAAATGCAAACACCACACCCCCAAACGATACACTTCCAAGCAACCAGGAAGAAACACTATCACAAGAACAAAAGATAAATCTAGAAAATGTAAAGAGAATCATAAGTAGTGAAAAGACTATTCTACCTTCATTAAGAAACATAGAATGGAAAACACGAATAATATAACTGAGTTTAATGAACTAATCTATGCAAGTGCAAAATTAGTTTGTGAAAAAATTGGGATCCCCTCGAAAAGCACGAAGAAACAGTCAAAACCTGGATGGGAAATTCGACTGGAAACGCAAATAAAAAAACCCACGAAAACAAGCCAAAATGATTAAAAAAAAGAGAAAGAGGCGCTTAAATAAGCGGGGAAAAAAAAGAACAGGCAACACAGGAAAAAATAACAGTACAACTTTAGGAAATAAACAAGAAAGTGCTGGCCAAATAAGGAAGATTAAATAGATATCGACAAAGGGTAAAACAGAACATTCCAAAACAACGAAAGAAAGTTCTACCAACAATTGGGAGGGAGTGACAAGAAAACATACCAACAACCTGATGCAAAAGAAACTGAACAATTTTGGACAAAAGTATGGCAACCAAAAAAACATAACGAAAATTCTGAATGGATAAACAATATTACAAGAGAACTATACAGACCTGAAGAAGCCCCCAAAACGGAAATACACATCGACTTACTCAAAACGACACTAAAAAGAATATCAAACTGGAAAGTGCCAGGCCACGATGGAATACATGGCTTCTGGTTCAAGATATTCCCCTCCATTCACGGCAGACTAGCACTAGAAATGAACAGATGCCTACAAGATACGCAAGTACCTGAATTAATGACCAAAGGAAAGACTGCATTAATCCAAAAGGACCCAAGAGAAGGAACTGCTCAAAACAATTACAGACCGATAACCTGCCTACCAATGATGTGAAAAATACTAACAGCACAAATAAGGGAAAAGAGTTATTACTCGTTAACAAGCTGCGGATTGTTCCATGACGAACAGAAAGGATACTTCAAAGGATCCCGAGGCACAGCAGAATTACTCTTCATAGATCAACACATCCTAAATGAGAGCAAGACAACATGGAAAAATCTAGCTATGGCCTGGATTGACTACACAATGGCATATGATATGGTCCCAAAAAGCAAGATACTTCACTGTCTCAAAATGTACAAAATATCACATGAAGTCATAAACGTCATCGAAAAGATGGAGAGGAGAGCTGACAGCAGGAGAAAGAAGCTTAGCTGAAACAAAGATCCAGAGAGGGATTTTTCTTAGAGATACACTATATAACCCATGATGCCACTGAACCACATACTCAGAAAATGTACAGCCGGATACAAACTCAACAGATCGCAAAGCAGATCAATCACCTAATGTACATGGATGACATTAAATTATTTACAAAAAATGAAAAAGAACAGGAAACTTTCATACACGCAGTTAGAATATACAGTCAGGCCATAGGTATGGAATTTGGCGCAGAAAAATCTTCCACGCTCGTCATAAAAAGAGACAAACGACATATGACTGACGAAATGGAACGACCAAATCACGACAAAATTAGAACGCTCGGAGAAAATGAAACCTACAAATACTTGGGTATCTTGGAGGCTGACTCCAAGCAAGTACAAATGAAAGACAAGATACGAAAAGAATATCTCAGGAGAACGAGAAATCTACTCGAGACAAAACTCTCTAGCAGAAATCTCATCAAAGGAATAAATGCTAGGGCTGCGCCCCTAGTTAAATATTCCGGACCCTTCACCAAGTGGACCAGAGATGAACTTAAAGAAATGGATCAAAGAACAAAAAAACTAATGACCATGCATAAGGCATTACACCCCAGAGACGACGTTAACAGACTATATGTATCTAGAAAAGTGGGAGGAAGAGGACTTGCCAGCATCGAAGACAGCGTTGACGCATCGATACAACGGCTCGAAGACTACACAGAAAAACACGAAGGAAGACTGATTAAAGCCATGGGAAACGGTACGGACAACACAATAGACGATTGAATGTCAACAACTAGGAAACAAAAATGGGAGGAAAACAACTCTATGGCCACTTTAAACGTCTAATAAACAATATCTCACACCAGAAAACCTGGACCTGACTAAGAAAAGAAAACTTTAAGAGAGAAGCAGAATCTCTCCTAATAGCAGTACAGGACAATGACTTTATAACCAATCATATCAAAGTGAGAATAGATAAGACACAACAAAACAATAAATGTAGACTATGCGGTGACAGAGACGAAACGATCAATCACATAATAAGCGAATGCAGCAAATTAACTCCGAAGGTGTATAAGACGAGACACGACTGGGTCGGCAAGGTGATCCACTGGGAAATGTGCAAGAAATTTAAATTTGGCCATACTAACAAATGGTATATGCACAATCCAGCACCATTCCTAGAAAATGACTCGCATAAACTCCTATGGGACTTTAAAATACAAACGGATCATCTACTCCCGGCCAGAAGACAAGACCTAATAATAATCAACAAAAAAAAATGCCTTTGCAACATTGTCGACTTTGCTGTCCCAGGGAACACAGAATAAATCTGAAGGAATGTGAAAAGAAGGAAAAGTCCCTCGACCTTGCTAGAGAATTGAAAAAGGTGTGGAACATGAAAGTGACGAAAGTGCCAATTGTGATTGGTGCTTTAGGCACAATAACTAAATAATTATTAAAAGGCCTGAAGGACTTCGAAGTTGGCGGACGGGTAGAGACAATCCAGATGACAGCATTGCTTAGAACAGCCAGAATCTTGAGAGGAGTCCTGGAGACTTAAGGAGACTTGCTGTCACTCAGCTCCAGTGAAAAACCATCAGCGTTAGCTGATTTGAAAAACTCTAAAGAGTAATAATAATATATATATATATATATATATATATGTACTGCATATCTGTCGCACTACCTAACGATCTGTCTTTAGTGTACCCCTCTTCTAGTGTATGAATCGAGTGAGCACTTTATCTATTGTGTCTATGTTTCTGTCTGTCTATATATCCTTCTCTATATTTGTCTAATTCTCTGTCTCTGTCTCTCTGTCTCT
This sequence comes from Sepioteuthis lessoniana, assembly GCA_963585895.1. NCBI lineage: Eukaryota > Metazoa > Mollusca > Cephalopoda > Myopsida > Loliginidae > Sepioteuthis > Sepioteuthis lessoniana. Next base: position 30,292,572 of record OY757914.1, read on the forward strand.
CTGTTTTTATTTATCTACATACCTATCCATCTGCATATTTCTCTGCCTCAGACTATTTCTATATATCTATCTATGTTGGGGTACATAGATATTTCCATGTATATGTTGAATTAGAACTAGTATATATAAAGCAACATTATCCCCTGCTGTAAGAATGCTAGATGCTCAAATAGAAAATACTTATCAACAGTAATAAAAGTGTTAGAGTGAATAAAGGTGACAAAAAGAGCAGGGTGGATATATATATATATATATATATATATATATATATATATATATATAAATGTAATGACACCATTTTTATGAAAGTGCATTTCGGCAGGCGCCTGTGGCATCAGTCAGATTGCCTTGTCCTGTCGGCTGAAATTGTCCAGCGGACTGGGGCCGTGGGCAAATGGATAATTTTGTTCTTCGCTTCGTTGAGGTGTGTAATTATCGCTATTCTGCCCGCTTGTGTCCATTTCTGGGATGGTTCCAGGCAGCTCCCAAAACACATCCGCAGATTTGCAATTCCATCAAGGAACACACACACACACACACACACACACACACATATGTATATATATATATATATATTTATGTGTGTGCTCGTGTATGTTTCTGTGAGTATGCGTGTATTGTCGTAATCACTCAAGTCTTAGATGTGTGAAAATTGATGATATCTCTCCATAGTTTAAAGCTAGACTCATGTTAATAATAGATGGGCCAATACACACTTAGTCCATATTGTAATCTGTTCTATACTATCGGATGTTCGGCTTTAAAATCGATTTAGTGGTGTTCCTCATCAGAAAAACCAGTAACTGAGGGAAAAAACTTCTTTTCATACAATACTCTTCCAATTCCCAAAATAGGTCTGTGCGCACAAATATATATGTGTGTGCATGTGTGTGTTTGTTTGTGTGTGGAGTGATTGTGTACACGAGGAAATGATAATTAGAAGTATTTTTTACTGTTGGTCTTTTCATATAACAAAAGATGTCAGCGTGACCTTCTTTATTGGCCGCTGCACCCGGAACATTTTATTTAGCGGGAGTCATTGTGTTTCCGGTAGATATAATCTGTTTTTAACTCCGGCTCATTATGGAAAACTCATGCTTAGCCTATATGCAATTTTTTTTTTTTTTACTTAGATATGCTTTTCCGTAATTATTATACATGATTCCGTAACTTTTACACGGTTTGTACTAGTCGACAACCACTAAATTGATGACAGATATCAACTAAAGTAAAAAAAACAAACTGTATTTGATATTTCAGCCATTTTTGAATTGGCTGAAAAAATAAACTGCCAGATTAAGGTATGTTTCACAATAAGTCAATTCTAACAATGCAGAGAATTCTCGAATAAACTATTTTTTTATATATATTTAATCCTATTTACCAACCCCTCAACTCGGGCAAGATATGACAAAAGGTCAATTTTTAAGCGGATTTTAACAGGTTTGAATTCAGAGTTTTCCTTCTCCTAGACTAGTTGCCTGACCAAGGCTGAAGAACCCAGTCTGTCCTTTTTTATATATATTTAATGACTCTCGTGTATATACAGTCACACACAAAAACACATTAACACACAGAAAACCGAACCAAAATACGAACATATATATATATATATATATATATATATATATATATATTAGGAAATAATGGAGCGTAATCCGACAATATATAAAGAAAATATGATAACAAGTTAATCCAAGTAGAAGGAGAGATTTATTGAGAATCAAAGTCGACACTGGAGCGTTTCGGTTCAAATGAACCATCATCAGGACTATGAGTGATGATATTAGTGATGTTAAATCAACGATGGATGTGTAAAAAGTGCAAAATATAGGTTTTTTGTATTTTGCACTTTTAAACATCCATCCTTGATTTAACATCACTATTATCATCCCTCATAGTATTGATGATGGTTCATGGGAACCGAAACGCTATAGTGTCGTCTTTGCTTCTCAATAAATCTCGAATTCTTCTTGGATTACCTTGTTATCAACTTTTCTTTATATACATATATATATATATATATATATATATATATATATATATATATGTGTGTGTGTGTGTGTGTATATACGCGTGTATGTGGTTATGCTGTCATAAAACAAACACCAAACAATGGAAGGATAAATTGAATAGTCACTGACATAAAAAAAATGTTTCCTACATGTACCGTACTAGAAAATTGGAGTAGACTAAATCACATAAATTAATAGAAATTATTTAATCATACAAATGGAAGAAGATATATGGTAACTAAAGTTATGTAAAAGAAAAAAAACAAGCAGCGAGAGAAAGAATAGAGAATGTTTCTTGATTTTTACGGAATACCAACCTTCGTGGGTTATTCAATGCCAAAGGCAGTACCATAGTACCAAAGCCAAGAAAACAATCGTGATACCCTTCCTCTTATTCAAATTTTATCTCTCCACGATTATCAAAGATATGTTTTTTAACCAATTAGAATCATACCCAAATTTATCCACTTTTGATCCTATTTGGAGCCTATCTAAATCTTATGAATAAATAGATAAAATACGCTATGATAAAATATGTAAAAGTTAATTTTTTTCCATAGATTCTTACATTTTGTATTATTTTTTATTGAAGGAATGTTCTATTACTTTTTAACATTTGATTTCTTCGGGCAAAAACATGTTTCTTGTTTTCATCTCGATAGCGTAGATTCTATTTATACAATTTCCCTTAAAACAGATAATTAAGATTAACATATTATCATCAGAATATACTTTGTCTCTCTATTGCGAGGTGTTGTCTAAGAGATCTTTAACTCACATAAAATAGATTACTATGATTTAAAACAATGTAAATTTTTAATTTCCCTTTCTTTTTAATACCATATTGGGGGACTTTAACACCTTAACTAATATCACATTTTCTTATCAAGAAAAGACATTGTAACTTTGTTTTTATCAACAAAATTTTCATTCAAGTTAAATAAGTAAAATCCTGTAGAACTTGGTTTTATCTAGCCATTTTTATACTTGTCCTACACACACACACACACACACACACAAACACACACATATATATATATATATATACATATATATGATGGCTGTCCTCTCGGTTTCAAGCGTGACCACTTCCCTTATCTCATGCCCATTCTCCCTCCCCAACTCTTCCCTTAACTTGTATGTGTTCGTAGTAATTATTACATATTACTATACTCTCCGTCTCTTCAGATGACTTTTTACATGCTTTTCTCGAAGTTGCAGAACAGCAAATGTCGAAATACAGTTCGTATTTTAAAAAAAATATATTTAAATTCACTGGCGAGGGCAGAAGGGGTCGAAATATTAGGTGTTAGAAGCATCAAGAAACAAGAGTGGGGTTTCTCTGTAGTTCAACCCATCCTAATTTACGTATTTGTCGGTGGTCCCGTAGCAGATGCGATTTTCTAAACAATCTACTATCGTATATATATATATATATATATATATATCGTGTGTGTGTGTGTGTGTGTGTTTGTGCGCGCATAGATAGTCATTTGGTCAGATATATTGATCGTTCTGTGTGGGACAATTGCGGATTTGCCATCGGATATGTCATTTTAGTGTCTGACCTCAAATTTCGATATGCAACTCCAACTTTCTTTCTATTCCAGTTTTTGTATTATGTCATTGTGTTACACAAAAGTAGGCTGTCAGTTTGCATAACATCTAAACGATTACACACTGAGATACATAGGCACGCACGCACATATACATACAGAGAGAGGTTGATAGAGAGAGATAAAGTTTCCTAAAATAGGTAACTTTAAATGTATACATTAGACCTGACGTACACTGAAATCTAATTCTGCAGTATTCATCGCTTTGCTCTTCTCTACAAAATATGCAATATTACGTTGGCTACGCACAGGCAACCATTCTATTTTGATGTAAAATTATGTAATGTTGCTTATAGATAATATTAGGTTCTTATATATGACATGATTGAATTATATAATATTCAAATCCAGTCCTCATACATTGAAAAAAATTAGGTCCATTATTGAAACAAGTGCATAAACAAACATTGCAGATAATTGTTGCAGGTTTAATGAACCTAAATTGAGATTACGTCAAATTAATTTTCATTGATACGGTGTTATATGAGCAAGGGAAATCAAGAAAAAGTAATAATTCTATTATCTTTTCTCATCCTGGAATTGTGTTAATAACCACCGCAACCTTAACGCTTCTTTTGAAATTCAAAATTCTACTCTCGTATTGGTAGTATACGACTGTTTCTGTTCCGGATTGTCACTTTTCAAGGATATCTATCAATTTATCTATCACCCCCCCCCACACACACAAACACATGATGATATGTATCTTGAAAGTACTTTTTCACCATACAGAGGACACGACCACCCCTAGGTAAAAACGTACTTTCAAGATACGTATGATCATGCCGTTGCGCATTCTTACCATGACTAGTTGATTTAGCATCGCTTCTGAGTGGCGTAAATTGGTGGCCCATTGTTAGAAGTTCGGTTTCTGCATTAGGGGGTTGCTTGTTCGATCTCCAGTGGTGGAGATTATGGTATGATGAAACCCAATAAGGTCAAAACATCTGTTCAGTCTTCCCTATATCGCATGTGGGTGCTTGCAGGATATTATGGTCATGGTAATTTAATTAATATAATATCAAATCCAATATATATATATATATACGAGGTTTATTCTATAAGTTTTCAGATTTGTTTTGGACAGGAATTTAAAATTGTCGTAGACTCATGAAAATTCACTATGTTATTGCTATACATCTTATGAGATGACTGGCCAATTTTTATGATTGAAGGTTCAAATGAACAGCTACACCAGTAATTGGAATACACTCTACTAAAGCCTGATTGTCACAGCTGGTGAATTTCAAAAATGCAATCTAACACTTTAGAAGAACGATATGCAATAAAATTCAGTTTTAAACTTGAATAAAATACCACAGAAACGTATGGAATGCTTTAGACTGCTTTTGGAGTATCTTGCATGAAATGAGCATCAGTTTTCGAGTGGCATAAGAGATTCAAAGAAGGTAGGGAGTCTGTGAGAGATAATGAGAGGTCTGGGAGGAATAAGAAAGTCAATACACCAGAGTTGATTGGCCAAAATTTTAGGGTTACGGTTAGGGTTACGGTTAGGGTTACTATGTTGAGGTTTTAAGAGAGTTCAGCTAGAGATTTCGTCGGAAGAGGCCAGCACTCTTCAAATCTGCTCAGTTGCATTTCGAGCAGGACAATGCACCAGTCCACAACTCCATCCTTGTCACAGACTATTTGACTAAGATGGACATCAATACAGTTCCTCAACCTCACTATAGTTAAGACCTTGCTCCCTGTGACTTGGTTATCCCCAAAGCTCTGAGGCTGTCGTTTTGAGAGAATTGAGGAGATGAAAGAGGCTGTGACGAAGGTCATTGACACGCTCACAGAAGAGGACTTCCATGGAGCCTTGCAGAAGTTGTCGGAACGGTACAATAAGTGCATTGCAGCCGGAGGAGATTACTCCGAAGGGGACTTCAGTTTCATGTTTGTATTATCAATAAAGTGCCTCTACGAAAAAAGTCTAGAAACTTATTTAATGATCCTCGGATATATATATATAGTCATCCACAGACAGACTTTTTCGTTCTATCAGAACTCTTCAGTGTGGCTCGACACGTAGGACGCTCGAAGCCGGGATCGAAACCCGTTTTACGTTTGACTGTGTTTCAGACCATTCGTCCACCAAGCAGACCACGTTGGCTAAGGGAATTTTAAGGTATTTTTATTTTTAGAAACAGCAGCAGCAGCCTTTGTATACATTTTTTTATATAACCTATCGGCTACCAGAGTGCTTAATTCTTTCGAAGAGCTTTGCATTACGCTAGCGGCGGCCGGCAATTCCTTCGCCAGAGAGCTCAACCCCCATGGGGGAGCATATATTGTCATCCACAGACATACTGTTTCGTTCTATCAGAACTCTTCAGTGTGGCTAGACACGTAGGACGCTCGAAGCCGGGATCGAAACTCGTCCAACTTTACGTTAGACTGTGTTTCAGACCATTCGTCCACCAAGCAGACTACGTTGGCGAAGGGAATTTTAAGGTATTTTTATTTTTAGAAACAGCAGCAGCAGCCTTTGTATACATTTTTTTTATATAACCTATCGGCTACCTGAGTGCTCAATTCTTTCGAAGAGCTTTGAATTACGCTAGCGGTGGCCGGCAATTCCTTCGCCAGAGAGCTCAGACTTGTCCCTCGTCACCAGAGATGATGATCACGTTTATACTTCATGAACCTCACACTGATCAATTTTGCAAAAAGTTATTAAATGACCAAACAAATACCGCTACGTCACATAAAGAAACCATGTTATTCTTTTTATATATATATATATATATATAGTTTCTTGTAAGTTCTTTGAGAGAAAATTTAAAATGTTTAAATGAATAGGCTTGCAAAAGATATTAAAGTTAGTATTTAGCTTTTTGATTATTTTATATAGTTGTACTTTACACCTGTGTAGGAAATTTACACCCACTTTAGGAGATTTAAATGACTTCATTTAAGAAAAGGTAGTTTTGATAGGTTGTTTTGATTTTGTTTAATTCCATTTTTTGTGCCAGTGAATATTTCATTGGATTTCAATGTCCGGAAGTATTCTGTTAAAAGGAAATTGATGTGTGCGGGTATGAACATATAAGTATGTATTCTATGTGTGTGCGTGTGTGTATGTGTGTTCGAACGTATACATTTATATACACTCATGTAAATATATACGGTCACATTTATTTCAAGGGCATTGGTTGAGTTTTTTATTCTCCATTCTTCATTGTTTTTTTTACATCCTTTTACCTCTGGTAATATATATATATAGTCATCCACAGACAGATCTGTTTCGTTCTATCAGAACTCATCAGTGTGGCTAGACAGTATCTTCCCGTAGCTGGGATCGAAACCCGGTTGACTCAAACGTCAAACCAAAGCTTCTAACTATTCAGCCACGAGGAGATATTAGCTGCGAAGTAAATTTTAAACGGTTATGAATCACAATTACTATTGTTTACATACATCCATTCAACGGCTACCGAGACCTCAATTCATCTACGAAGAGGCTTGCAATAGACGCTAATGGCAACACGATTACTTCTTCGCCAGAGAACCCAACCCCACGGGGGTAGTGGAGTATATATATCTCTTATTTCAAGAAAAAACAATATTCGGTTAAATAAGGATAATAAATTTATTTATTATTATTAAATTAGGATAATAAATTTATCCTGTTAAGAGCATTGATATGGAATATTTGAATATTCGAAATTTGAATAATTTATCTGTCCAGACCAAATTGTTCCCTACTTCGGATTTACTGGATTGAATAATACCTCTCTCTCTCTCTCTCTATATATATATATATATATAAAGTATGTGTGTGCCATGTGTATCTGTGTGTGTGCACGCACGTGTACACACTTGTACCCTTATGTATACATAAGGATTTTTCAAGGGCATTAGGTGTATTTCCTGTGTGTTAGAATGATTTTGACTCCATACATGGATATGTTTTTCATCAAGTCGGTGTGTATATATATGAGTATGTCTATGTGTGGTCAGGTTCCATTTAATGTTTGTTTAAACCTGTCAATGAGGATTTTTCTCTTATGTGTGTGGAGTCATCACTAATTATCAGCCTAGTACACTAACATAATTTTAAAGTTTTCCTTGTTGCATTCATAAATATGTTTTAATACATCGTCATCATGTCACACTTCTATCACGGATCTGCAAGTCGTCCAAACTTTGCCCGTACATGTAAGGGGGTCCACAGGAGTAAATCACGTCTTCACTTCTCCAGCAGCGTCCCGTATGTCTGATTCGTCAATTTGAATATTTCCATAATGCGTGTTTGGTGCCCGTGCAGCTGCTGCTTTTTAGTGTGTTGAACCCAGGACATGATCAATGCAGCTTGCAGTATTATTGTGTAATTGCCGTCAAGCTTTTTCTCCATACGTTTAGTTAGCGTCCATATAGTGCATCCATATTGTGCTATCAACACAACGCCTGCTTGGAAAAATGCGTTTTATTTCATCGGTCAGGTCTGACTGCAATAAAACCGATAGACTATCGTTAGCTGCCCATGCCATTGCTAGTCGCGTGTTGATTACTTTCTCGGTTGATGAGACGCTGCTTCCTAAGTAGATGAACTTGTCCACTAGTTTCAGTGGACCACCCTTTAGTGTGGAAATGTTACCTCTTGATTAACCCACAGGTATTCGATTTTATCTGCGTTGTCATGGAGACCTCTGTCAACTGCTTCTCCTTCCAGGCTATATAGGAGAGATTCAGCTTGATCGGGTGAATTTTCTAGAAGCGCTATGTCATCAGCGTAGTCTGCATCGCTAATAGTTTGTGCGGGGTATCTTTTGCTTTTTTCCTTTGCTAGCTTGAAACCGGTTTTTTTTTCATTAAATGTATAAACGTTCTGAGCACGTAAAGTTTTTTTTTTTAATTTCTTGTAATTTAATGTTGCTTTATTTTAAAGAGACTCCATTATTCAATTTTTGAGTGCAATCAATGTATATCTCGTTGTGGCTTGTGCGTATGATCATATAGGATACATTTTTTTTTCAATTGCTGCTTAAATTTCTTTTTATAGTGGCTATGGTTTTCGGCTTTTCAAAAACAAAGGAGTTTCATTCTATGATTATAATAATTCGCCACATATTTTATGCTTACATTTTTAAACAGCATGCATTATGTGTTCTCCAAATTAGTGCGTCTTTTAAGTGTTTTAGTTCTCGTTTGCTTTTAATGATTATTGTTTTGAATTCTATCATTGTTTTAAGTTGATGTAGAATCTTCGATATTTACAGAAATATCAAAGAATTTCAATCAACGAAGAAAATAGATAGATAGATAGATAAGCAAGAATGAATAGACACGCAGAAATAGATAAAGAAAGAAAGAAAGAAAGAAAGAAAGAAAGAAAGAAAGAACAGATTGATATACACATGTTTGCTAAGGTTATGATAGATAGATCGATAGTAAAAGGTGGTTGGTTGGATGGTTGGTTTTAGGGCGTATCAACATTTTTCGGGTCATTTAACACAAAATTAAATTTCAATCAATTCAGTTAAGATTTTTGTTTACACAGTTAAATGTCAAAACAGTTCAGTTAAATATCAAAAGAGTTCTATTTTAAACAATTCAGTTTAGCATAAGTACACAATTTAGATCTATTTAGAAAGCGTTCTATTTCAAATTGTTCAGTTTTACATTTAACCAGTCGGCTGGGGCTGTATAATACACTGACTGCAACTTTGCAGAGAGGTAAGATCCCCCCAATGAGTGTCCTGTTTATGACATTAAGCAATCTGATGGTGGTGGTGCTGGGGCTTTAGGGAATGCGGAGCACCCTTCATTGCCATTGCTCTCAGGTCCACTCTGCTCCGAAATGGTAGCATGTGATAGGGCCTTATCTATGGTTAAATAGAACTAACTGATATACTTATGCTAATCTGAATTAGCTGAATTAGGACTGTTTGAATTAACTGAATAGCTGAAAAAAGAAATGTTTTTGACAATGTTTTTGACACTTAAACTGTACATACATTTAAACTGCATGCTTATGCTAAACTAAATTGTTTGAAATGAAACTATTTTTGACATTGAAACTGAACTTACACAAAACTGAATTGTTATATAAAGAACTGTTTTGACATTTAAATGTGTGTAAACTGAATATGTACTTATGCTAATCTGGATTACCTGAATTAGAACTGTTTGAATAAACTGAATAGTTTGAAATAGAAATGTTTTTGACAATTAAACTGTGTACTCAGGCTAAACTGAATTGTTTGAAATAGAACTGACTATTTGCATAAAAATGGATTTGGCGTTAAATAACCTACAAAGGTTGAAATGCCATATAAAACCCTACAAAACCAAATAACTAACAAGTTTAACATAAGTACGCTGTTTCAATATCAAAACAAGTCTTTTTCCAACAATTCAGTTGAGCATAAGTATACCGTTTAACCCATAGATAGGACCTTATCAAGTGCTACCTCTCCGGGCCAGAGCTGACCTCGGAGCGAGATAAATGAAGAGGAATTCCGCTTTCCCCAAAGTTCCAGCATTACTGAAATCTCACTATCAGAGCCTTTAGTGTTAAATTCTAGGACGCTCTTTGGTGGGTCTTACCCCTCCATAGAGAGTCAGTCGGAATATTTTTACAGCCCAAGCTGACTGGGCAAGTCAGAAAAAGAAATATTTGAACAGGTCCATTAGAACAGAAAGGGATAGATAGGCTGGGGGATGTTAACAGGCTGCAATAGATAGATAGATAGATAGATATAAATGATTTATAGAGAGTAGGAATAAATATGCATGATAGTAAGGATTAATTGTTAAAATATTATATAATATACATGCATAGGTTTTAATTTCGGTGATGATACCAGCATGAAATCAGTTTAAGCGATTAGTCCATTGTTGATCTGATGTCCTGTGTCTGTGCTCTTATAGAGACACTTGTATAGATACATATTAATATATATATATATATATATATATATATATATATATATATATATATATATATATATATATATATATATATGTGTGTGTGTGTATATATATATATATATATATATATGTATATGTATATATCACTTGGTGGGGTTATATATATATATATATATATATGTATATATATATATATATATGTATTCATATATATGTATAAAAATACCCCCATGTAATATATATATATATATATATATATATATATATATATATATATATATATATATATATATATATATAACGCAGGAAAGTAAAAAAAAATATCTGAAAAGAAAGATAGAAAGTTAGAAAGAAAGAAAGGATTGTTCGGCTCAAGAATTTAAAAATAAATTAAAATAAAATCTTATTTGATATTTCGACCTCTAAAGTAATTTATCAGTGATTTAATATCATCAGTGACACAAATCCTGACACATTTCTGTTATAAATAACTTGGCTTCCTTTTTATTAATGGGCTCCCAGGTCGACTCATATTAAAAACAATTTTATTTGGTGCCTTTAAAATCATCTTATTCTGGCATTTCAACTCTCTCAGTCTCTATCTTTATCTCTCTTTCAAATGTCGTGTATTTATATACGTCAGCCAACCAGACCACCAGTCTAACCCAATAATGTCAGAGCTGAGGGACGCTAGTCTAAATCAATAGTTAAAATTAAGTGCTATAGTACTAGTGGCATTCTTCTAAATAGATTTTCGATTCAAAAACTATTTTTTTAAATAATATTTGTACATACATAAACATTAATTTCCTATAGAAAAATTCGTTAATGATATTTCAATAGAAGTACTTTGTATGTGATCTTATTCTAGAAATGAATTAAGTATTTATGCTATTGCAATGCACTGACAAGATTCCCCAATAATAATTCGCTGTAAATGGATGTATTATAGAAATGCATCGAAGGTGATTTTTACGATTGAAAGATTTGAAAGTATTTCTGCAATAGAAATTTATTGAGAATCGTTTTATTTTTGAAATGATGTGAAAGTAATTCTACTCTAGAAAAGCATTTGAAGAATACATCAAGGTAGGATTTATTTAAGAACGTGCCGCAAAGCATCTTACTATGGAAATGAATTAAAATTGATTTTATTATAAGTTTAATCGAAATTAATTTACTATAACCATGTATTTAACGTCGTTTTACTGTAGAAATTTATAAAAATATTATATAGAGGTTCACTGGAAGTGATTGTAATAGGAATTCCCAAAAAAGTAATTTTACAATAGTGAAGCACAACCAATGACTGTGCTATATATAGAAATTGATTTTATTCTCGAAATGCATTAAAGATTATTTCAATGGAAGTGAATTTGAAATTAGCTAACAATATCAATGCACCAAGCGTAATTTTATAAGATAAATGCATCGATAATGATTTGATAAAGAATTGTTAAATTTAAAATAATTTGCTATAGAAATTTATTGAACGTGTTTTTATTATAGAAATGCTTCAAAAATGACTTTATTATATTTACCAACCCCTCCACTCGGGCAGGATATGACACAAGCTCAATTTTTAAGCGGAGTTTATTAGGTTTAAATTCAGAGTTTTCCTTCTTCTAGACTAGTTGCCTCATTAAGGCTGAAGAACCCAGTCTGCCCTACTATTTACCCATAGCTGGAGGGAGAATATTGGATTCATATCTTTCCCAAGGGTATTAGTTCTATGTGAAATGCAATCAGTCTTGTCCAGGATTTGAACTTGTGTCGCCGTGTCCATTTCCTACGACGATAACCATTACACCACTTTTGTAATGTAGTATAAACAATCGAACTAAAAAATATGTAATATTCTTATATTTTTACTTTAGGAAAATAAAAGCAGACAACGCAGATTATCTAGCACTTCTTGCAAATAAAAATGCTCTTGTCGAATATCTTCTATATAACGTGCAGCAGGCAGTAAGGGTCATTGGTCCCTATGGGAACTCACATAAAGCATAGTTCATATGTTTTAATGAAAACAGTGCCATCTCATAATTAAATACAATCTTCTGGAATGAGTAAATTAGTTCTTATGACTTGGTAGCAAAATTTTATGTACAGAAAGTTAAGTAAACATACACATAGGTAAGGTATTGACTACTTTAGAAGGGTTATCGCCCTTAAGAAAATCTGATCTCTCTAATAAAACCAAACGACAGGATCTTTGATGAAAAGCGTGGTGAAGAACCTTCATGGATAATACACAAGAACGCTACGAGCTGTTTTGAACAAATCCTGGAAACAGCACCCTACAAAACAACAGCTGTACGGCCACTTGCTTCTCATCTCAAACAGCCTATAAGAACGACCAAGACATCCTCGGAACTGCAGGGAAGAAAAGGACGAACGCATAAATGCCGTTCTCCAATGGGCTCCTACATATATCAACACCAGTGTTAGCCGACCAGCAAATACTTGGACTCATCATTTCGGTACGGACAATAAATACGATCTTGAGGACTTATCAAGATCGATGGCTTCTTGGGATGATTGGTTAGAGAGAGTCAAAGGAACCGGTGCTATTAGCACACATGATGGGGATGATGATGGTGATGAATTCATGGCAAATCGGATTTTAAAAACAAATCAGTCAAAAGGAATTAAAGAAATTATTAGGAAAGGGCTTTTATCTAACACAAGGAGGTAATGAAAAGGTCTCGTCCAAAGCAATGGAGGAGTAATCATTTGGTTCTTAGTAGGGTTCCGGACTTTTCATCAATCATTATTTTTATACAGAAACCATAATTATAAATTAGGATTTTAAAGGATTTATAATAGATGTGAATTTCAAATATTTTTATAACGTTACATAGCAAATTGCAATACTACAGAAAGGCACTAAAAATTACTTTACTTGGAAAGGATTTTTTATAAAAATTGACTTAAGAATGATTTTACAATAGAAATTCATTGAAAAATATTTCCCTGAAGAATGCTTTGAATGTAATATTACTATGAAAATTCATTTGGATTATTTTGAAATAGAAATGGGTTTAAAGTGAATTTATCATAGAAATAAATTGAATGTTATTTAGTAGAGGAATGCTTTGGAAGTAGGTTTACTTTTAAAATGCAGTGGAAATTATTTCACTTCAGAAATACCTTTAAAATAAATTTACTCCAGAAATGCGTTAGAAATGATTTTCCAAGAATACATTTAAAGTTATTTGACTATAAGGATAGGTTGAAAGTAATCTCACAGTAAAAATACTTTGAAAGCAATTTTGTTACAAGTGTGTAAAAATAATATTTCAAAAGAAATGCACTGTAAATTATTTATGATAGAAATGCACTGGAATTATCTTATGATAGAAATGCAATGGAAATTATTTTACGATAGAAATGCACAGGAAATTACTTTTCCATATTAAAGCAGTGGAACTGATTTAACAATAAAATGAGAAATGAAGGCACTACAATTGTTACTGATGAGGTACTGAGTATCCTTTATTGGTTGACAAAATTTGCTGATTATATGTTTAATTCAAGACTTTTTGAAAGTATGATTATATATATATAAGTACGGCATATATATATATATATATATATATATACCGTACTTATATATATATATATATATATATAAGTACGGCATATATATATATATATATATAGTCATCCACAGACATTTCTGTTTCGTTCTATCAGAACTCATCAGTGTGGCTAGACAGTAGCTACCTATAGCTGAGATCGAAACCCGGTTTGACTCAAACGCCAAGCCGAAGCCTCTAACCATTCAGCCACGAGCAGCCATTAGCTGCGAAGTAAATTTTAAACGGTTATGAATCACAATTACTATTGTTTACATACATCCCTTCATATATATATATATATATATATATATATATATATATATATATATATATATATATATATATATATATATATATATATATATATATAATCGCTCGCATCAGTATACAGGATCATTGATCTATGTGTACAATGGGCTATTAACGGGCATTTGACTTTCTGAAAGAGCAGTTAACAGCTATACTCTTGCTAACCGATCCAGATCTGAATCGAACAATGACCCTGTATACTGATGCGAGCAAACAAGGGGTAGGTGCAGTCCTTATCCAACCGTGTCTTGACCAAGACGGACCGGTACCTGGCATACCAGAGGAAATACCGATATATTTCCTATTCCACTGGCAATTAAAAACTCAGCAGAGATCGTCGGTGATTGAAAAAGAGGCATATGTCTAAAAGAAATTAGATTATTTCTTGAGTGGGGCCATTTTTACGATTAAGACAAACCACAAACTACTGCGATAACTGTTGGAAGCAGAATGGACAAATGAGAGAATTCAAAAGTCGGCTCTGAAACTGTGTGAGAACAATTGTAAAATAGAGTATTTGGCAGTAGACTTGTGTGAACCTCTTGTCAAGAATACCTGAGCAGTTAGAGGTGGAATCAATTAAATTAGAACCTAAAATGTTATTTTTTGCCGGGTTGATATAAAGAATAGTTAGAATATATAAATAGCTGCCCTGTGTGCTAAACACAACACAGGGCTCAAGAAGCTATCCACTTGATGGAAACTGACTTCCAAAATTACCCCTTCCAGAAAGTGAGTATGGATATTTCAGGTTGATATAGGGAAACCCTCAGGGAAGATGAATATATACAGAGCTTTGAAAACTGGTTGACAAATTAGCCTTAGGCAAATGGGATTCCGGATAAAAAAAAGCCTTAAGAGTGGAAAGTCTGATATCGACAGATGTGTTCCCTAGGTATGTGGCCCTTGTACAGCTGGACACAGACAACTAGATCGGAAAATCTAAATGCGATTATGAGAGAAACCCTAGAGAGACGGAAAATAAAATAGGTGAGTACTTCCCCTACCACCCAAGAATGCGAAGGTGGAAAGATTCCATAAGATATAGGTCGACATATTGGGGAAATTAATAGGAAGCGATTGAAATATTTGGGTTCTATATTTAACACTGGCATTGGTTGTAGTGGGGTTCTCTATAAACGACCCCCCAAAACACTTGCTATATTACAGGGTAAGGCGCAATGTTGTCATACCGACAGAAAATCTGCTGAAACCTAAAAGGAAATATATGGGGAAGAACTAGCATAAAATATTGCTTGAAAAAATAAAATATTCACCCATGCCATGAATAGAATGTGGCGTTCTCAAAAGAAAAAAAAAATAAAGGAATAAATAAGAGAAGGGAGAAAGTTGAGTAACACTTGAAATAAGGAAAATCGGAGAGGGGAACGCTATAACAAAATAGAGAAACAAATTGGACCAGTAACATCTCTAAATTGGGACCAAATGTGAGGTTGAGTTGAGAGGGCGTATGCTGACGACTTGTAATAAGCTGAGGTTGATGGTTGACAAAACCCAAAACATAAAGATAAAGAGAAAAGGAAGAGAAGTGTACCACTTAGCTTACTAGAAGTTGTTGAAAATGAAAGTTAAATTGAAGATGACGAAAAGGAAAACCACCATTATAGGTTAACTATTGAGGAAACACCCAGAGATAGGAAGATTGAGATGGGTGAAACCTAAACAAACCACAAAAGAACCAGGAAGGGTGAACACCCAACTCTTAGAATACATATTGGTAAGTATGTGATACATAGGTGGGTGGGGTCGGGGCGTTATCGTGGGTGCTGACATAACTAATCCTTTGGTGATCACCTTATCTTGTTAAGGGTAGAGATTAACTGAGAAAACACTCAATAATGATAGTAGCTATTTTGCTATTCTGACAAATAAGGATCCCTTTCAACTAACATTGTTATTGTTAGTGAACACAAGAGGACCATGGTGGCGCTGACAAAACATCATTTTTAAAAGTCAAGAAAGGTGGTTGTTACCAAATCAAGATTGTTGATAAACCTAGTGTAATAAAAAAAACAACAGAGACTAAAATAAACTAATAAATAAACTTTATTTAAAGTTGATAACATTTTGGAAATGGTAAATTATACTTTTGTTTATATACCGAACAATTGGCGTCTGTTACGACTATTCCATTATTACAAAGGGGTGATCGGTATCGAGTACTTTTCATACAACACCTCGTAATCGATTTAAAAACCGTATGATATATGCTAAATAAATTAAAGGGTGAAGTAGTTAATCTGTGGCACAGAAATATAGACTTAATATGGTAACACAAAAATGTAGACTTATTTAAGAATACCTTCGATTACTGTTTTTAGAGGCAACCCTCCAAGAATATCAGCGGAAAGAAATAAGCAATTATTTATGAGACGTTGAACTAATACGTACGAGGAATAAGAATGTGGTTATTTTCATGGTGGGAAAGGGCTAAAGGCCTAAAGCGTTTTATTCGGGGCAGTGTCCGAGGAAGAGGGATTAGGAGAAAACAAAAGAAAGTGGGGGAGGATCAACAGATGTTGGATCAGTTTACTAAGGAAAGTATATCTATATTAGATATAACGTGATTAGAGTTGGCAAAGAACAAGAGTAATATAGACGAACCGATGAGTGAGTAACACTCATTAAGAGACGAGATGCTTAACATATCTGAAAGTATTGCAAAGTATTTCATAATATAATTAAGTTAATGATTTTTTATATTAATCATTTTTCGTTAATTATATTTTATTATTTAGTTCGGTAAGGCTTTGAACTACTCGGGTCTCTTAGTCCAGGTGCATAGTCAGATTGCGCAGTCTTACGCCAGTGCGGAAATGATATGACAATCATCATCTGTCATAATAAATCCAAGACAGAAAATGGGGCTAGAATGTGGATGACGTCATGCACAGAAGAGATGGTGCTGAGAATTTGAGGATTTTGAAAAGACAGTAGCTGAGGGTTCGACCGTTGAAGGAGCAGTTGAGTCTTCTACCGTTGAGGAGTGCGGTTGAGTTTTTCGGATCTCGATCGGCAGAGATGAATTGAGATCTTAAACATCACAAGATGCGCCGCACGTTGGGATCAGCACAGTATGGTTAGCATAGGCTTTTAAGAATTGTGTCTCTCTCCTCGTGTCACCATGGACCGAAGCCAGAAATTAATAAACCCGTTTGTATCCGAAACGAAAGTGTCCGCCTGTATTTGTATATGTATTCGTATTGAAGTGGAGATTGATATCATTATGGCTATACAACAATTTCAGGAATCAAGTGATTTTATACTACAATATTTCCAGTTGATAAGCATTACGAATAAGATGTAACAAACTAGTCAAATCCTTATGGTATTATTGAAGCATGTCAGAGATTAGATATGTTATCATTAGTGCATTTATCACACAGCGTAAAATCTCTGGTCGCTTGAAGGGAAAACAAACCAAACTACCTCATCACTTAAGACTACCGGTTAATCCTACCAAAGAATTATTGAAATATTACTGCACTCAGAGTTTTGTCACCCTGTGAAAGGATTAGAAAATATTAGTAATTGGTTTGGTTTATTTGTTTAATGGCATATCAACCTTTGTAGGTTATTTAATGCCAAAGTTCTTTCTCCTAGAAGAACAGTAGTGGTACTATTTAACCCATAGCTGGGAGGATAAGGGGGTTCATACCTTTCTCAAGGGTATTTGTCCGAAAGTGAACGTAATAGCGCGACAGGAGTACGAACTCGCTTATTACGATTCCACAGTCTATCACTTTAACCATTACACCACGAGGACACCCCAATATTAGTAATGGTATATGTTCAATTATTAGATAGGGGAAGTATGTTTGAGATACATTAAGCGAAAAATCTGCCCATTCCATACCCTCGGGTAGAACAGAAATCAGAAATAGTTGCAAAGTACAAAATAGAGACAGAATACATAGCCTTTGATCCAGCTAGAAAAAGAATTATGTTCCTGAAATGTGAAAAAAGAAAAAGTGAAAAATTAATGCCCTGAGAACGTGTGGTTCAGCTAGTCCAATTTACGTGACTGGTTGTGTGTATTCGAATTGTTTAGAAGGGATAAGAAAAAAAATTGAGGACAGTGGGTAAATAGAGGTATTAACATATACTCTGTTACCCCAGGCCATCTGGAGAGTGTCTCCCCTGGTGTAATGTTTAAAGTGCTCGACTGCGAAATCTTAGTAAGTGAGTTCGAACTTCAATCGCGTTATTACGTTCGCTTTCAGATAAATACCCTTGGAAAAGGTATGGACCCCCTTATCCTCACATGTATGTGTTAAATAATATAATTACTGGTCTTCTATATAGATGGATTTGGTATTAAATAAGCCAAGAATGTCAATATGTCATTTGAAAACCAAACCTAATCAAACCAGACCAAAGCAAACCAAACCAAACGCAAGTCATTAATATATGTAATGTGATTTGAACAGTTGCAACCCATGTGGGCTTAAAAGTATGCGAAGGGAGTCCCACTAGCATAATAACATTAATTTCCCCCATTGTCTATAATCGAGATACCTATAGGTTGCTCTTCATCTGTAATGTTCATTTCTCTCCCTACATATTATAAAAAAATTGGACTTGAATTATTTTTGTTTAACACTCAGCATTATAAGGTATGGATCAAGGATAGCGTGGAGCAATCCAGGGAAAGGAGTTGCGCCCTCCCCTACACCTCGGTGTTGTAGCTATTGAAAAGGGAGCCTTCAGGTCGCCCTCGACTACTGTCGCCAACTTAAATGAGAAATTTCCCGATTTAAGCTTAAAGATAATGCCTTAATTACAAAGACCCTTTGAGAAAATAAACCTTGATCAGTTGAAAGATAATTTAGATGCCCTAAAAGAAGAAAATTCGGTATTGAGAAATAACTCAGAAATCGTAATAAGTTAATCTGCTATTCTAAGAACTATAATAGTTATAGCTGTAGTGATATCAGCCTTATGGGGGCTTAAGAGATGAATAAAACTTTACTAATCTAACAAAATATACCGACCATTGTATATAGAAAGATGAGGAAGGCATGGTAAAGTGTGCCTCATCAAAGCAATTTGAATTTGATTACATTAGATTTTACGATCGAGGTAGTCATGTCTATTGAGCAAAGCCTCCCCATCCTTGAGAATCTTCCCAAGAATAAACATTTTAAAAAAAGAGAAAAAGGAAAACAGTCATTTCATATATTATAACTTAAATAATGTGTAAGGGTTGTTTCGTACGTTAATGAGTAAAAAACAACCCCCATTAGCATGTTATTTTTGTTCTCTCTTTCATAATATAACTAAAAAGTTATTTAGTGAAGGGGATTTAGGAACCGCTTTAAAGTTAAATATATTATTCCCGCAATAGAAGAAGAGAAATATTTTTTTCACAGAAAGATAGATTCTGTTGCTAGGTTAATCCAATCACTTTTTTTTTACTTGAACAGACTTGAAAAAAAAAAAGGAAGAAGAAATAGAAGTGGGTTTATTGGAAATAAATTTCAAATGACAAGAAAAAGATGAGTGAATGTAATCCCATGAAGTCAGAGACATTATCAGAAAAAAATTATTAACCAGGAAAAAAAAGATCCACCGATTTACATTTTCGAAGAATAAAGTAGTATATTACAAATGTGTAGTTTGGCGGAAATGGATCTTGAAAGGAAGTGTTATATTTTGACCTTCCACCCGGCCCAAAAATGCGATTCAAAGGTGATACACCGGAAGAAGTTACACATTCCAATGGCCAGTAATCGAAAGAGATCGCGTGGGTGGATTAAGACTTATGATATGGAACAAGGTGAAGGTCCCATTGTGCCACTACAGTGATGCACCGGAAGAGAGTAACCTCTGAACTGCATGACAGTTATTTCCGCTTGATGACGATTAAACATTCGATTTCAAAGATCTAGTGGGCGATCGTGTGGGCGTTGAATTATTATTTAACTCAGTTGAGTTTGGGGTGCCAAAGCAGTTGCCAGTAGAATTCTAGAGAGTTAGAGACCAGATGTGGTAGGGAAAGCCACACCCGACCGGGGGGGACCTCGGAAAACCCCCGATGGAGTGGACCCCAACATCAGGAGAACAAGAAAGACACAACGTGACGGTCATAACAGTGGGGTCAAAATATGAAGTTTATGTTCGGTCCCCAGCACCCTCTCACATGCAAACCTTGAACAACCCTTTCGAACCCTTGCAATAAAGTGAGAGGTAAATATAATTGTAAAGAAGTTTTCCTGTGCCTTCCTTCTTGCATCTTTCTTCCTTCCTGCGTCGTTTGTTCCTGCGTCTATCTTTCTGTGTGCGTCTGTCTTTATTATTATTGAGTCGTTATGATACGGCACATGACTATATAACAGATGAGAAAGAAATTGTCAAAACTTACTAATTGATGAGAAAGGAAATAATATATGCTGTTTTTAATTTTGACTGATTGTTATGTTTATGAAATAGTGGACGGCAGAATCGACCATAGAAGCGAGGACCTGTAAATCATCAAAGAAATATTAGTACAACCCTTCAATTAAAATCTCAGGATTTGAAATAACACTTTCTAACAAATTCGAATGTGGAAAATTTTCTTTAAAACTTTTTGACGTAATATAACTAAAATTATAGTAATTCTAAATTTTTGGAAGAGCTCTTCTTTGTGTGAGGGTGAGAATGAATCGAATATTGAAGGTGTAGCATGACGAAGATATAGGATTAATAGTTGAAATCCAAATTAAGAGAAAATTGATGCTATCAGTAACTTTGCCGTTCTACTCAGATGATTGATATACATAAAAGCAAAGCATGTCGTCCGTCGTCATAGTGAGAGTGCAAACCTGGTGGGAATTTCAGCGATACTCAGTTTTTGACTTTGTACCATATTGCCCTGGGTATAGGATGGTCGAATAAAGGTACCACTTTTTTAAACTAAATATTATTAGTGTTACAAGCCCTGTTTTGTTTTCTGTTTGTTAGCGACGATGATTTTTTTTTACTTTATTAATAGTACAGTCTCATCCGTCAAATCCTCGACTGGTTACTTCGATTTGTGATTGATCAACTGTCTGGTTCAAAAACACAACGTGGGCAGATAGAGGATTAGTTATGTCATCTGAGGACAAAACCAGTCAAGCGGAACGGTCAGCAAACTGAAAGTAGAATCACTCAGTGTTTGATAATGGGGTTGGGGGTACAACCAAACACACACACACACACACACACACACACACACACACACACAAAGATAAATATATGTGTGTGTGTGCGTGTGTGTGTGTGTGCGTGTGTGTGTCTGTGTGCATAAAAACGAATAAATCTGCAAATGAATTTGAGTTTGGTATTTTAAGATATGTATATATATATATATATAATTTGAAATGAGTTTATTAAATGTTTAATTGACGACGTTATATTTAGTATATATATATATATATATATATATATATATATATATATATATATATATACGTTAGTGTGTGTGAGTGTGTGTGTGTTAATGAATAAATTCTATCGCTAGTACTGTTGTGTTTGTTCTAGATACATAATTGATTTTTCCTTCTTTTCACCTTCGTCACTAAACAAAAAATTCCCCAGGAGTCAGAATCTATAAATATTATTGATGGATAATGTATACCCCTACGGGAAAATGTTAATTGAATAGCCAGAAATGTGCCAATAATACTTTTTACTAAGTAGATTAATAAAACTATGCTACATAAATGTGAGCCAAACTGGTTTCAAAAAATATAAAAAAAGGGAAATAATGCAATTTTTTTTGTTTCAAACACAAAACACAATCTTCTTATTTTCGCTCCTTATACTTTTGATTTGAGGAGGCACACGAGGTGTAACGGTTATTGTTATTGCAAATGACAGTAGACCCGATTTCACATAGCGCTCACACCGTTGGGAATGGTATGAATTCAACTATTTTCTTTACTGCTATGGGTAAATGTTAGGGCAGACTAGGCTCTTTCACCTTGGTATGGCAACCGGGTATGAAAAGGAAAACTTTGGATTCAATCCAATAAAACTCTGCTCAAAACGACCTTGTGTCATATACTGCTTAGGCGGAGTGGCTGTCTAAATACTTTTATTTTCAGTTTTGGCTATCTTAACGTAAACTCAGAAAATATGAAGTGAAACGATGTTTAAAAGATATGTATTGACCCGATCCCTCTTACACTGGCAGGATGAGACACAAGGTCAATTTCTAAGCGCAATAATTTTGGTTTGAAAGATGTTTTCCTTTTCCTAAATCGGTTGACTTATCAAGGCTAAAGAATCTAGTCTGCGCCAGAATTTATCCACATTCTTGGAGCTTTGAATAATTGATTGTGTTTTATGGCATATCAACCCTTATAGGTTATTTAATGCCATATCCTTTATATATATATATATATATGATTTGTAAATGAATAGATTCCTTAGGAAAATTTCAAGCGAGTCAAAGCTTATTTGTTTTCACACAGTTAAATGGTTTTTATTGCTATTTAACACAAATAATTCAATTTAAGATTAATCATTTGTTTGCAAACAGTTAAATGGTTTGAAGTATAGTAAACATTTTTCTTTGACCAACTCCATCTGGGGTTTAAAATTCCATTACCAACGATAACTGTTATGGTAAGATGAAATGGTTGTTTGGGTGGTTTTGAATTAACCATTTTTAGGTATTTAATACCAAATCCTCTTTATAAATATACATTAAATAAAAAGATTTGTTAACACATTTTATAGATTGTTATGCACACACTTGGCAGGTTTCAAGCATTTTTATCTCATTCAAATAATTCTATTCAATATTAATCATTTGTTTGCACAAAAAGAAGTGGTTGTAAGTATTGCTGTAAACGTTACGCCCTCACCCCCACCACGTTATCTCAGTCTTCTAACCATGTCACTTCTTACGCCGGCCGGTGATCAACTAGTGGTTGAGGGGGTAACGCACATTTCTTGCCACCACAAGAATACGATCGAGGGAACGGAGAAAATAGAAGGACAGACGAACAAACACGAACAAACTTGGGGTTAACCAAGAGCAGAGGAAGGTATGCAACACTTTGCATTCCTGATAGCATATATGGACTAACGCTAGCATGGGTTACTAGCAAAAATTCCTCAATGCTACTGGAATCAGACTCATCTTGACTCACTCTCGCTGGACCCTATCCCATGCTGCCTCGCCTCTCTGCTCCGGTGTCCGGTGTTGACTGCCCCTGTCCGTGGTTCCACGCCAACCCTCTGCTGCTCGCTTCTCTGCTGTCCAGCCGCCAACTCCCTCTGCTGGGTCGCGTCGTCAACTGCCCTCGTCCGGGTCCCCCGTCAACTGCCTCTCTCGCGTCCCCTTCCCACTTCCGGATACGGCGAGATTTCATGTCCAAAAATCCTTTGTCTGGTTTCGCGCCAAAACAGACAATTGAATCGTCTGCTTTGGCAGCCCATCCACATAGTGCTACATTGCTATGTATCACTAACGATACAATTTAACATATTTCTTTGTTTACATTTAAAAAAGACAAAGAGGTCTATTTGACCCATAGATATGACACTTAGTTTAAGTGTCCAACAGTTCGATTTAAAGCACAGATAGGACGAAATCAGCTGCTACCACTCCGGGTCAGAGTGGACCTGGGGACAATGGAAAGAAAGGGGTACTCCATTTTCCCTAAATCTCCCTAAATTTCCAAGATTGGAGCCTCACTATCAGATGGTTTAGGGTCATATCCAGGACAATTGTTCGGGCGTCTTACCATTCTACAGAAATGCAGTCCGGGTATTCTACAGCCCCAATGGACCAGGCCGGTGAAATTGGAATCTCTCTTCAAGAGGCTATTTGTTTACGGTGCCTAACATTTCAATGTAGTCGCTCACCAAATCATTTTTTGGTTGAGGTATAAATTCTCAATCTTATCAAAGTTAGCATTTTCATTCCCCAAATCCATTCCGATTCGATCCTTTCCCATAATCATTTCCTAATCTTCTACTGCAGTTTTGTGCTCTGTTAAGTATATTTCCCTCCCTCTCTTGAATTACACGTGATGTCAAAGTGATTTCGCTACTCTGAGGCCATAGAATACGCTAAATGAACCCTTTGTAGGGAATGGTAGGAGTCGTTTTTGTGTCACACCCAGAGCATCTGGCTGTGACACAAGACATTATCTGATGATAATTCTTCATTTCTGGAAATCTGAGAAGTGTGGAATATTCCGTTATTGACATTATTCCTTGGTCTACTCTAAACTGGCATGGTTTTAAATTCTAGAGTCCTATCCAAGGGTCGAATACATCTGTTTGGAAATTATTTGTATTCGATAGGAATACTTGATAGCTTATAAACAGTTGGAAATATTTGAAGCTATAAATCTTTATTAAAGAGTTAGATATTTGAAAAAAAGATGCGTTAAAAAACGGTTATTATTAAATGGAAATAACCACTTTTAATGGTATAAATAATATCTAATGAGAAAAACAACCACTTTTAATGGTATAAGTAATAAGTAATAGGAAAAATAACTACTTTTAATGGTATTAGGAATAAGTAATAAGAAAAAACACTTTTAATGGTATAAGTAATAAGAAAAAATAACCACTCCTAATGGCATTAGTAATAAGTAATAAAAAAATAACCGCTTTTAATGGCTTTAGTAATAAATAATTAGAAAGAAATATCGGTTGCGCTTGGTGTAATGGTTATCGTCGTAGGAAATAGACACGGTGACTTGAGTTCAAATCCTGAACGAGGATGATTGAATTTCACATAGCACTAATACCGTTGAGAAAGGTAGGAATCCAATTATACTCCCTGCCGCCCATGGGTAAATAGTAGGTCGAACTAGGTTCTTCATCCTTGGTGAGACAACTAGTCTAGGAGAAGGAAAACTCTGAATTCAAACCTGTTAAACTCCGCTTAAAAATTGAGCTTGTGTCATATCCTACCCAAGCGGAGGGGTTGGGTAAGTAGAATTAGAAAGAAATAATTGAAACCTTGCAACTGTGAGCAAATTATTTGTTTTAGACAAGAATACGTGATATTAAACTGGGATTATAGAAAAATACAATGGGACAATGGGACACTGAGAATATAGCTGACTACAATGAAACTAGATGGCAATTACACAAGAATGCTGCGTGCAATCCTGAACGAGTCCTGGCAGCAACATCCCACAAGACACCAACTGTACGGCCACCTGCCCCTATCACGAAAACTATTCAAGTTAGACGAACCAGACATGCAGGACATTGCTGGAGAAGCAGAGATGAACTCATATGAGATATACTCTTATGGATCCCCACACATGGCCGCGCAAAAGCAGGACGATCAGCACGAACGTACATTCAGCAGCTATGTGAGGATACAGGTTGTTGTCCTGAAGACCTACCTAGGGCGATGAACGATAGGGAGGAGTGGCGAGAGAGGGTCAGGGATATCCGTGCTGCCAGCACGATATGATGATGATGATGACAATGAA
The DNA here is from genome assembly GCA_963585895.1 of Sepioteuthis lessoniana. Lineage (NCBI taxonomy): Eukaryota > Metazoa > Mollusca > Cephalopoda > Myopsida > Loliginidae > Sepioteuthis > Sepioteuthis lessoniana. Next base: position 30,318,440 of record OY757914.1, read on the forward strand.
ATGAATCAAATGTTAACATTAAATAACCCATAAGGAGTTAATACGCCTTTGAAAAAATAAACCTAGCCAATCTTCTTATATATATATATATATATAACACTCCGGACGAACAGGATGCGGCACAAGGTACCCTTTTCAAGCAACCCTTAAGAGGTTTAAATTCAGATTTTTCTTTTTAGACCAGTTGCCTAACCAAATATCTATCAACAGCTGGAGCGAGAATAGTGAAATTTATACTTTTTCCAAGGATATTAGTGCTTTGTGAAACACAAATACGTTATAATATATATATATATATATATATATATATATATATATATATATATATATATACTTACTAATCTCATTTTACATCTGCATCAGCTTAAGTTGAATGAATATAAATTGTGGTAAGAATATTATTGTGCATAAAATTTCCAAGAGGGTAGGTCCCGTCTACATCATTTAAAATCCAGGTTTAACACCAGAGATAAAGGCACAAATACTTTTCCTGCAAATAGATTTAAATATGTTCAAGGTCTAAGCGATATTTACTTAGCTTATAAAGTATAAACACGACTATCATGTGGCTAAATCGTTTGCACAGCTTTCTACAATGTCCTTTATCCGCAACCCAGGTAAAAGCTAATTCAACGATTTATCTTCCTTATTAAGAGCGTATTTCCATACTTGGCACATGACTATGTCGCTTCAGCTTCGACCATTTAACCCGAATCTAATCTTTTAAACCCTGGCGAAACGTTGTATACTATACGTATACATATGCAAACCACACAATACAAATACACAAGTGGGACTCCGTTGTTCAGGTACGAACGGTTTTATTAGTTTCTGACTTCGGTTCTTCAACACGAGGAGAGAGACACAATTCTTAAAAGCTTTTCGTAATCATACTATGGTAATCCCACACCAAACGTTCGGCATGTCTCATGGTGTTTAAGATCTCTCTTGGTAGAGATCCGAAAAACTTAACTAAATAATCAGTGGACCAATCTCAACTTCATGCCCCAATGGCAGAGAACTCAACTTCTCTGGCTCCATGGCAGAAACTCAAGCTTCTGCCTATAGGGTACAATGTCAACCTTCAACTCAATGGCAGAGAACTCAAATTTCTGCCAACATGGTCCAATGTCAACCCTCAACTGAATGGTCAGACTTCAACTTCTCAAAACCATAGTCGGACCTTAACTTTCAACTCAATGGCAGAGAACTCAATTCTTTGCCTCCATAGTCCAATGCCAAACTTCAACTACCGTGATTTTTAAAATCCTCAAATTCTCAGCCAATCTCTTTTGGGCATGACGCCACCAACATTCCAGCCTCATTTCCTGTCTGGGGTTTATTATGACAATGGTGATTGTCATATCCTTTGCGCACGAGCGTAAACTGTAGCCTATGCTATGCACCTGAACTCTTAATCCAAATAGTTCAACGCCCAACCAAACTGAATGATAAAATACAATTAATGAAAAATGATTAAAAAAAAAAAGACATTTTCCGACATATGGCCATTACCACTGTTGTCTGACCAGCAAAAACTGAATGTCATCTAGAAGTCTCACCAAGAGCAATAGCCAATAGGGACGGATTGAGAGAGATAAAGAGAGTGATAGAGGCAGAGACAGAGAGAGGATTAAAGGAAACTGTGCTGTCGGTGCTGTTTCATGGTGATGATATTTTTCCTTTCCAATTCTTGAACCACCGCTTAGATATCGTGCCAGGCTTTAATTGGCTTTATAAATATGTACACATTATGTATATTCATAAAATACACCAGCTGCTTACAATATATGCACTCACACTTTTACTCTTGGAGATATCCATATTTACCCAACCCCTCCGCTCGGGCAGGATATGACACAAGGTCAATTTTCTGAACGGAGTTTAACAGGATTGAATTCAGAGTTTTCCTTCTCCTAGACTAGTTGCCTCACCAAGGCTGAAGAAATCAGTCTGTCCTACTATTTATCCTCAGCTGGAGGGAGAATAATTGTATTCATACCTTTCCCAAGGGTATTAGTGCTATGTGAAATTCTATTAGTCTCGTCCAGAATTTGAACTCGTGTCGCCGTGTCCATTTCCTACGACGATAACCATTACACCACGGGCACCTCTTGGATATATCAAATACACCCATATTATCTATTTAAGACTACTTTTATATTTAACCTATTCATACCCACCTGCTAAACAGAGTAAGTACTAATCTTTTCAAGGCGTCTTAATTATATTAATAATGATAAAATAAATAAAATAATGTTAAATTCAGTATGATGATTATACAATTTCTTTAATCGTCCAAGATAGATAGCATTTAAAGGTTTCCACTGTAGTAATTTTTATGTTATCGCTGTAAATAGAGCTTGATTTTCACTTGTTCTAGTTGTCAGTTTTTGACAGTTTTATCGCTGTAAATAGAGCTTGATTTTCACTATTCAGTATTTGAACCGAGATCAAGGCTAGAATTTCGAATGCTGATTTTCATGGCCAAAGTAAGACTTCCGCATTTATAGTATTGTCAATATACCTTTGTCTAAAACTATCGGGTACTTCTCTTGTCGTTGTGTCCAACGTGCTCAACGTTGCGACGTTGTAGTAAACGAGTTCGAACTCCAGTTGCGATATTACGTTATATGTTCGGTTGAATATTGCTGGGTAAAGAATAATACTCCCTAATTCGTTCCATCTGACAGGTAAATATTTCAAGTATTGTTCTTCTACAAGAATGGCTTTGGCATAAAATGACCTCCGAAGATTAGTATACCATCAAACAAAGAAACAAGACCAAACCTAAACAAACGAAAATCAAGACAAAATGTTGCTAAAAATGAAACATTGCGTGTGTGAGAGTATTTTTTCTTTCCCTCCATATGTCAACACACACACACACGCACGGAGAGAGAGACAGAGAGAGAGAGAGAGAGAGAGAGATGTATAGACATATAGGTACCCACGGATTAATGGTTATCGTCCTAGGAAGTGGACACGGCGACACGAGTTCAAATCCAGGACGAGGCTGATAGCATTTCACATAGTACTAATACCTTTTGGAAATGCATGAATTGAATCATTCTCTCTCCGGTTATGGGTAAATAGTAGGGCATTCTGATTCTTAACTTTAGTTAGGCAACCAATGTGAAGGTAAACTTTGATTTCAAACTTCTTAAACTCCGGTTAAAATTAACCGCGTGTCTTATCATACCCATGGAGAAGGGTTGATGCACACACACACACACACACACACACACACACACACATATATATATATATATATATATATATATATATATATATATATATATATATATATCACCACCACCATCACCATATCGTGCTGGCAGCACGGATATCCCTGACCCTCTCTCACCACTCCTCCCTATCGTTCATCGACCTAGGTAGGTCTTCAGGACAACAACCTGTATCCTCACATAACTGCTGAATATACGTTCGAAATGGTCGTCCTGCTTTTGCGCGCCCATGTGTGGGGATCCATAAGAGTACATCTCTTATGAGTTCATCTCTGCTTCTCCAGCAGTGTCCTGCAGGTCTGGTTCGTCTAACTTGAATAGTTTTCGTGATAGGGGGCAGGTGGCCGTACAGTTGGTGTCTTGTGGGGTGTTGCTGCCATGACTTGTTCAGGATTGCACGCAGCATTCTTGTGTAATTGCCATCTAGTTTCTTCTCCAGCCGTTTTGTTAGCGTCCATGTAGTGCATCCATATAGCAGTATCGATGTGACCGCTTCCTGGAAGAAACTGCGTTTCATCTTATCGGTTAGGTCTGATTTCCATATAATCGATAGCCTATTGATAGCTGTCCATGCTTTCGTTAACCTCGTTTCGATGTCCTTTTCGGTTGATTCGACGCTGCTTCCTAGGTACGTGAATTTGTCTACTAGTTTAAGTGGGGTTCCTTCTAGAGTGGAGATGTCCCCCGTTTGGTTATAGCACATATATTCCGTTTTGTGTGCATTAACATGGAGGCCTATGCTTGCTGCTGCTCGTTCCAAACTATGCAGAAGTGTTTTGGCTTGGTCAGGTGTATTTGCCAGTATCGCTATGTCATCGGCGTAGTCGGCGTCGGTAATTGTTGTTGCGGGGTATCTTCTGCTTCTTCTCTTCGTCAGTTCGAAGCCATTCTCTTTGACAAAATCAAAGAGAAAAAAAAAATATATATATATATATATATATATATAAGTTTATCATTATATTTTATGTAACGTCCATTTTTTCATAATTTTCCCACACAAGCCTTCAAAAATACCCACAAATCACCTGTGGAAGCAAATAAGACATTCACATCTTTAGCTGAACCGATGATCACACGTATTTCGAGGACGGTGAAAGATCGTCTGGGCTACCAAACATTTTGTTGCAGTTTTTCGCTGGAAACACGTCTCGGTTCAAAAGAAACACGCGTGCTTGCACTCCTTAAAATAGTGTATATCCAAAGAGAGGAGCTGTATTTTTTCGAAGGACTATATTATAGAGACAATCGTTCCTTGGAGAGTCCCCATGGCGTAGCAGATAATTTCCAAGACAGTTACGTCCTAGTAAGTGAGTTCGAATTTCAGTCGCTCTATTACTTTCACTTTCAGGCTAATATCCATGGGAAAGCTATGGCACCCTATTCCCAACAACAAGCTATAGATTAGATTACACCTCTACTGTCCTATAATGATAGCTTTGGATTTAAATATCTCCAGAAGGTTGATATGTCATTTATCAAATAAACCAAATCAAACAATCTCTACTAAATTGAGCATAAGGTGGCAAAAAGGCTTTGTGAGCCTGGGAAGATTTTATATAAAATATAATTTTTTAAAAATGCTTTCATTTCGTTTCATTTTTTAATGGCAATTAAAACTTGGTCCTTTATTTAATGCCAAAGCCAATGTGGTAGAAGGACAGTAGTGATATAATTTAATCCATAGGAAATTCGTATTTCCTTTATTTAATGTCCTTTATTTAATTGAGCTTTATTTAATGTCAAAGTTATTATAGAAGAACAACTGTGATACTATTTAATACAACGAAATACGTATCTTTCTTTAATATAAAAGTCCAAAGATGTACGGTTTAGCGTGACTGGATTTCGAACACACTGACTATGATGTCGTAATCTTACACGTTAACTCCTACTCGACAGGAGCTTCCATTCAAAAATTAGATTTTTTTTTACGATAGTCAGTCACCAAAAATCCAGTCCTTTTGCCATACTAAGCTCAGTTTAGTAAATGCCCACTCTAGAATACACAGTCCTGTTACAGAATTCTAAATTCCATCTAAAGTGTGTACATAACAAATGTCTAATCAGTGGTAACATCAGTGTTGAAGACCTGGTTTTTCCTATTTTCGGCGCCAAAAACAGTCAACGATTCAATCAGTGATTGGAACCGGCCCAATGGCTGCTTCATTAAATTGGCTATATCCGTTCAGTGTAGGAAGCGAAACTCCAAGATCAGTCCACTTCTGTCCACTGATGTGCAGTGTTCGTAATCGGTTTGGATTTTACTTGCAAAACTTGCCACAACATTTGCCCACATAGACCGATAATCAACGCACCCACGTTGGATACTAAAAAGGCGTTTTTAACATGGCGCAGATAGATTAGGAAAAGAAAGAGAATTAAACATTTTCTCCTAATGTGAATCCGATTTGTGCGGGTATACACAAATTTATAACACAGACACAGACACACACACACACACACACACACACACACATATGTACGTACATATACACACACTTAATGCACATGTGTTGTAATGGTTAACAATCTTATATAGCATTGCAAATTCGACTAGCTGGTTGAATTCTTCACAGATGGCCACATACTGGCGATCTTGTGCTAAATTTAAGCCAGGCTTAGCAAATAACTATGTAGTGGTAAGTGTAGAATTACCGTAACATCAATGCGAATCTCAATTTACTTTCAATTCTTCAATCAAAAACCGAGCCGCAAATTCGACTATACCCACCGTTGTCCATTCTTGTGCTACCGTTGTCTCCCTCTCATTAAATTTGTTACAACACTGAGTAAAGTGGTACAGATTAGTATATATATATATATATATATATATATATATATATATATAAAGTTAGACGGGTTTCGATCCCGGCTTCGAGCGTCCTGCGTGTCTAGCCACACTGAAGAGTTCTGATAGAACGAAACAGTCTGTCTGTGGATGATTATATATATATATATATATATATATATATATATATATATATATATATTGTGAAAAGTCTCTGAGTATTGTGGCTAACGTGCTGGAGCGTGAAATCGTACGTATCGAGTTCGAAATCAAATCACACTATTATGTTCTCTTACCTTCTACAAGTATAGTTTTGGCATTAGATAATCCACAAAGGTTGACATGCCATTAACCAAGAAGCCAAACTAAAAAAAAACAAGTTAAAGTTTCCTCACCGGATTGAAACGTAGACTTCTTTGATATTGTTGCTGGAGTTCTGCAAGGGAAAGCATTAGCCCCATACTGGTTCATAATCTGCCTAGACTACGTACTTTAAAAGTCATTAGGTATAATGACAAAAAATGGCTTTACATTAGAAAAGGCAAGAAACAGATGAAACCATGCAAAAACTATTACGGACGTGGACTACGCTAATGACATAGTGCTTCTGGTAAATACACCGGCCCAGTCTGAACTCTTTCTGCATAGTCTGGAACAGGCAGCAGTCGGTATAGGCTTCCATGTAAATGCAGACAAAAACAAAGTATATGTGCTTTAATCAAATTCAAAGTGGACACATATCCACCCTAACACTTGATTCTTTGAAACTAGTGGACAAGTTCACCTACCTCGGAAGCAGCGTCTAATCTACAGAAAATGACGTGACAAGCGAAGGTATGGTCTGCTATCAAAAGCTTGTCAGGCATATAGATGTCAGACCTATCCGATAAAATAAAACTCATTTTTTCCATACTACTATATTAATGCACCTCATAGACTCTGACAAAAATGCATTGAGAAAAAGCTTGACGGCAAATGTGCAAGAATTCTACGAGCAATATTGAAATTTTCCTCTAAACAACATACCACAAAACAGAAGCTTTAAGGTCACCTACCTCCCATCTCTAACCATTCAAATCAGACGAGCAAGGCATGCGGGACATTGCTCGAAAAGTAAGGACGAATGTTGTCCAATGGACATCTACACGAGGAGGGGCAGGTGTTAGAATACCAACTAGAACTTATTTACAACAGCTCTATATGGACACAGGACGTAATTTAGAAGACCTGTTAAAAGCGATGGACGATAGAGCCGAAGGCCTAGAGATGGCATGGGATATCCATGCTAGCAACACGACATAATGATATATGTATAATACCTGAAAATGTTTTCTCTACTAATATCAGAGAGAAGTGTATTCCTCAATTTTCCAGAGACACACACACACACACGCACACACACACACACACACACACACACACATATATATATCTATAGAGAGGGAGAGCTAATAAGTTAAGACGATTCGTTTTTAATTTCTTTGTTTTATAGAATTTCAACCCTCATGGGTTATTTAATACCAAAGGCATCCTTATATAAATGAATAACAGTGACACTATTTAACCCGTAAATAGGATAAATTGGGGGTTCAATGTCTTTCGCATGGGTATATTATATGAAAGTAAATGATATAGTGTGATAGGTGTTTGAACTCACTTAAATCGAGCAATTTAGCCATTACGCCATGGGGATAACCTCCATTTTTTGTTTTAAGCAAAATGTACTACTGTTTTATGATCCTTTAAAAATGATTCAATAAATTTGACGGGTATTATTCAACAAAATATATGACTGAAATAATGTTACCTTTTAATCGCTGCCATTGTAAGTCTAATAGAAACGACAGTAATATCTGCATTCAAAATTTGCTCAATATTCACAATAAATAGCACTAAGTCAAAGTTATTTCGAAGAACCATTTCGAAGGACAAATCTTTAAATTTCACGACTTCAATCGGAGCTATTGAAAGTCTACTAGAAACCACAATAATACGTGCATTCAAAATTTGCTCAATATTTACAATAAATAGCACTAAGTCAAAGTTATTTCGAAGGACCATTTCGAAGGACAAATCTTTTAATTTCGCTTCTTTAATCGGAGCAATTGTATTCTAGGTATGGAATCCTGCAAGAAATGATAATAAATTAAAATCAGGGAATCTGGGTCCTATTTATACAGGAGACATTTTTACAAAACTGCTAAAACTATGAAAACATATTATGCAGTTAAGGTAACTATTAAAAAAACAAGTACATTTACAAAGTTTTATATCAGGAGGAGAATGTCGGAAAGTAGACGAGTTGTTGGTCTTGCTTTTCCTTTCTTTGTTCCCTCTTTATTGATTACATATAAATATCATTTCGCCATTTATTTTTAGGTTACTGGATAGTACAGTGTTAATTTATAGATAAAAGAAATTGTCTTCGACAAAAAAGTATCCTTTAGACACAAACAACGTATTTCTAATAAATTAGATTAAATAAAGACGAGAGGAAATAGAGGGAAAATAAGAAAGCGTAAATTGGATTTTCATGATATCTAAGTGCAGAAACACATTTGAATATTCTCTAAAAATCAATTTCATTAAAAAATATCTGAGGATTACGAACTGTGGAAAGTGGAAAACAACCTTGTCTCAATTTGGAATACACTCTTCAGCATAGATATAGTTTCGGATAAAATAAGAAGAAATTTGAAAAAAAAAGAAAAGAAAAAATAAGACTGTATAATAAATCAGAATGATATGTTTCGCTAAAAGAATAGCGTCTTCTAATTCAATACATCTTTATATAAAGAATCAGAAACTAAACAAGAAAATAATGATTGTTTAAAAAAAAACGTACGTAATCAGTAAGATTTCATCATGAATTTTCTTCCCTTACTTTTCAATATATATATATATATATATATATATATATATATATATATATATATATATATATTAGAGAGATTTTTCTTATAAGGGACTGTTTTTCGTTCAGTAAGGTAGTATGATTTATTCGTTTTCCGTTCCATAAGTTTGTATCAGGTATTGGGTAGTTCTACATAGATCTGTTTGGTGTTTCTAGATTTCGACTAAGCATAAATACACACATGCTAAAATCGCTTTTAGAATACTTTAAAATCGGCTAATAATAGTAGAATTAAATGTTCAGTACTTAAGTAATAAGATACGAATTTTCTTTTAAAATAAAGTTTACTGGAAATTTTAGAGGCAAGAGAAATAAGACCGCACTTTACTTGCCGAAGAACTGTAAAGGAAACAACGAGATTGACCAATTAACAGCTGCGATTTAACTAATAATTGAAGGAAGTAGTTTTTTTTTCTTTGTTCTTTCCTATCTTTTGACATCAATTTTAAAGTATTTCTTTTTATCAAAGATTATATATATATATATATATATATATATATATATATATATATATATATATATATATATATAAGTACAAAAGAAGCAGAAATGCCCTCCTCCACTTCAAACTGTAACCACGGTGGTGCAAATACGCTTTGGCTATTTGTGATCAAAATTCCATCTAGCTAATATCTTACCATTCTTTTCGCAGATACAATCATGCCTTGAACCAGTGAGCAGTGTGACGTTGCGACTGAAAAGTTCTTGGGACTGGTGAATCAGCTATTGATGCACAGCATAGTTTTGATGTAACATAAAATGCTCTCAGTATAGAAATCTCAGATCCACCAGTGCTTAAAAAAACTGTTTTAAAGGCAAACGCAAGGTTCCTCGCCGGTTCAAGCTATGATTATTATTGATCATATCTGAAAATGTGATTAGCTTGACGGAGCTTCAATTGCTATTTGCCTACGTTCACTTGCACCACATAGATGAAAGTTTAAAATGTGAATGGTTTATATATATATATATATATATATATATATATATATATATATACATATATATATATATATATATATATATATATATATATATATATATATAAAGTTAGCAATTATGTGAGGATACGGGATGTTGTCCTGAAGACCTGCCTAGGGCGATGAACGATAGGGAAAATTGGCGAGAGAGTGTCAGGGATATCCGTGCTACCAGCACGACATGATGATGATGATATATGAAGTAACATACTAATTTTTGGACTGCTATATATAATAATCTAAGTTTCAAAAGTCTTTTTAGGCTTTGATGATAAATAATACCTAATGCTGTCCGACTTGATTACTAATCTTCTAGAAAAAAAAAAATGAAATACTGCTATATTTGCATAGAAAAAAATTAGATTATTTTTATAAATAAAATGGTAGAATCGCACTTATTTATTTATAGAAAACCAATATGAAAAGTTCAGAATCATATATAGATAATAGAAGCTCCTGTTTGAAGCTAATTCCTTAATTCCTTGTTGACAGTATCTAGGAATCAAGACAAAAATAACTTTGATAAAAGTGAATTGGTCTCTTCTTCTAGTCTGAAGGATTAGCTACAAATAAAGAGTTTCGCTGATCTGATTAAATGAAAATCTTGAGGTGTTAAGCCTGTTGATTTTGATTGCAAACCATCGAAACTTTCCCTGTCGAATAAGTTATTTGCGTTCTCCATTTTATGGCATGACAATTCTGGTTAAGTAATTTTATGCTCTACGCAGTTTAACAATTATAGGCTCCAATTATTGGAACATACTCACCGACAACAACTATGTCAATAATAACTTATCGTTAAATAGGAAATGAAAAACACACTGGCACTCACAGACACAGACACTCACACACAACCTCCTAAAAAAACAGATCTGTTTTAGGACATTCGTTGCTTTATTTTGTCCGTTCATGGTATGAGGCCAAAAAACTCGGTGGAAATAAATAACGGACTCCATTTATAGGGTAACATCTGTGTTCTATTTGGAACCGACTCTTATGGTACCTTTGAAAGCTCCACTCGATCTTCATGCACACAAATACTTTTCACCTTCTACCCCAACCATTCGAAGAGATGTCAAATCGAAAAATCAATTTTCTTTGATCGGATTTCACAGAGCACCCAAGTCCCCATTATTTTTGACCTCGACAAGTACCTGTTAATGGCTGTTTTGATTTGGGGCTATTAAATCACACCTATCTTGCTACACTCAGCCAACTGGAAGAGATGTTGAACTTTGTCAATTCGATCTTCTTCTAAAGTGTTAAAATTTCGTCTCTATTCGTACCCCGGTGTCATTTGTTTTCAGTGTCACATTATATATGGGAGAAAATCATGTTAAACGAGCTGAAATTTCATTCATAAGTTTAGTGTAAATCTAGAAATATCAGGTCTTACAATGTGAACAGATTAAGAGCTAATGTATTAATGTATTTCAAAATTGTTTTATGCATCACATTAAATAGATTTGATTTCCATTGATGTCACCGTCACAGGTATTACCATTAGGAGAAAGTAAAAGTAAAGTTGTCTCCCTTTAGTCGAGGGCGACCAGAAGGCTCCATTTTCAATAGCAACTACACCAATGTGTAGGGGAGGATGCTGCTCCACTTTACCCTTGATACGTACCTTATATTGCTGAGTGTTAAACAAGGAGGTATCAAGTACCATTTTTAAAGTCTTTGGTATGACGCCACCTTGGATGGAACCCAGGTCTCCCGGATCATTGGCAAACACTCTACCTACTGAGCTATGATGTTATAAGTTCAACCACAAAGAGTAATGACGTAATCTGGATTATTTGACAATAAAAAAGAGGCACTCGTGAGTATGCGTTATCGTCATAGGAAATGGATACGGCGAACCTGACTTCAAATCGTGAACGATGCTGTTTGCATTTTGCACGGTTTTAATACCCTTGGGAAAGATATGGGTGTAACTAGTCTCCTTCCAGCTATAGATAAATAGTAGGTAGAGTAGGTTCTTTAACTCTGCTATGACAACTAGTCTAGGAGAAGGAAAACTCTTAATTCAAACCTGTTAAAATCCGCTTTAAAAATGGACATCGAGCGGCTTCCTTCTTGTGCAAAGGGGTTGGATCGTTACTTATTAAACTCTTCTCAGCCTTGGTGAGGCAACTAGTCCAGGACGAGACTGATTGAATTTCACATAGCACTAATACCCTTGGGAAAGGTATGAATCCAATTATTCTCCCTCCAGCTATGGGTAAATTGTAGGGCAGACTAGGTTCTTCAGCCCTGGTGAGACAAGTAGAAGGAAAACTCTGAACTCAAACCTGTTAAACTCCGCTTAAAAATTGACCATGTGTCATATTCTGCCCGAGCGGAGGGGTTGGTAAATAGGATTAAACTCTTCTCAGATAACTAGAACTGGGACCTCACAACTGAGATTACTTTCATACCCAGGAAACTTTTGGGAAAAATCTCAGTCATCTGCAGGGGGTAAAGTCAGTTTATTCTAGTACCTGTCGATGGGGCGTCAAAGGATTTGAACCCACAAAGCTTGACCTTGGCAACAGGATACACAACACGCTAACTGCATAACCTGAAGAAATATAATATCCATACTCTCAAAAAAGGGTATAAAGAAGCCATTGACCTGTATCTAATGATGAGGTTCCAGTTTAGGAGATCTGGGGAGGTGAATTACTTCTTATTTGCCATTGATCCCAGTTCAACTCTGGCTCAAATTAGTAATACCTGTAAGCATCTTATCTATGGATTGAAAATATTTATATCTGATTGGAATATTTGATTTATTCAAGATTGCTCGCAGCATTCTTGTGTACAAGTCCTGGCGGCAACACCCAACAAGATACCAACTATACGTCCACCTGCCTCATATCACGAAAACTATCCAAGTTAGACGAAACGGACAAGCAGGACACTGCTGGAGAACCAGGGACGAGCTCATAAGTGATGTACTCCTATGGAACCCCACATATGGCCGGGCAAAAGCAGGACGACCAGCACGAACATACATTCAGCAGCTATGTGAGGATACGGGAGGTAGCCCTGAAGACCTACCAGAGGCGATGAACCATTGGGAAAAGTGGCGAGAGAGGGTCAGGGATATCCGAGCTAGTGGTACGATGATGATGATGATGATGATGGAATAGTTTATAATTGTTAACTGCAAATTATTTGTATTGTTAAGCGTTACATAAAGCTCTTTGCCCAGTCAGCTGGGGCTGTAGAATACACTGACTGCACCTCTGCATAGGGGTAAGACCCCCCCATAACGAGTGTCCTGGATATGACACTAAACAATCTGAGGGTGAGGTTTCAGCAGTGCTGGAGCTTTGGGGAATGCGGAGTACCCCTTCATTGCCATCGCTCCCAGGTGCACTCTGGCCCAGAGTGGTAGCACCTGATAGGGCCCTATCTATGGGTTAAATAGAACTAACCGCATACTCATGCTAAACTGAATTGAGTAAACAGAATAGCTTAAAATAGAAACGTTTTTGACAATTAAACCATACTTACACTTAAACTGCGTGCTTATGTTTAACTGAATTATTTGAAATAGAACTGTTTTTCGACATTTAAACTGTATTTACACTTAACTGAATTATTACATATAACTGCCTGAATAGTTTGAAATGGAAACGTTTTTGACAATTAAACTGTGTACTTATGCTAAACTGAACTGTTTTCAATAGAACAGATTATTTACATAAAAATGGATTTGGCGTTAAATAACCTACAAAGGTTGATATGCCATAAAACCAAACCAAACAAACCAAACCATAAAGCTCTAAATATTTACAAAGAATGATTAAGAGCAACTTGAAAATATTTAAGGACTATTAATAGTAATTCCAAACTATATAACAGTGTTCAATTTATTATTGAATAGAAATAATTAATTCGAACAGTATAATTTTCAGTATTTGATAAGAATACTTGAAAGTATACTACTCTATGCTAACATATGGCTATTATTAGATAGAAATAATTATGTTAAACCATATGATTGTTAGTATTTGATTGGAATACTGCAGACCTTATAACAGTATGGAAAAATGATTATTATAAAATGAGAATAATTCTTTGCAAATTATTTGTATTATATAGGAATACTTCATATCATATTGTAACATTACTCGGTACAAACAGAATTTTGTAACGCTATTACACATATAGACGCTTACACTACCACGGTTCTTGGTATACCCTTTGTAGCCCGACGGCACTACCATCGTTCTAACGGTTCTATGCGTGTAGCACTACATCGTAAGTGTCTATCGGTCCTTTGTGATAATCTCCACCGTGATGAAAAGAAAAAATGATGAACACACGAAAAATACGTCTTGGTTAGTTAATTTATCCCCTACTACACATTTTAGCTGTCGGCGAGAAGAGAGAAACAGATTATGAAGTCAGTGGACCTCTTTAGCAAGACAGAGATAAATCAAACGTCGTGAAAAGAGACAGAGCAGACGCAGACCTTGAATTATCTTTTTCATTTCCTGTTGTAGTTCAAATACGTGCTTGCTCGCTGATTTCGTCTTTACGGCTTAGTAGCGGGTGTGAAACCCCTTTTTGGGGCACACCCAAAATGGGGGTTGCAACTTTCAGTTAACTTCACTTTGATGTGGCCGGTATTCAACTGTGGTCTTTACATCGTCACCCCTTGCAGCTAAATCACTATTTCTGTTTTCTGTCCCCCTTAGGGCATAGAAAGGATTCAACCCTGGAAATCATCAACAGTCAAACTTTCAAAATGATTTCCCAGGTAAACAGGGGGCACCTGAGGAAGACTTGGGATAAAACGACCAAAACGTTGTGAAAAAAACAATAGAGATGAAGACAATATTTCGAAAACTCTTACTGATAAAAAATTCAGTTTAGTATCACTATAATTTTTGCCCATGCTCAGTTAGATGCAAAAATAATTATATTTCAAACAATTCAGTTTAGCGTAAGTACAGTTTCAATGTCAAAAACAGTTCTGTTCCAAACAATTCAGTTTAGTATAAGTATGCACTTTTAATGTTAAAACAGTTCTATTTCATGTAATCAATTTTAGCATAAGTACGCACGTTTGTTCAATTTGACCCATAGATTGGTCTCTATCAGATGATACCACTCCAGGCAAGAGTGGGTCTGGGTGCTATGCATTCCCCAAAGCTCTAGCATCACTGGAACATCACCATCAGATCGTTTTGTGTCATATACAGGACATTAGTTGGGTGGGGTTCTTACCCCTCTGCAGAAGTGCAGTCAGTGTATTCTACAGACCAAACAGACTGGACAATTTATTTATTGAATAAAACTTATATATATATATATATATATATATATATATATGTGTGTGTGTGTGTGTGTATGTGTGTGTGTGCATGTGTGTATGTGTGAGTTTGTGTGTGTGTGGAGCGAGAGAGAGAGAGAGAGAGGGAGAGAGAGAGAGAGATTTCAATCTGCCGTTATATATTTAGGAATGCATGAATTTTTCTTCCAGCCTTTTCATCTGATATATTGTGTAAAATGTCTTGTTCTCGCCGTTCCATAGTTGATGACATCGGGAGCGTAGCGGGATGAGCATCAAGACTGCGATTACTAAGATAGCAACTTAACAGTCCTATTCATTGCAAGAGCGATAAAAACAAAGTTTCTTCTCTTCTCTATTGCTAATCCTGTAAATTTTCCGAAAAGATTTCCGAAAAATTTTCCAAGGAATCCCCGCCGAACAGTAATTCATAAAAATAATAGCACAGTTCTTAGAGGACTTTTCATCCTGAAGCTCCAGTCCTCTCACATCCAAAAGATAAGTTTTGGATTAGGTCGCCTTAGGTGCTCCTCAAGGTGAATGCAGACGGCATATAAGAACTTTTTTCGCACACCCTTAATGACGCATGCTTCCATAGAATACTCTTTGGTGAGGAGGTATGTTAATCATGTTAGTCATATAACAGCAACTGCACCAACTCCATGATAACATAACGTTTTTCAAACCAAATAATTTTTCCTTCTATATGTGTTTCCCTGCCTACAAGACTCGAGAAACCAGTTTGCTCTAAGATATCTAGGCACCATGAAAGTTACAACAGTTATATCTTCTATTTTCAAGACATTTTTATTTGCTTCTTCAAACAGAATATTCCAGCAAGACGAGACCAAAATATGTAAGATTTTGGCAGGAAATATTTCATCAGCTCGTTTCTTTGTCGAACTAAAAATATACTAGTTTCTTAATATCAAGTGGCCTTCATGGGATTAAAATTGAATTAGGATTTCAGAATATGATGCTGTACTAATCTTCTCGTCTGCAGTGGTGGAGGGGCTATTTGCTTTAAAAACAATCAATCGAAATTTGTAAGTTGTATCTCTCTTCAAATTGCTACCGTACAGTATACGATCACGTCATTTAGTTGCTTGGGTATCGCAGTCAATCTCGGCCTCAAATGTTTTCTTCCTGTGGAGTAGTCTACGGTGAGTGGGTAGACAAATACTGTTAATCATAAGATCACAACTGTACCAAGACTGTGAGCATATTGCGTTTATCGTAGCAATTAATTTGCCTACCTATAAGGCTATTGGATCCATTCTGTTATAATATTTTGATATTTACCGAGTGTTAGAAAAAAATGAATCAATACTTTCTACAAAGACACCAGTGAAAAGCAAAGAGCTACGACCATTATTTTAACTCCAATCTAAGAACGATGACACTAATGCACTTGAGTCTCGTTTCCATTCAAAGGAGTCACATATTTCGACAAGGTGAGGGAAGGTCCCTTGCAGGTGTGGCAAACTTGATGGACTATGACATTGAATTAATCTAGTTCAAGCTCCAGTCTTACTGTTACGTTCACTTTCGGACTAACAGCTTGAGGAAAGGCATGAACACCCTCATACCACCCGCTAGGGTTAAACAGCATCGCTGCTGTTATTCTAAAAGGGAGGTTTTGGTATTAAAAAAAACAATGAATTTTGATATGCCTTTAAATAGAGGAAAAAAACTGGAATTTATCGAACCTTTTAATATAATCGAAAAAATTAGTTTGCCGTTGGAAAATGTGCTTGAGTCACTTTTTTTATAATCCCTTTGAAACACCAATCACTTATCTCAATGTTCACTTTTAACAACTCTGTATAACCTTTTGTTCCTTATCATCTGCCACGCCATTTTAGACTGAAATTTGAAATTTTCCCTTATTCAAACCAATTTTAGTTTTGGTTAAACGCATTCCCCCAAGGGAGATAAATCTTGACGGTGGTTAACTGACAGATGTGTAGCTAAGAATGTGAGCCGAAAAATTCTACTTGTTACATAGGACCGAATAAGTCGCTTACAATCGATTTAAGTCTCACTGAATGACACCTCTTAACTAATTAAGTGCCCTTTGCATAATCGAGTGAGATAGCCTATCGCTCTTTGTCAAGTTATGTTAAAGTTATGTCAATGTAATACAACCGGTCTTGAATTACTTTAAAATAGTTCGTATTAACTTCTTTAGTTGAATTACTTTAAAATAGTTCGTATTAACTTCTTTAGTCTTTGGCATCGCATAAAATCTGTTTATATGTGCATATAAGTATATCTGTGTGAGTGTATTTGTGTGCGTGTACGTGTAAGTGTGTGTGGGTGTTTTAATATTTCTGTTTTTGGCAAAATGGGTTATTATACAATCATGTAATAAAATATGAATTTCATTTCACAATACCTTGAAGAAACTCGCTACTTATGTAACCCATTAATGAGATAACGATTTATTACTGAGACAAGAAACTCAAAAAAGATTGCATGTCCTGGAAGCTGATACATTACGAATGAAAAATAAAACATTGATTTGATATCTCAAGTACAAAGGATGCATTTTTTACGTGACGTTTTCCAAATGACCGCCATTGCGCTTGTCTCAGTAATAGATAATTATTATTTAAATGGGTTGAATCTATTTGAGACACCCTGTATGATCAATGAAGCCAGAACATTGTTTTTGTTTCAAATTTGTGTCTAGTTTGATATTATGCATTAGAACTCACGGAAAAAATATTTTTCTAATACTGGTGAGTTGGGTTTTTTGGGGGGTGTGGGGTGTGGGGGCCTGTGGTAATTACTAGTTTTGACCTTAGGTTTTCGAAAAGAAGGGGCCTAACAGAAGAAAAATGAAAAAAAAAGATGGCTTGTCAAGAAAGAAATATTGAAAAAAATATAGAAAAAAGGGTGAAAAAGAGAAAAAAAGAAAGAAAATGAATCGTAACTACAGCATGCACATGCACACACGCACGTATATATATATATATATATATATATATATATATATATATATATATATATATATAATAAAACTATGAACAGTTGTGTCATAACTTCTCTCCATACAAACATACCCACCAAAAAATACCTGAACTTCTTCCTACTCATTTTAGAAAAATTAAATTTGACTTACTTCTACCCATAAACACCCAAGTCAACATCTGCAAACACATAAAAAACATTACCAATTTCAAATTTAACAAAAATTTCTACAAACAAAAATATGGCCTCCAATGGGAAATCCACTTGTCTATTTCTAGAATTTTCATAACCCGGCCCTTTTAAATACAGACTACCTAGCAACACCACATATTTCAGATATATCGACGATATACTTATTTTCCAACCCCAAAACATCAAAATTGAAGTGATCGCTGTAAAAGTAAACAATGTCGAACCCTACATCAATTTGTCCAATGAAAAAGAATCTAATAATACTATACCCTTCCTGGACATGTTAATTATTAAATCTCAAAAAAATTCAACTTTTAAAATCTACTGTAAACCAACAAACAAAAAAGATTACATACATTTCTACTCCCACCACAGTAACAAAATCAAAAAAAGCTTTATAATAGGCTTTTACTTGGAGCTGTCAGAATATTTAGTCTGCAATACCTTAATAAAGAATTTGAATACGTCGAACATTCACTCAAAAGCTTAAAATACCCTTTTTTTCATATTAAAAATTAGAAAAAGCTCTTAATATACACTTCTCTAATAAACCAAAGAAAATCAACCCAACTATCCCTATCACCCATAGATCTCACTACCCAGTTGCACATTTTACGACGAATTAACCAAGTTTAGAATACCAATCCTACAAACCACATCACAAACCATTAAAAAACTCAAAAATATCTCAAAACAGACGAACCACGAAAGCACCCCTTATGCAAGCACGTACTCCATCCCATGCAAAGATTGCTACAAATAATACATCGGCGAAATCCAACGCACTCGAGAGAAAAGATTTTACAAACACAAGCGACCAATAAAAAAATGACGATCGAAAGGCCCTTTTCTCCAACACGTCAGACCTCAAACACACTCTCATTTTTTCACAAGCCACCCTAATTAAACCCATACACTGCAAAATTTCGGAAGACGACTAGAATCTGTGGTCATTTCCAAAACAAACTGTGTAAAACCACGTGCAAGATTTTACCAAATCTCAACATACCGGAAGACTATCTTACTAAATGAAAAAGTAAATCAAAATAGAAAACGGATAGGAAAAAAAAAAACTACAAAAAAAGTCACTCTATACCACCATACATTTGACAATCGTTTCCTTTTGCCTTTCCTTATCCCTTTGTCTCTTAGCCCTTCCTCACCCCAATTACATCCAAGACTCCACAATTTTCTACGACAATACTTTATATTTAATATCTTTCCATGAAACAAGTTATGCCAACCCTTCCCAACTTTTTTCTTATCAACTCCCTAAAATCTCTCCACTTTCAAAACAAAAGCTGTTTAATGAAACCAGATACATTTGACATTAAACCCCTCCAGCTTTCCCGCTACATCTATACCTTCTCCACTGTTTTATCTTTCTTCCTCACATGCTTTTAAATAGAAAAACTCTGTAGAAATCCGAGATTAGATAAAGCAGAACGAAATATCACACATCTAAATGTGATGTTGGTTGGTTGGTTGTTTGGGTTTCATGGCGTATCAACCTTTGTAGGCTATTTAATGCCAAATCCAGTTTTATGCAAATTGTCAATTCTATTACAAACAATTCAGTTTAGCATAAGTACACAGTTTAATTGTCGAAAACTTTTCTATTTCAAGCTATTCAGTTTATTCAAACGGTTCTAATTCAGCTAATTTAGTTTAGTATAAGTACAGATTTTGTTTACTCACAGTTAAAAATCAGAACAGTCCTATATTAAACTATTTAGTTGAGTGTAAGTACACTTTCGGTTTGGTTTCTTTGTTTAGTGGCATATCAAACTTTATTGGATATTTAATGCCAAAACCATTCTCCAGGAAGAACAGTAGTGTTACTATTTAACCCAAGAGTGTTTGCCCGAAAGTAAACGTAATAGTACAACTGGATTTCGAACTCGTTTACAACGATTCTGCAGTCCATCGTTTTAACTATTACACCACGAGGACGTTCCCGAAATACACTTTCAATTTCAAAAACAGTTCCATTTCAACCAATTCAGTTTAGCATAAGCACGCAGTTTAAACGTTAGCAGAGTTTAATTGTCAAAAGCATTTCTATTTCAAGCTATTCAGTTTAGTCAAATAGTTCTCATTCAAACTATTCAGTTTAGCATAAATATGCAGTTTAGATCTATTTAACCCATAGATAGGACCCTATCAGGTGCTACCATTCTGGGCAAGAGTGGACCTGTAAGCAATGGCAATAATGGAGTGGTATGCATTCCCCAAAGCTCTGGCACCACTGGAACCTCATCATCATATTGTTTAGTGTCATGTCAGGACACTCATTGGTGGTCTTATCCTTCTGCATAGGAGCAGCCAGTTTATTCTACAGCCCCAGCCGACAGGGCAATACACAAAGTTAATATCAAAACAGTTTTATTTCAGACAATTCAGTTTAGCACAAGAACACAGTTTAGAGACCAAAACAGTTCTATTTCGAGCAATTCAGTTTAGCATAAATACGTAGTTTGAATGCACAAAGCAGTAAAATAAAGAAATCACCGTTTAGTTCAATTTAACTCATAGATAGGGCCCTAAAAAGTGCGACCATTCAGAGCCAGAATAGACCTGGGAACGATGGCAATAAAGGGGTACTCTGCATTACTTGAAGCTCCAGCATTACTGGAACCTCACCATCAGATTGTTTAGTGTCATATTCAGGACACTCGTTGTGGGGGGGGCGGTCTTGTACCATATTCGCAATTAACGGTATGTGCGAAATGGACATATAATGTTCATTACTATAGAATCTATAAAGAACATAGGAATCTCGGAATTAGAAAACACGTAACGACCTCTTGTTCAGGTACGAAACCTTTTTATTAACTTTGAGTTAAAGGTTTCGACGTGAAAAGGAGAGACACAATCTTCTATGCTGTCTTATTCATTTGGCCCCCAACTCGAGCGGCCCGCATAGGGCGCATATTCGCCTCGCGTCTGCGAGCTCCAAAAGTCGATCCTTCTCGTTTGGCGTCTAGTACCCGACTTTTTCTCTCTTCAAATTCTCACACAAACCTCCGCACGCTTCCGGTGCGTGACGTCACCCGCACCCTGTCACCCAGCATCGTCTCGGACTATTATGTCATCTGAGTGACACCTCCATCCGCCCGCGCGCACCCGCGTTAACACCTGCTTCAATGTTACACCCAACCAACCCATGTGCTGAGCCGAAAGGTTCTCAGCCTAACTAAACTTAAAGGCATGAACCGAAATCCCTTGGCTATTTTATAACAGTCTTACCCCTCTGCAGAGAAGCAGTCGGTGTATTCTACAGCCACAGCTGACTGGGCAAATCTACATTTGAGTTTCTATCGCACTGTCAGATTAACTACAAATGGGAAAATACTGTCTAGCCACACTGATGAGTTCTGATAGAACGAAACAGATCTGTCTGTGGATGACTATAGAGATATATATTCTGGGGTTGAGTTCTCTGGCGAAGAAGTAATCGTGTTGCCATTAGCGTCTATTGCAAGCCTCTTCGTAGATGAATTGAGGTCTCGGCTACCGTTGAACGGATGCATGTAAACAATAGTAATTGTGATTCATAACCGTTTAAAAATTTACTTCGCCGCTAATATTTCCTCGTGGCTGAATGGTTAGAAGCTTTGGTTTGACGTTTGAGTCAACCGGGTTTCGATCCCAGCTACGGGAAGATACTGTCTAGCCACACTGATGAGTTCTGATAGAACGAAACCAATCTGTCCGTGGATGACTATATATATATTCGATTTACAATTAGATAACCATCAAAGGTTTGTATGCCATTTAACCAAATAACCTGACCTAACTAAATAATTGTGTATAAATCATTATTCTTAGATAGGAACAATTGAAACTACATAACAATTCAAAAAATTGTGTTGATGGTTTTTTTAAAATCATTTGAAAAAAGAAATCTGATTTTTTAAAGGGTTTAGAACTAAACCTTAGAAATGCAAATAGTAATAATTGCCATCAAGAATTTAGAATTTAAAAAAATCCTGCCATTAAGTAATTCGTAAGGAATTGATATGACTTTAAAAAAAATCCAAGCAAATAAAAAAGCAGAACACACAACAGAAAAAGCAAAAAAGCAATAAAAAATAACAAAATAAAACAAAACTGGCGTATCGTAATGAATAACGTGGTCACATTCTAAAAAACTCATTCAATGACGCCACGATACAAGACATGATAATTCATAAAAGTGAGTATCTTTTTTTACGCATGCAATGTAATGTTTTCTGACTGTTTGCTCGATTATATTAAGGTCAAACAACTGATACTTGAGATAGGCAAACTTTTATATTGTCCTAATCCACATTTTCATTTAATTATTCATCTAAGACAGATGGGTATTTTATTTTGTAGCAAAGACTGGTCTCGTCACTGGCATGTCAGGATGGTTCATCGATAAGAGCATAGATGATTGAGAAGTTGAGATAGCCGCTTTGCTGTAATTGCTGTATTTATCGAAATGTAGTAAAAACAATAAAAGTGAAGTTAATCATACGTCTAAATAATGAAATGATAGATTAGCTTTTCAGATGCCAAGAAAATTACGTGTTGGAAATTTTTTTTTCTTTTTTTTTATTGGTTAAATAAACCCGATCTTGCTTTATAAATGTAACGTAAAAACTGTCTAGACGGATAATTGTATCTCAATAAAAACAGAAACCTTAAAAGAAATACTAACGTTTGCTTACCATTGAAAGTTTTCACCACCGACCACTCAGCATCAGATTTTAATGAAGGGTTTTTTAAACCAAAAAACATAATCAGCGTTTACTGAAAATGTATCAGACAATATAACTGCTTTATTCTATCAATCTATCTTGTATCTGTCTCAGCTTGCTCATATCTATCTATCTATCTAGCTAGCTATCCCAGCCCGCTTATATATGCAAAGTAAAGTTGGTGACCGTTGTCGAAGGCGGCCCCAAAGCTCCCTTTTCATTAGCGACTACGCCGAGGTGGGGGGAAGAGTGCTACTTCTTTCCTTGGATTACACTACTTTACCTTTGATACGTACCTTATAATGTTGAGTGTCAAGCAAGGAGGCATCAAGTAGCACTACTTGAGTCTTTGGTGTGACTCGACCTGGGAGTTAACCTCAGTCTCCCGGGCTCTTGCTAAACACTCTACCCACATTGAGAAACAAGAAAATCAATAAGTATATTCAATCATAAATTTATTTCACCCGTTCGCTGGGGTCGTCAGGTGTGATATATAGTATATGTACATATTTTATAAACTTTACATTAAGAACTCAATTTGGATGATTACGGTTTTGTATATCTATACAATCTATACAATCTCTCTCTCTAGATATATATATATATATATATATATATATATAAACCTTTTCACATCCGTCTTAGTCTTTGAAAATCTCTCATCCTTTTTGGTTCCTATTTAAGCCGGTCTGTTTCTATCTATCTATCTATCTATATGTGTAAAGTAGCTTAGAATGAAACGAGTCCACCTTTGCAAGATCATAAAAAGGTTCAGAAAAAGACCAAAAACAAACAAAAAATACGTATATAAAAAAGCAGATTCTATCAAACAGAATTGAAGATAAAAAATTAGGAAATAGTTGGTAAGAAGGACAAAACATTACTGAAATCCAAATTCTGCAGACAGAAATTAATCAAAAGTAATAGAAAAAATATGCGCAATCCCCCATGTTGCATATTCTGGACCATTCTTAAACTGAAACATAAATGAACTCAGAAAAAATGATCAACAGAGATAAATGACGTTGAGCAAGGTGATAAATCTGAAAGAAAATATGAAGAAAGTATTTTTCTTTTAATTGACTCAACCCAATCTAAGACGGATAGGATGCGACGCAAGTTCAATTTCTCAACGGAGTCTAGTTTTTTCAACCTCTTGAACAAACACATTGCCGTAGCAAGAGTAAAAAGCCCAGTCTACACTAATATTTAACCATGGAGTTTGGCGCGTAGAAAAAGAGATTGATGCGTAGCTTTCTCCAAAATCTTACTGTGAATTTAACTGTGAACAGCCATTTCCAGGAATTGAACTCGACTCGCCGATCTATTTTACAATCATTACTCGACAATCGTTACTCTACACGCCAACAGACTACAGACTTTATACCACAAGAAAATAAAGAGCAAGTGGATAAGACATATTTTTCAATGCAGGAACCCGAAGAAAAAGGGGATTAATTGAGAGCTGATGAATGTAAATTTTTGCTACTTGCCGAACACTGGTATGTACACGTGTAGGAGTTCATAAGAGAACGTTAGTTATGAGTTCATTCTAACTTCTTTAGCAGTAAGGTCACCTTACATGGATGCTTTTAAGATGGGATGTAAGTTATATTACAGGTGTCTTTTTGGGAGAGTTTTTATTCCAAGATTTGTTCAAAACAGGACACAACCTTCTGATGTAGTTTTTTTTATCAATTTTTTTCTCCAGACATTTCGCTTGAGTACTATGTATATAATCACACAGTAGTACTGACACGGCTAATTCTTGGAAATATATATCAATACGATTCATTGGTACGCACTTGTTTCAGATGTCATAATGGTAGATCCAAATAGTGAATTGAGAGTTTTAAGCATTGTCTTGAATTGAGTCTAAAAGCTTCTTGCGGAAATTTACAAAGCGTAAAGAAAAACCTGAATGATATATGACTTGACTGTCAAAAACTGTTATATATATATTAATAATAGTAGCTGGTTTCTTGAAGTATGACCCTGGTGCTGTTTTAGAACAAATCCGAGGGACAGAGAAATTCGATGACGAAACCCCCTAAAAATTATTAATGAAAACACGTATAATAAAACGATATCAGTTTTTTTTCTTTGTGTAATGGTATACCAACACTCGTAGTTTATTTAATGCCATGCATTTAGGTATTGCTATTGTTTGTTCTTAGTAAATGGTTTCAAGTATTTCTATTTATCACTAGTAATTCTAGTTAACACAATTCATTCATCTGACACCAGCAAGTGGTTCAAGTATCACAATTAAGCACTGACAATTCAATTCAAAATAACTCATTTGTTATCGCCCAGTACATTTTTTCAAGTTTTGCTATCTATCACTAACAATTAGAAGAAGTGCCCGTGGTGTAATGGTTATCGTTGTAGGAAATGGACACGGCGACACAAGTTCAATTCCTGGACGAGACTGATTGCATTTCACATAGCACTAATACCCTTGGGAAAGGTATGAATCCAATTATTCTCCCTCCAGCTATGGGTAAATAGTCGGGTAGACTAGGTTCTTCAGCCTTGGTAAGGCAACTAGTCTAGGAGAAGGAAAGCTCTGAATTGAAAACTGTTAAACTCCGCTTAAAAATTTGACCTTGTGTCATATCCTGACCGAGCGGAGGGGTTGGTAAATTGGATCACTATCAATTAGATTAATCATCAGTCCTTTGTTTGATCAAGGTTTAAATTTCACACAGTCCTATATGACCCATAGATGGGACCATATCAGGTGCTACCTCTTCGGATCAGAGTGGACCTAAGACCAGTGGCAGTGAAAGGGTGCTCCACATTTCCCGAAACTCCAGGACCACCCACGCAGCTGGGAGAGTAGAATATACTGACAACCTCTTTGAAGTGGACTAAGACCTCTCACGACGAGTGTCATAGTATGACATTAAACAACCTGATAGCGAGGCTTCAATGATGCTGGAACTTCAGGGAATGTCGAGTATCTCTTCATTACCATCGTACCCACGTCCTCTCTGGCCCATAATGTCCTATCTATCATATTTACCCAACCCCTCCTCTCGGGCAGGATGTGACACAAGGTCAATTTTTTAGCGAAGTTTAACAGGTTTTGAATTCAGAGTTTTCCTTCTCCTAGACTAGTTGCTTCCCCAAGGCTGAAGAACCTAGTCTGCCCGACTATTTACCCATAGCTGGAAGGAAAATAATTGGATTCATACCTTTCCCAAGGGTATTAGTTCTATGTGAAATGCAACTAGTCTCGGCCAGGATTTGAACTCGTGTCGTCGTGTCCACTTCCTAGGACGGTAACCATTACACCACGGGCACCTATCTATAGGTAAAAAAAACATTACACCACGCTTCCTATCTATAGGTAAAAAAACACTTTGCTATTTAAACTGAGAGCAATCAAATAACTTATGCTAAATTAATTTGAAAAATAGAACTGTTTGATCATTTAATAGTGTTTAAACAAAGGATAGATGTTTTATTGAATTGTAAATCATATATAGAAATACTTGGAAACATTTACGTTTGTTGACTTATGCTTAATAGAATTGTTAGGAATAGAATTGTTTGTCATGTAACTGTGGGTATCTACATGAACGTATTTACAAATCATATATTTAATATATGATAAAAAGAGAATTTGGCATTAAATAACCAAGGATGGTTGATATTCTATGCAAATAAAGCAAAGATGACCAAAGCAAAACTCCAGATAAAGAGCTTCACCATTAGATGGGTTAGTGCCACATCTAGGACACCGGTCGGGGAGTTTTGTTACCCCTATGCAGAGGTGCTTCCACGTATTCTACAGCTCCCTGTGACAGGTAGGAAAAAGGAAAGATTCAGTTAATTAATTGTATCGGGAAAGTTGGGTTTTATAAATGACTTTAGTTGAAGGTTATTATTTATGTGAATTATGTGGGATGAAGTCAAATTAGGGTGATCAGTCACTACCGTATATTGTGGAGTAGAAATCGACATTTTATGCCAGAAATAGTTTTACGAAAGTTGGGAGTTGTTTTGTACGGCAAACTTTTACTCCAGGGTAGTCAAGCAATGAAAGAGTACTCTACCCAATCGATATATACAACTTATCATATCTCCAACAGACGACCACAAACATTTTCGGCTTTAACTCGAATTTGGGGAACATATTTAACAAATTACAATCGATCGATTTCTAAAAGCTATTTTCAGTATATATATATATATATATATATATATATATATGTGTGTGTGTGTGTGTGTGTGTGTGTGTGTGTGTGTGTGTCGAAATTATAGATTGTGGTGAATCCGACAGAATGATAGAAATATATGGAAGGTTGCATAAATCAAACACTTTTAATCTCAAGTGATTTTACAGTCTGAAAAAGTTATTGGAATAAAAGAACGAATTATTGTACGTTCTAAACCTGTGTGAAGTGTTTGATTTATCCAACCTTCCACATATTTCTAAGCCGAATCACTACTGCAGACTCTGGAACGGGCTGCTGCAGGCATTGGCCTCCATGTCAATGCACACAAAACGCAATACACGTGCTTTAATCAAAGATTTCCACACTAGGCGGTAGCTCTCTGAAACTTGTAGACAAGTTCACCTACCTAGGAGCAGTGTCTCATCAAACGAGGCAGACATCGACACGCTGCAAACAAAGGCATTGGCATCTATCGATAAACTATTGGTCATATGGAAATCAGACCTGACCGATAAAATAAAACGCAGTTTCTTTCAAGCAGTGGTCGTGTCGATATTACTATATGGATACACTACTTGTACGCTAACAAAACGGATAGGGAAAAAGCATGACGGGACCTACACAAGAATGCTGCTAGAAATTTTGAACAAGTCCTAGAGGCAACACCCAACAAAGCCCCAACTGTACGGCCTCCTACCTCCTATTACGAAAATTATCAAAGTTAGACGAACCAGACATGCAGGACATTGCTATAGAAGCAAGGACGAGCTCATAAGTGATGTTCTCTTATGGACCCCCTCATCAGGCTGAACAAAAGCAGGACGACCAGCACAAATCAACATACAGCAGCTCTGAGAGGATACGGGATGTAGCCCTGAGGACCTGCCAGTAGCGATGAACGATATGGAGGAGTGACGGGAGCGGGTCAGGGATATCAGTGCTGGTGGCACGACATGATGATGATGATGATATAGCGTATATTTCTATCATATATATATATATATATATATATATATATCGTATGTTTTGGCAGTAAGTTGTTGTTTAGTCAAGTTTGATTAAAGACGACGGTAATTTCTTTTTTCAAGATCTTATGTTTTTTGTCTCAAGATCTCTTGTTCGTTTATTTGTATTAAGGTTTAGTTGATTGGGTTTATACACAACGGCTTTTTATCATATCGACTGTTCATCTTCAAGGGGTTGCCCAGTCGACTGTGGCTGTAGAATACACTGACTGCACGTCTTCAGAGGGGAAGACCCCTACAATGAGTGTCCTGGATATGTCACTAAACAATCTGATGGTGAAGTTCCAATGATGCTGGAGCTTTTGGGGAAGCAGACAACCCCTTCATTGTCAATGCTCCCAGGTCCACTCTTGCCCAGTATGGTAGCACCTAATAGGGCCCTATTTATGGGTTAAATAGAACTAACTGCATACTTATGCTTAACTGAATTGTTTGAATTGGAAGTCTTTGACTAAACTGAATAGCTTGAAATAGAAATATTTAAAAAAATCAAAACATGCACTCATGCTAAACTGAATTGTTTGAAATAGAACTGATTATTTGCATAAAAATGGATTTGGTGTTAAATAACCTACAGAGGTTAAAATGTCATAAAAACCAAACAACCAACCAATCCTCTTCAAGGGCGTTATTTTTTTGTTGCTGAGGCTTGTTTTTTATACTTTGGGTACGACTTGTTTTTTGAATAGTTTATTATTGCTAGTAGAGCTTTGGTCAGCATTGTGCCGGTGTTTAATACTATTTCCTTTATGTTTCATTTTTTGATCTTTATTTTTAATGCTGATTGCATCGAGGTTGTGTAGGTTAGTATAATTTATGTTGGTGAGATTCGTGAAGATTTTTCATATTTCAGTTTATGTGAGTTTTACAGTATAATTACTATGTCTTGTAGTGACAAGTTTTTGATGGTACTGGTACAACAGAGGCGTTCTGGAAGACGAAAAGAGAGAGTGGTGTTAGATAATCAATGTAAGTAAGATATAGTTGAAAATGCTCTTGAAGGCGATCAATCAATATAGTCGAAAAAATTTGCGAGAAGAACCTGGGGCAAATTCTCTATCACTTGAAACCTGATATAAGCAAACTAACAAGAAATAGCAAAAACACAAAGAAAAAAAATTATAAGATCATGAAAAAAGAAATTTCTATGGTCTTTCACAATACTTGTATCAACAATATATATTCACACCATATAAATCAATATAATTTGGTCACACTTGAAATCTTATATTTCATATTTTATAGTGTGTGTGTGTGTGAGAGAGAGAGAGAGAGAGAGAGAGAGAGAGAGAGAGAGAGAGAAAGAGTTTGTCATTAGCCGAATGAGTAGAGTGTTCGCCAATGGTCTTGGAAGCCAGGGTTCAATCCCAGGTCGAATCATACCAAATATTCAAAAAATGGTACTAGATGCCACCTTGCTCAACACTCAGCATTATAAAGTTAGGATGAAGGCTATATTAGAGCAATTCGGGGAATCGAGTAGCGCCCTCCCCTACATCTCGGTGTAGTAACTATTAAAAAGGGGGACTTCTGGGCATCCTCGACTTTGCCAAATTTACAACATGTGTTCGTGTGTGTGAGAGAGAGAAAGATAGATAGAGATAGAGAGAGACAGACAGACTGAGAGAGAGTCTAAGTCTGAGGGTAGCGCATTGGCAAGAAAGTAACAGTTATCAAGTGCCGTTGACTATGTAGCAATACTATTATAATTTAGATAAATATGATCTGTCACTGATATTAAGCATTCTTTATTCATAACAATAGCCACTACATTATGGTATATATATATATATATATATATATATATATATGTGTGTGTGTGTGTGTGTGTGTCTTTGTGTGAGAGAGAGAGAGAGAGGGGTAGACAGAGAAAGTGAGAGTGTCTTGGCCTGATGATCCCATAGAGGAAAAACCTTTGACTGGGAGTGTATATATATTCGTCTCCTGTGTATTTTGTCTATCATATGTATTTCAATCAATCAATCAATCTATCTATCTATCTATCAATCTATCTATCTATTTCAGTCAATTAATCGTCCTATCAATGATAATAAACCGTCATGTTTACTGTTGTCTTTATAATCATCATCATCATCATATCATGCTGGTAGCACGGATATCCCTGACCCTCTCTCGCCACTCCTCCCTATCGTTCATCACCCTAGGTGGGTCTTCAGGACAACATCCCGTATCCTCACAGAGCTGCTGAATGTATGTTCGTGCTGGTCGTCCAGCTTTTGCACGGCCATGTGTGGGGGTCCATAAGAGTACATCTCTTATGAGTTCGTCACTGCTTCTCCAGCAGTGTCCTGCATGTCTGGTTCGTCTAACTTGAATAGTTTTCGTGATAGGGGGCAGGTGGCCGTACAGTTCGTGTCTTGTGGGGTGTTGCCGCCAGGACTTGTTTAAGATTGCACGTAGCATTCTTGTGTAATTGCCGTCTAGCTTCTTCTCCAGCCGTTTTGTTAGCGTCCATGTAGTGCAGCCATATAGCAGTATCGATGTGACCGTTGCCTGGAAGAAACTGCGTTTCATTTTATCGGTTAGGTCTGATTTCCATATAATCGATAGCCTATTGATAGCGCTCCATGCTTTCGTTAACCTCGTTTCGATGTCATTTTCTGTTGATTCGACGCTGCTTCCTAGGTAAGTGAATTTGTCTACTAGTTTAAGAGGGGTTCCTTCTAGAGTGGAGATGTCCCCCGTTTGATTATAGCACATATATTCCGTTTTGTGTGCATTAACATAGAGGCCTATGCTTGCTGCTGCTCGTTCCAAACTATGCAGTAGTGTTTCGGCTTGGTCAGGTGTATTTGCCAGTATCGCTATGTCATCAGCGTAGTCGGCGTCGGTAATTGTTGTTGTGGGGTACCTTCTGCTTCTTTTCTTCGTCAGTTCGAAGCCATTCTCTCTGATTTTGTCAATCGATGTTCTAAGTACGTAGTCTAGACAAATGATAAAGAGGTACGGAGCGAGCGTGTCCCCTTGTAGTACTCCTGCTACAATGTCGAAATATTCTGTGTCTCCATCTGGTGATCGTACTTTTACTTTAGTGTTTCTATAGAGAATCGTTATTGCTGCTACGGTTTCTTTACGCAAGTAGGATTTGTTCCATCTAATGTAACAAAAATAAGTGTATTTCTTATTGTTTTTTTCTAAACTATTACTTTATGACTGTCGTATAGTGCAACTAAGACAAATAAAATTTACATAATTATATCGTTCTAACTAGTTAGTTTAAGCTACTATGACTTTAGGGTTTTAAAATATTAATCTCACAAAACTTGGCAAATCAATGTTTCGCTTGAACATTTGCCAAATCGTATTGAGCATTTACTTATCGTTCAGACGTTTTATTTTCTCTTCAAGGCTGACATGTTTTTGAATCTGCTGTTGCAGTGAAATCAATATTCAAATACATAACGTTATACAGATTGTATTTCAACAGGTTAACCACTTGACCCCTTTAGTATCAACAAGATAATTATGATAATAACTAGCTTTATTGTAAATGTCCAGCCTCGTTGCATCTCCCCCGACTGTGACTCCTGAAATATTTTTCCTGATTATTACCCGACAAAAACAGTCTGAAATTTTAATAACTATATGATCATTGGCGAATTTCTTTTTCGTCCGTTTATCTGTCGTTATATATTTAAAACAACGTTTAAATCCACCACATCTACAGAAGTCTCTTTAAAATCTCTGCAAGATGTTACGCTTTTCCAAGTTTCGTTTTGGAAAATTAAATAAAAATGTTTTTAACGGGATATTTTATTTTCAATAGAGTTATTCATCCAACGCCTCCGCAAGAACTCGATGCGGCGACACAAGGATTAAGAGGATTACTTCTCAGAAACCTGTTGCCATACCAAGGTTAAACTTGTTGCTTGGTTGTTTTATTTTACGGCATATCAACTCTTTTCGGGTCATTTATTTAAATCATTATTAAATTTCAAATATTTCAATTTAGTATAAGTATATTTTTTGGTTACAAACAGTTAAATATCAAAACAGTTCAGTTAAATGACAAAACAGTTATATTTCAAACAATTCAGTTTAGCATGAGTACACAGTTTAGTTCTATTTGGCCCATAGTTTGGACCCTATCGAGAGATACCACTACAGGCCAGAGTGAACCTGGGGGTGATGACAATGAAGGGGTACTCTGTATTCCCCAAAGCTCCAGCATTACAGGAAAACAACCATCAGATTTTAAGTGTAATATACTGGACACTCGTTGGTGGGGTGATTCTCCCTCTGCATAGAAGCAGTCAGTGAATTCCACAATTCCAGCTGACACTTAAAACCAAGGATAAAGAGTTCAGTCTTTCCTACCATTTATTCAGAGCTGGAGGGAGAAAAGTAAGATTCATTTCTTTCCTAAGAGTATTAGTGCTGTGGAAAACAGCATTTTCAAGGTTTTGAAATCGGATCGCTGCGTTCGTTTCCTCCAACGATAATCGTTACTCTTAGAGCTTAATGAATTAATTGATTACCGAGATTTGTATACCGATATTGCTCGTAAAACGCAAACTCTATTCTCGTTCTGTGAATTAACGCGCTATTTATTCTGTTAATTCAAATCTTACATCATTGAATTACCGATTTCTTCAAGGTAAAGTGTGAATAGAACAAATTGTAATGCAAAGAGGCTGTGTCCTGATCTGATTTTTCCATGACGTGATTAAAAACTACTAAAGGTCTGTTATATCCTGAGATACAGCCGAGGTACTCTGGCGTTTAAGTAATGATAGTTTAACCCCGAAAACACTTTTAACCCCAGATTCAACATTTCTTGTCAGCTTTGTTATTTTTACGTTTTTGTAGCACAATGTGTGAATGTATTTACAAAAAAAAAACAAAAAAACTTCTAACAAAAGCAGAACGCAACAGACACTCAGTTCTTACCTGGGCTCCATCTCATTCAAATTCAATTATCCGCTTTTTTGTAGAATTCACATGTGAAATATAGCCGTCCTTGTAAATAGGTATGGTTGACACCTCCTAAATGAATTGATGCTAAAATGAGACAAGCTTATAATGGAATAATTTCGAACGTTACATAAAATAATATACGTCACTCTCTGAATTCTGGGTTAGGATGAGATTAATAATGGAGGTTAACATTTTCGGACAAGTAAATTATACCAGAGTATTCTTATTGTTAAATCTTATATGGTTTGGTTGGTTTGATGTCATATCAACATTGATGGGATATTATATGCTGAAGAAAATCTTCCACACAGGCTTTAAGTTGCTTAGATTATCCGTTGTTCTTAAGTGGTCACTCATTTGATTACTGTGTAGGCTCATCACTGCTTAACTTAGGCTTGGTTGATTGGTTGGTTTGTTTTCATATCAACACTTGTTGGACTATAATATGCAGAAGTGAATCTTTCTCACAGGATTTGAATTGCTTATATTATCCGTTGTTCTTAATTGGTCACTCGTTTAATTACTGTGTGGGCTCATCACCGCTCAACTTAGGCTTGATTGATTGGTTGATTGGTTGGTTGGTTGCCATATCAACACTTGTTGGGATATTATATGCAGAAGTAAATCTTTCACACAGGCTTTGAGTTGCATACATTATCTGTAGTTCTTAAGTGGTCACTAATTTAATTACCGTGTTGTCTCATCACCGCTTAACTTAGGTTTGGTTGATTGGTTAGTTGGTCGGATGTCACATCAACACTTGTTGGGATATTATATGCAGAAGTAAATCTTTCACACATTCTTTGAGTTACTTACATTTTTTGTTGTCCTTAAGTGGTCACTCATTTAATTATCCTATTTACCAACCCCTCCGCTCGGGCAGGATATGACACAAGGTCAATATTTAAGCGGAGTTTAACAGGTTTGAATTCAGAGTTTTCCTTCTCCTAGACTAGTTGCCTCACCAAGGCTGAAGAACCTAGTCTATCCTACTATTTACCCATAGCTGGAGGGAGAATAATTGGATTCATACCTTTCCCAAGGGTATTAGTGCTATGTGAAATGCAATGAGTTTCGTCCAGGATTTGAACTCGTGTCACCGTGTTCATTTCCTACGACGATAACAATTACACCACGGGCATCATCACCGCTTAACTTAGGCTTGGTTGATTGGTTGGTTGGTTGGTTGGTTGGTTGTCATATCAACACTTTTTGGGATATTGTATGCAGAAGTAAATCTTTCACACATTCTTTGAGTTACTTACATTTTTTGTTGTCCTTAAGTGGTCACTCATTTAATTATTGTGTAGGCTTATCACCGCTTAACTTAGGCTTGGTTGATTGGTTGGTTGGTTGGTTGGTTGGTTGTCATATCAACACTTTTTGGGATATTGTATGCAGAAGTAAATCTTTCACACATTCTTTGAGTTACTTACATTTTTTGTTGTCCTTAAGTGGTCACTCATTTAATTATTGTGTAGGCTTATCACCGCTTAACTTAGGCTTGGTTGATTGGTTGGTTGGTTGGTTGGTTGGTTGTCATATCAACACTTTTTGGGATATTGTATGCAGAAGTAAATCTTTCACACATTCTTTGAGTTACTTACATTTTTTGTTGTCCTTAAGTGGTCACTCATTTAAATATTGTGTAGGTTCATCACCGCTTAACTTAGGCTTGGTTGGTTGGTTGGTTGGTTGGTTGTCATATCAACACTTTTTGGGATATTGTATGCTGAAGTAAATCTTTCAGATAGGCTTTGAGTTACTTACATTATCTGCAGTTCTTAAGTGGTGACACATTTAAATGCTGAAGAGAATGGTCACTGATTGACTATGACTCGGTTTGTTTGTTTTTATGTCATATCAACACTAATTGGAATATTTTATGCGAAAGTTAATTTTGTTTGCTATTATATGCTTTAAATTAACCATTCCAATTTTATTATTACCATTTCTTTGCAAACATTTATTGATTTTCAGGTATTCCTTTCTAATTCATATATTTCACCTTCAGTTATATGATTTTAATTACTGCTATCTAATACTAATTATCTTCAAACGTATATTTTTGGCTCATAGATGGAACAGTGACTGGTTCTACAAATCTAAAGTCAGAAAGGATCAGAAAGTAATGATAACAAAGTGGTGACCCTATAATCCACAGAACTGGAATCTCACTGTCGAACATATGTATTTACATAATCCTACCACAATATGCACAAGATGATACAAAGTCAATTTTAAAGGAAGAACAGTTAGTTTGAACCCAGAGATTTTCTTTTCGTCGAGTGATTGCTTTACTAAGGCTACTGAAACCAGTCTGACCAACTCTTCACTCAAAGGCAGGGAAAGAATCTATGGATCTCTCCTTTTCACTCGAGAATTAGCACGAACTTAAACGAAGACTCGTTCTGGAATTTAACTCTGGTCATCTATTTCATTTCAAAAGGCGATAATCGTTAAAGTATGGGCACGGTATTTCTTTGAGAAATTGATATATTTTTTAATCTTATAACTTTATATATATATTTAAAAAAATATAAATAAAGTTATTAGATTATTAAATATATCAATTTCTCAAAGAAATACCGTGTCCATATATATATATATATATATATAAAATGGTGAGTATTAAGCAAGGAGGCATCAAGTACCATACTCAGTCTTTGATATGATTCGACTTGGGATTGAACCCAAGTCCCTCGGGCCATTGGCAAATACCCACTGTTCTAGAGGGTGGAATGTTCACCTGTGCCTAGAGAGACCAGGGTTCAATCTCCTGTCGAATCGTACAAAACATTCAACAAGTGTATTTGATGACTATTTGCTTAACATTCAGCATTATACGGTATGTATTAATGGTAAAGATGTGCGATACAGGGAAAGGAGTAGCACCCTTCACTACACTTCGGTGTAGTAGCTATTGAAAGGGGAGCCTTCAGGCCGCCCTCGACTTTGTTCACTAACTTATATATTTATATATATATATATATATATATAGAGAGAGAGAGAGAGACAGAGAGAGAGAGAAATCATCAGTGATGTACTCCCATGGACCCCCGCATATGGCCAAGCAAAAGCAGGACGACCAGCTCGAACATACATACAGCAGCTATGTGAGGATGTAACCCTGAAGAACTGCCAAAAGCGATGAATGATAGAGAGAAGTGGCGAGATAGGGTCAGGGATATCCGTACTAGCGGCACGACATGATGATATATATATATATATATATATATATATATATATATATATTTAGAGAGACAGACAGACAGACAGACAGAGACAGAGAGAGTTAGAGAAAATGTTACGTTACAATAATTGAAAATACTTAACTGTTGAAATAATAGCAATCCTAACGTGTAAACAATTTAGTTTTTACTCATTTAAAAATGAAATTACCAACAAACTAATCTATAACATATATTGTATATTTATTTAAATGTGTCAAGAGGAATCATGTTACATTGTGACTGTTATTTAGCAATACTAAAAGTCATTAAGCTATGTGCAATGAATTAGTTAGATTAAATTGAATTATTCGTATAGGATAGCATATTTGAAACCATTGAACGGTGCGCAAAAGAAACGAGCTCAGGATTTGGCATTAAATTCCCTACAATTGTTGATATGCCATAAAAATATCCAAAACCAAACCATCTAAATCCAGTCTTATTTTTATTTTTTACATGTCAGTTAATTTCTTTCTGAAGATTAAAGAGATCTTCAAAATTTTGTAGTTATTTTATTACGTTTTCCTTTGTTTTATTTTTTGTAGAAATTTTAAAATTTATTTCTTCGCGTGTTTGACACTAAAAACAAGTAACCGTTTTCTAAATTATGTATTTTATACTCATCTAAGTATTGCTATCGGAAAGATAGACAGTTACCTTGCTATCGTCCTCATGGTTCAGGGGTTAAGCCTACAGACAAAAATTCATCATGTGTTTCCTCATGTGCTTTCCAAGTGACTACGTTTGTTTGTAATTTAATGGAATATCAATCCTCTTAAGTTATTTAATGCCAAATCCACTCTTTTTGAAGGACAGTTGTGGTAATATCTAACCCATAGGTGGGAGGATAAGGGAGTTCATACCTTTCCCATGGGTATTTATCCGAAAGTAAACAATAGCGTGACTGGAGTTTCTATCTCACGTACTACGATTCCACAATCCAGCGCTTTAACCATTACACTATTCGAACAGCCCCAAGCCTGTCACATAGGGGCTACCTTGCTCGACTGTGACAAAGTAGTAAGCGTGTTTGAACTCGAGTCTCGCTATTACTTTCATTTTTGGACAAATACCTTTGGGAAAGTTATGAACCACTCCCCTTATCAACTCTGCAATGTGTTAAATAGAACTACAATTGTTATTCTTCAAGGGTATCTTCAGCATGATATTAACCTCTAAGACAGGAAAACCATTAAACAAAAAGAAAACTAAGCTAATGTTAATACGCACTTGTTTCAATATGATATATATTTTTGTTCAAGCCATTTTCGTCGGTAAGTTTCGTTGAGATACTTTTATTCGAAATGTGTCAGTTTATCATATTTAGCAACCCCTCTGCTCGGGCAGGATATGACACAAGGTAATTTTTTTAAGTGGAGTTTAACAGGTTTAAATTCAGAGTTTTCCTTCTCCTACACTAGTTGCCTCACCAAGGCTGAAGAAATTAGTCTGCCCTACTATTTACCCATTGCTGGAGGGAGAATAATTGGATTCATACCTTTCCCAAGGGTATTAGTGCTATGTGAAATGCAATCAGTTTCGTCCAGGATTTGAGCTCGTGTCGCCGTGTCCAGTTCCTACGACGATAACCATTACACCACGGGCAAATGTGTCAGTTTATTTGCTGTTTGAAGTTTAGACTGATCTTCAATGTGTTTTAGTTATTCCTTTTTTTCCCGTTGGAATTTTTAAGTTCAGTTCGTCGCGTGTTCATGACTTCACAAACATTCAAGACAGCGTTAACTGGTAACATTTTTTAAATATGAAATGCATATATGCTGGTGCTCAAGATGAATGCTATTTTATTCATTGTAGATTTAAAGAATACTTACGGCTTCAAGTATTTTTTTATCGTCTTATCATTAAAAAAAATATTATAGGATACTTGTATAAACGATGAACATTTTTATAATGGTGTTTGGGTAGAGCGCACTTGAATTTTATGTTAGTTGATGTAAGTTTTATTGCCTTATCGTCACATAGCTACCAAATTATTGTATGAGAAAATATCATACTTGCATGACCAATGTATTCATATCTATTTTACTATATATCAATCTCTCTTTCTCCCTCTCACTACCTCCCTTTTTTTCTCTCTCTCTCTCTCTCTTTATATATATATATATATATATATCAACATTAGACTTCTATTTATTATTACTGGAAATACAAACTTCTAATTTGGAGAAAGATACTGAAAAACAAAGTAATCCAAAGTGAAGATTTTAATATGAAATCAAGTCGACATTATGAAGTTTCGGTTTTAATAAGCCATCATCAGGACTTAGAAAAGATGTTATGAAGTGTCATTAGATCACCGATGGATGCTTAAGAAAATAAAAAAACAAAACAAAGGAGGATATTATGCATACGGAGAATGCGGTGGGGGGGAGCGTAACCTTCTGATCCATAAGTCAACGTTCATATTTCAAAAATATTATAAAACTTTGTAATGTAATGATGTAAAACAAACTCCAAATGCGTGTGTCTGTACGTTTGTTTGTTTGTTTGTTTGTTTGTTTGCGTGTTTACGAGTGTGCTTGTATGTGTGTGCGTGTGTGTGCATGATCTTTTCAAAAGCAAGGATAAGGTTATATTATTCATTCATTTTTAGGGTGAAAGATTTTTCATTGGTATCTCGGATGCGTAGTGGTTAACTTGCTTCACTGCGATATCGTAGTAAACAAGTCCGTACTCCCCTCGTGACATTACCCCTCTCTTTCACACTAATAAAGTAAGTAAAGTTGGCGAGCGTAGTCGAGGGTGACCAGAAGGCTCCCTTTTCAACAGCTACTACACCAGAGTGTAGCGGAGGGCGCTACTTCTTTCCCTGGATTGCTTCACTTTACCCTTGAAACATACCATATATTGCTGAGTGTTAAGCAAGGAGGTATTGAGTGCCATTTTTAAAGTCTTTGGTATGACTCGACCAAGGATGGAACCCTGATTTTCCGGACCATTGGTGAACAATCCTTATTTTTTCTGCTATATGTTACGTAGTACCACTACTATTTTTTCTACGGGGATGTCTTATGTTTAAAATGAAACCTACGATGATTTTTGTGTAATTAAACAACGAAACTAAAAGAAAAGCCATGAATAGTTTCTAACTATAACAAAAAAAAAAAAACTCCAATTTTCGTTCCCTTACATATAAAAACTGTGCTCAGTAGTAAATAATGTTTCAGATTAAATATTTCATTTTATTTATATATTCGTAATTAAGGATTATCTGAAACTCAATTAAAAACATTTTCAAACACTTCGCTGCGAAACTGATCTAAAAATAAGATATTTAAGGTTAATTCAGAAAAGGACAAATTACTTTACAAGATTTAGCATTTACAAAAGAAGTTTTAGATAGCAGTATCACTGAAATTCTACATACTGGATAAATGTATTTTACAAAACCTATTTTACAAAATGTTTAACACAATGTTACAATGGTGGACCTTAAATTGTGTAATAGATCCCACCACCATCAACAAACACAGCAACCAAGCGGAAATGTGGACTCATTGAGGACAGTGTTCTAATCAAAATTCGACCAAATGTCGAAAGAAGCCTTTTGAATAATAATTAGTTGCAGATCTGAAGAACCGTTGTGGAGACGTGTTTTGGGAGTTTAAATAGTTTTAAGAAACCCTTTGAAGGGATCCCCTGAAACTTTAGAATATACAAAGATTTTTCCCCTCTTTATGACAGTCTGGAAAACCACTGATATGACCAGCTTGATTCTTAAAAATAGTAATTAACCAAATTATAATTGTGTCAATTTCTTTCGTTATCTTGGATCAAGTGACAAGTTTTTCCAGTCTCCTTCATTGCTACA
Organism: Sepioteuthis lessoniana; assembly: GCA_963585895.1. Lineage (NCBI taxonomy): Eukaryota > Metazoa > Mollusca > Cephalopoda > Myopsida > Loliginidae > Sepioteuthis > Sepioteuthis lessoniana. Next base: position 30,358,770 of record OY757914.1, read on the forward strand.
CTTAATGAAGAATAAACTAGTTGCGTTAGTTTGAAAAGCCACGTTTATTCGATGAATATTTACAAAATATTCAACAGACATGTTTGATAAAAATCTAGTTCGCCAAAAACTTCTTTACCTAAATGAAACAGATCGATGCATGTTATATCAATAACATATTAAATCCATTTGATGTTACCACAAGAAAAAATGAAGGATAGCCGGTCTATCAAATATTAAAATTGAAATAGTAAATTATTTATAATATAATCGACTAAAATTAATCGACCTCGGCAGCAACTTCTCATCAACGGAAATTCTATAAAAAAAAGTCGTCAAAATTATAGAAATCAGATCTATCCAATAAAATAAATTACAACACTCCTGGAGAAGTGAGGATGATGTAAGCGACGTTCTATTATGACCTCCTACACGCAGTCGGTCAAGTGATGGTCAACCCGATAAAAATTTACATATATCAGTTCTGTGAGGAAACTGGATCGAGTTTTGAAGTACTACCAGGAGCGATGGATTATCAGGACGGAGTGTGTGCTTGAGTGAGAGACAGAGAGACAGAGAGAGGTGGGAAAATCCAGGGAACTAGCTGCTGTCAGCTGAAGTTGATAATGATGATAATAATCTAAATAATAAATTCCATTCATCAGTCACATAATACATCCCTTCTGAAGCCACACGAATATATTCAACATCGGAAATAGTGCTGGAAGTTTCGAACTGACACCGACTTAAGCTGTTTCATCATTTTTTCTCGTTGCTGGATATTGATTCTATGAAACAGGAAGTCGTACAAAACACTTTGAAAAAGGTTGTATACAACTTATGGTATCTGGAATATGCATTTTGGTTAAAGACCCTTTTCAATGGCATCCTGTTTGTTTGGGCAGGAGAAAAGACCGACTGCAATTCCGCCGAGGGGTAAGACCCCTATAACCAGAATTCTTGGCGTGACTCTAAGGAATTTGATGTTGAGGGTTTGGAAATGTGAAGAACCCATTTATAACCATTACTCCACGGTTCAAACTGACTTGGAGTGGCAGTACCTGTTATCATTCTATCTATGAGTCAAAAAGAAATATTCGATCATTTACAGTACTTGAAAACATTAAAAAGAATTATTAGAATTTTATAACCATACTTGAATCGATCTAATAGTATACAAGCGAATGATAATGCTAAATGGTGTTATTAGTGTTAGATAGCACTACTACTATAAATCATTTAACTGTGGGAAAAGAAACGATTAATATTGAATAGAATTAGTCGTATTAGATAACAATTTTCGAAACCATTTATATGTGTGCAAGCAAATAAACTCTGACAAGTTTTCAAAAAACGTTACCGAAAAGGTATACGCTTACAAATTATATATGAATGTATGTATGTATGTATGTATGTATGAATGAATGTGTGTGTGTGTGTGTGTGTGTGTGTGATTGGACGATGAATAAGACACAAGGGTTGATATGCCTTAAAAACAACCAACTAAATTGTTTGCTGGAGATTGAGTCTAAGAAGAAACTGATATTTAATTTTTCAAGTTGGCAACTCAGCTTAAAAATCAATGTTAATTTATCACTGGTTACACCCAGAGTCAAACATCGATCGATCAGATGTGATAAATGTCTACATTTTTGTCACATTTTTCTTTGTGAAGTGACTGGCTGACAAGAACAGAGTTACTATTTCATGGTAAGCTCAGTTGGCTGGGGTTGTAGTATACACCGACAGCATCTATGCGGTGGGGTAATACCCTCCAACGAGTGTCCTGATTATGAGATTAAACCATTTGATGGAGAGACTTCAGCCTTGGAGATTTGGGAAATGTGGAGTACTCCTTCATTGTCATTATTATCAGGTCCACACTAGACCGGACTAGTAGCACCTGGTAGATTTAGTTTGTTGGTTGGTTTTACGGCGTATCAATCCTTTTCGGGTTTTTAATACCGAGTAAAGTTTTTTTGAAAAAAAGTTTCAAACAATTCAGTTTAGTATAAGTATATTTTTTTATTTTACACGCAAACAGTTCTATTTCAAACAATTCAGTTTAACTTAAGCACGCAACTTAAATGTCAAAACAGGTTTATTTTAAAAACTTCAGGTTAACATATGTACACGTGTAATATCAGGTGACGATAAAGTTAGCTGGTGACGATAAAGTTAGCCGATTCAATTCGGGCGCAAGAAAACATCAACAAAATGGTCTCACAGGAAAAAGAAAAAAAAGATGATGGCAAGAATATAATCTATTGCCTATGGATAGAGTGGCAGATATTTTCGTTCGCAGATAAGATCAACAAATTACCGGAAAAAAACGGAAGTATGAAAGTTCCGATAACCAGCCATAAAGAGAAAAATACGTGGGGGAAGAGGCGTGTTCATGGGACTTGAGAAGACCATATAAAGTCTGTAATTTTTGACAGACGGCAGAAATTCAGGGGTTGCTCAAGTGAAGGGAAGAGATCAACTGGTCTCTCAAGCGAAGGCGAGAGATTCGCTGGTCTCTCAAGCGAAGGGACAGCAAACTCAAGCAAACATGTCATGCGTGTTCTCCGCCCGTCGTTTTAATACTTACAAAGGGTCCCCGCCACAGAAGAAAGATATGTGCAAACTCTCTCTGACTATATTCCTACTTCACACACGTCGCCGTCGAAGAATAAAAATATAAGTTATATGGTTATATATCTAAGAGTCCTTCTTTCTTTCTCCAGCGGTGCAGTATACTACACACGTTTTGTTTTGTTTTTTTTTTTTTTGTTTACACACAGTTAAATGTCAAAACAGTTAATTTCAAACAATTCACTTTAGTGTAATTACGTGGTTTAGTTCTTTTTGATTCATAGATTGGACCCTGTCACACCAGACAGAGTCCAATCTATGAGTTAAATAGAACAAACTATGAGTGCAAACAAATTAATGATGCAAAATAATGACTGTTAATTCGAAATACTTGAAACTATTTAACAGTGGAAAAAAGACCCCTGGATCGTTTAAAAATGCAATCAAAAATGTATTTACAAAATCATTACACATTGAATAAATATTTATAAAGGGGATTTGGCATTAAATAACGTACAGTTGTTGATATTCCATAAAACCAAACCAAGTCAAACTATTTTATTGACTTAGACCATTCAAAAATGAACTGCACCAAATGTGCTAAGTTTTGAAGCTGATTTTTACAATTCCAAATGATGTGATAGAATATTTCCATTGCTTATGTCAAATCTGAGACACATAATTTAATATTGCGTTCATTTTTCATGACACGCTTGACCTGACTGTGGTTGATGCACACTTAGTAAAATGGTTATCATCGTAGGATATGGAAACAGTGTTTCAAGTTCAAAACCTAGACCAGATGTTGTGCATTTCCCTTCTCATTAATGACCTTGGAATTGCATGAATCCTTTAATCATCTCCTATTAATGGTCAAGTAGTAGAGTAAAATGGACTCTTTATCCTCGATAGAGCAAAAGGTCAAAGGGGAAAACCTTGAATTCAAATTTGCGATTCTCCTCTAGAAAATAGATTTCTGTCGCACCTTTCCCCTGACGAAAAGTTTTGATAAATAAATACTTGACCAGACAACCTTGAAAAAAGTTAAACCTATTAACATGAATTTTGAAAGCCAAAGACCATTCTAATGTATCAAGATGTTTTAATGGCATGATATCTCAAGTGTTTTTTAAATCAGGTTTAGCAAATTGAAAAATGAAAAAGACTGTTCTTTTTGTGACTCGAAGAATTTACTTTTATCCCAAAACGGGGTTTTATTTTCGCACGTGTGAAACGGGGCAGGTTGGCACTTGATCCCTTGTAGAATAAGTCCTCGTTCAGAGTTTTTCTCTCAGGCATATAAGGACTGGCATATTATGTGAGGGATTAATTTAGGGCTAGACTGACCACCGCTGGCAAGGGATTCCAAATTTCACACTATCCACACACCCACCAGGTCGCTTTCCTTCCTCCCCTAGACAATGGAAGATATGGACCTCTAGGTTGAGACGTAATATTATTATATTGTAGTAGTCGGCCACTCCGGTTTCCCGTGTGATATTTTAAAGGAATTTATAGGACAATTTTAAGCAAGATAACATAAGGCGAACAGAAGCTGGAAAAGGAATATGACATAACAAACTCGTAGAAGACAATGCAAATAACAACTTCGACCACGTGGGAACATTAAAATACATGAATCTTTTACTACTCTTATATACACCTTCAAAGTGTCAAATATATAATAAATGAACAGTCCATGAACATAAATGTCTTTCTTCTTTTCTTTTCTTTCGTTTTCCTTCAAATTGAGAGAGAGAGAGAGGGTATACAAAATTTGGTATAAGGAGAAACAGTCCCAAGGGTACTTATCTTATTTCTTTGATGGAGTTCTGTGGAGAATCTTTCTTCTTATAAGGGCTAATAGACTTTATGCTATTTTTAATACTGGCTTGAAGAACTTGGTTCCCTCGTGTCCGAGATATTTTTTTGTCTTCTTCACCCGGAGTACTGGCTTTTGGTCTGTCTGCCACGAGCCCTGTCCAATAACTAACTTTCTTATTATCTATTTCCGCTGACGGGAAGGAGTCCCCACTTCCGTTTTGGCTTCTCTCTTCTTCCCCTTGGTCAGGCAACATTTTAGGGCAACTAGATGTCACCCAAGTCCCATTCTTTTTCCATCAGGTCACCCAGTACAAACATCTGTTTTTCCATTCTGACCTGGGTTTGTTACTTTGGTATTGACCTACATTCTTTCATGTCTTAACGGCCATTCTTTGGCGGCTTGCTACTATTAATTCAAACAAGAGGATAGTATTAATCTTATTTCTATCGTCTCAGTGGGATATCACGTGACATATTCCTAAACAGTCTTTGTATAGCAACCCGGGCAAGTCCGAGCAAGTTGATGTTTTAAGTGACTAACAAGCGGCATCTCGCTCGTTAAAACCTGGACATGGCTAAGATAAGGAAACCTTTAGAGAGAAACAGAATCTCTCCTATTACTAGCACAAAATAACACCACAAGGACAAATCATATCAAAGCAAGAATAGATAAGACGCAACAAAATAGCAGATGTTTGGTATGTGGTGATAGAGACAAAACTATCCATCCCATATACAAATACAGCAAATTAACATCGAAGAGTATAAGACAAGACACGACTAGGAGGGTAAGATGGTCCACTAAGAATTGTGCAAGAAATTTAAATTTGACATACGATCAAATCGTATAAGCACAACCAAGAATCTGTCCTGGAAAATGAGATGCACAAACTCCTCTTGGATTTTGACCTACAAAGGGATCACTAAATTTCGGCCAGACGACCAAACCTAATAATAATCAACAGCAAAAAAAGAGAACTTACAGATTTATGGACTTTGCTGTCTTCGCTAACCACAAATTTTAACTGAAAGAAAGTGAAAAGAAAGATAAATACCTTGAAATCGCTTGGAAATTGAAAAAAACTGTGGAACGCAAAAGTGACGTTTATACCAATTGTAATTGGTGCTGTTGGTATTGTCGCCGAAGGATTGATACAGTAACTAGAGGGCTTGGAAATATCTGGACGAGTGGCGAACATCCATTCTACTACATTATTGAGATCGGCTAGAATACTGAGAAAAGTGGTGGATACTTGTGGAGACTTGCTGTAACTCAAACTCCAGTGAAAAACCCTCAATTAAGACTGAGGTGAAAAATTCTCAAGAAGTAACAATCATAATGCAGCAACACATAGGGATAGAGAAAGAAGCAAAAAGATAGTCGCGAGCGAAGAGGAATGACATAAAACAAAATATGGAAAAATAAGTAACGGGATCCTAAAAGCAAAAAACGGGATTTTCTCCGACGCCTACACTTATTTTCTTATAATTTGATTTTTGTGAACAAATATTCACAAAGACTTTCCTCGCCTGGTATTGGTATGCTGGTAGCTGTTGGTATCTATGCTACTCCTATTATTCTTCTAGAAAGAAAAAAATGATCTCATATCAGAAATAAATAAGTAGGCTAAGAAGGAGAGGGAAGAGGCAGATAAGAGTAAAAAAAATTGAAAATGATAAGAACAGGAAAAATGAAGAAATCAAATTAAATTTGTTTGTTTGGGGTTTATGGCATATCAACCTTTGTATGTTATTTAATGCTCAATCCATTTTTATACAAGTAAACAGTTCAATTTCAAACAATTAGGTTTAGCATAAGTGCACAGTTTAATTGTCAAAATCATCTCTATTTGAAGATATTCAGTTTAGTCAAACAGTTCGAATTGAAACAATTCAATTTAGTATGTGTATCATCATCATCATATCGCGCCGGCAGCACGGACATCCCTGACCCTCTCTCGCCACTCCTCCCTATCGTTCATCGCCCTAGGTAGGTCTTCAGGACAACATCCTGTATCCTCACATAGCTGCTGAATGTACGTTCGTGCTGGTCGTCCTGCTTTTGCGCGGCCGTGTGTGGGGATCCATAAGAGTACATCTCTTATGTGTTCATCTCTGCTTCTCCAGCAATGTCCTGCATGTCTGGTTCGCCTAACTTGAATAGTTTTCGTGATAGGGGGCAGGTGGCCGTACAGTTGGTGTCTTGTGGGGTGTTGCTGCCAGGACTTGTTCAGGATTGCACGCAGCAGTCTTTGTTTACTCACAGTTACATGTCAACTAAAATTCTATTTCAAACAATTCAGTTTAGCATCAGTACGCAGTTTAGTTCTATTTAACCCATAGGTAGGACTCTATCATGTGCTGCCACTCAGGGCCTGAGTGGACCTGGGTGCAATGGTAATGAAGGGGTTCTACATATTCCTCAAAGCTCCAGCATCACTGGAACCTCACCATCAGATTGTTTAGTGTCATATTTAGGACACTTGTCACGGGGTTAACCCCCCTGCTGCGTTGCAGTAGGTGTATTCTACAGTTCCAGCCGACTGGGGAAAGTTAATTAAGGGCCATGAGTTAAGAAGAAACTGTTATTATAAGAATGATAAAAACACCAGGAAATAAACATGCTGCTGTAACCGCTGCTGCTGCTGCCTGTGACGCCGAAGATAAAACATTATTAAAAGGAAACTAAGGACAGAAAAAAAGTGAAAAATTCACGAAGACGTTCTTCGTCTGGTATCGTTAAAAAATGAAGGAGCTAAACAAGTATAAATGGAAAAGGACAAATGTTCAGGAATAAATGCAAAATGGAACGAACATCAAAACGACTTCCGTCACATCAAAACGACTTCCGTCACATTAAATGATGAACATGAAGAGAGTATAATATTTACTAACAAATAGTTTTTATCTGTCATGGGATATCTAAATTACATAATAGTTATATAAAAAGAAGTAACAAAGAAATTAGTCTTCATCATTGGATGCAGTTGAGTGACACACCAGTGACTCAGTCGCGTGAGGGATGGTATTGATGATGTACGATATGGAAGTTGTACAAATGGTGGTAGTATATACTGGTAATATTAATTGTGGTGTTTTGTGCGCATGTATTCCAGTCGTTAAAAAGTGGTGGTAGTCGTGATGGGTAATGTGGCAGTGCGTGTTTCTTATCACTTGTAGTTGTAGTGGTGGTTAATATGCATGTATTTGATCGAGAAGTCTAAGTGGTAGTATTTGTGATGTGTATTATTATTAAACGTTGTTATAGTGGGGTGTTTGCTTATTATTCTTTGTAGAAATGGTTGAAGTCATGGTGGGGTTTATTAGAATTAGTGACAGAGCGTACGTAGGAGTAGCAAAAGTGATGGTATTATGAATGGTGTCTATTAGTTGATGTAGGATTAGTGATTGAGTGCATTATTAATATTATTTTTACTACCACAAGAGCTAGTAGTAATGGTGCTGTTAGTTGTGGTGTTACCTAAGTAGTTGTAGTAGTAGTATATGGGGGAGATTGAGAGTTACTTCTGAGGTCTGTGTCAGATTCTTTTTTTCAATTCTTACTACATTCACTTGTTATTTTCTTATTTGCTTGTCGAAGCTGCAAGGGAATTAAGGACGGAAAGAAAAAGACGGGGTTACCATTAGACTCAAATTTTATTTTGGAGGTTTACGACTATTCTGTTGGGGTGGGAATGTTATGTTGAAGCAGTAGAAATAGTCGAGTTCTCCCAGACAAGGCGTTTGAAGGGCATCATTGAATCATAAGAGGTTGCAAATAGTAGGAGACACAACACGCAGCTAAGTTCAGGACTTAACAAGCACGGGCACTTCCGATTAGCAACAGAGAGAAAAAGCTACATCCGTCTAAGTCGATGTGAAAAGAGCTTCTCAGAGCTTTTGTTACTTTTTCTTTATCTATTTTATTTTTCTCATGTTATTATCTTTTTTTTATTTCTTTTAAATCCCTACAATTACAAGCGGAGTGGTGATAAAGTTTGTTGTTTGTTTTTGGAAGTAGTGTTGGTGGTTGTGGTTGAAGGAGTCATATTTGTGGTGGCTCTGTTCTTGTAGTCATAAAATTGATAGAGTGATATGTGGGGTCCTTTGGTAATAGTGATGCTGTTGTTGTTATGTAGTAGTGATAGAAGTGGCCGTCGACATCTTGTGAAGAAGAAGAAGAAGAAGAAGAAGAAGAAGAAGAAGAAGAAGAAGAAGAAGAAAGAGTGACAAAAGAAGAAAAATAAGAAAGCAAGATTTACAGTCAATAGATATTAGAAGTTAATTAAAAAACTAGTGAATGACGGACAATGGAAAAGTAAACGATGAAGAATAAAAGCACACACACACACACACACACACACACACACACAAAACAATGGAAAATGGAGATTAAATTGCCCGCGAAATGAAAAGTCCTGATCCCCTCCCTTCATATACATCATCATGCACTCGCTGATATGAACCCTTCGAGGTCATCAACGATCAACGATTGATGATTTGCTAACGTTAATATTGATAATCATGCAGTTTTTGAGCCGCCAGCCACGGTAGACGACGGCTTCATTCTTCAGAAGGTGATCAAATGTTAGACAATGTTAGGAATGGTACTGCTTAGATAAAGACTTGTTTTAGATGAAGAAATAAATCATAAGATGACCTGGTCAAACCGAACTGAATGATAGAAATATATGAATAAATAAATAATTGAAATCACCGATTGACCAATATAATCAGACAAAATAAATGACAAATCTGAGACTTGGTAGCAGCCGCCCTTTGGAGTTTACGCTTGACGGTCTGGAAGTTGTGACGAAGGATTTTGATTAGTAAAAGGATATCTCTCATATTAGAACTTTCTCTAAATGTATTCGACCACTTGGGAAAGTAGGTGGTTAGCATAGGGTGTGATTGACCGAAGCCATAGTGTATTCGACTGTCAACGTCGTGAGTCAAAAATTCTTGATCTACCAAATCGAAGAGTCTTGTTGGATTTAGAAGAGCCATAAGAAATATCTGTCTGTTACTCTCTCTCCGTTTGTCTGTCAGTCTGTGCATTTTTTTCAGATTGCTTCAAAAAGTTAATTGTATTATCAGGGATTATCGACAGACAAATCATTAAAGGTGTCAATATTAACGTGACAAACAAAATGTTTCATTCAAGAGGGACTCAATAAATTGAATAGGAAACTGACAACACTTTGTTGGATGGACTGAAACAGAACTCAGGTTTGCTATGTGTCAAACTTGCTTCTTTCCAAAAGAAATTTCAGCCAACAAAACAGCTTTAAGCGGCTATACATCACACATTCCACTGACCACCAGGCCAACGACCATTTGTCTTCCTGACTCATAGAGTAAAAAAGTGATATGGTGAATATGATCCATAAATCATAATAGTGTTGCCCACGCTGTTGTAGTAACTTTTGACACAGACAATGTACATAATTCGTTTTAGTGCAGCCACGGGACACTAATAACCGCTTCCATAACACCAAACCCAGAAAAGACATTTTAAAACGGAATGTCGCTGAAATCTATGATCAATATCGACCCGATTCATGCATATCTGTCCTTTCTACTCGGTGGATATCTTTTAATGTGTTCGAATAATTAATTGATGGATTTTCGAGGCATGTAAAACCGTATAGTGTTAGTTTATGCATTGAGTTTAGAGAATCGTGTCCATTATACATTTATATCTACATTTGTTGTATTGATTTTATGAGTTTTTTTTCAATTTTTTTACATTATTATATGATAACAAATATTAATACATATAATTTGCACACATTAATATGGTTTCAAGTATCCTTTCCTAATACTAAAAATTGTATCGTTCCTAGTATTTATTTCGATTTAATAATAATTTATTTGAGCTCTGTAATATTGTACAAGTTCAAATCCTGGACGAGACTGATAACATTTCACATAGCACTAATACCCTTCGGAAAGGTATGAATCCTATTATACTCCCTCCAGCTATGGGTAAATAGTAGGGCAGACTGGGTTCTTCAGCCTCGGTGAGGCAACTTGTCTAGGAGAAGGAAAACTCTGAATTCAGACCTGTTAAACTTCGCTTAAAAATTGACCTTGTGTCATATCCTGCCCGAGCGGAGGGGTTAAGTAAATATGGTAATATTGTGCAAGTTACTTATAATAATCCTTTCTAAACTATTCAAGTTTCTATTAATATAAATAATTTACAGTTATATAGCTTCAAGTATTGGTATTGAATACAAACAACGTTTAAACAAATCTATTGGACCCGTTGATTGGACACTAACAGGTAATACAACTTCGGATCTGAATGGACCTTTTCCAGATCTACAGTACTGGAGCGTCAGCATCAGATTTTCAAAGACATACCTAGAACGCTGATAAGGTTTCAATTTTCCTATTTTTGAGTCTTGGTAAAGGCGGCCAATTACACACACAAAGAGAAAGTAAATGAGTAATTATAGCGAATGTGTGGAAAGTCAAATACTTGGTAATAGTATATCTATTCGATAAGGAATTTAAGTACAGACTAACTCACCGTCTCTCTGAGAGCTAATCAATAAGATAGACGAAACCATTCTGTTATGATCCATAAGGGAGGTAAGTTATCCTATACAACATTATAAAATAATGTTTTTACACAATTTTAAGCAATTACGTACTTTCATATTTGGACAGGTAAAGACATTGTTGTGAGAGCCTTACCCATCTCACCATAATGGACTCTTCTGACCGTTATTCGTACAGAGAGATTTTGCTGCCAGACTGGTAGATCAATATCGGTGTTATCCGAACAGTACGAGACTTCTTACCTTTTCAATGTAACTCTATCTTTTTTGTGTAATATAATCTGTTATCTAATATATGTGTTTGCGTTTTCATTAGTGACCTTTTCCGGGACCACAACAGAATTTAAAAACCAAACGAAAGTGCAAAGAAGAAAACATAATGAGTGATGCTGGAATGAGAACACCAAAACAAAACAAGAAGCAATCTGATAATTCGATTTGAAAGGGTAAATCGAAAGATATTGGCGAAAGAAATATGTAAAAGATACCGAGACAGGGTGAAGCAATACAAAAACAAAAAACAAAAAAAACAACAACAAAAAAAAAAAAACAATAAGAAAACAGAATATTTAAAAATAACGAAAGAAATATGTAAAAGATACCGAGACAGGGTGAAGCAATACAAAAGAAAAACAACAAAAAAACAACAACAAAAAAACAATAAGAAAACAGAATATTTAAAAATAACGAAAGAAATATGTAAAAGATACCGAGACAGGGTGAAGCAATACAAAAAAAAAACAACAACAACAACAAAAAAACAATAAGAAAACAGAATATTTAAAAATAACGAAAGAAGAAATTCTACCCACAAGTTGGTGGAGAATGTCCGTGGATAACCTAGTAATGGAATTTAAAGGAAGCAAGAATGTTTTAGAGTAAAATATGGGAAAGAAAAGAATGTGACAGAAAGACCGAATGGTTAGATAACAGAAAAATAATTACAAGGATTCAAAGAAGAACCCTGACGGAAATATACCGAGAGAACTTGTAAATAGGAGAAGGGGTAGACACTATCCAAATTACAGCATAGTTGAGATAGGCCAAAATACTAAGAAGAGTCCTGTCACTCAGACTCCAGTGGAAAACTTTAGTTGACAGGAGTGTGAAAAACTTTGAAATGAGTAAAATAATAATCCCTTACATACAATTATAACAACAATTAATAATCTAATTAGCGTTTTGCTGAGATGTGACACATAGCTGAATGAATGGGCTACCCAATAAGATTCGAACTCACTCTTGCAGGTTTGCTAACCATTAAACCGTCTGAGCTACCCATAAGAAGTAACAACTATTAATAGAAACAACCTGCACATTGTCATATGATTTCAAATATTCCTATCTAATAATAATAAGATCAATATTGAGGTCAGTAAGATCACGGTTCAAGCTGTAACATGCATATTTGTCCTTTCCACTTGATCAATATATTTTACCAGAAAAATTACGTAGATATTTCTTTTATAGTGTTAAGACTAGTTTGGTTAGGTTTGGTTTGATGCCAAATCCTGTTTTTACATATATATTAAATATTCAATTTATAAAAACATTTTGTAGCTACAAAAACAATTCAATTTTGCATAATTCAAATAGTTCCAAGTATCACAAACAATTCGAGTGAATATTAGTCATTTGTTTACACACTGTTAATAAACAAACAGGTTCCTTTAAAAAAGATTTAGTTTAGCATAAATCATTTGTTTGCAGACAGTTTAAATGGCAACCAGTTCTATTTGAGCCATAGATAGAATCCTACCAGGTGCTACCACTCCGGTTCAGAATGGACTTGATAACAATAAGAATATGGGTTCTCTGCATTTCCCAAAGTTCCAGCATTACATTAACCTCACCATCAGATTGTTTAATGTCCTAAATAGGGCACTTGTTGGGGACTTACCCCTCAGCAGAGATGAAGTCGTTATATTCTCCAACTGTTGTATAGCCGTAATCCAAATACAAGCGGAAACATAATAAAAGATAATGATGAAATTCAATGAACGAACGAAACACACTTCTTTATAAAAATATATCACTCATTTTATTCTCAAAATGGGCCCACAGTTTGTTGTTAGTTGAGAGATAGATGGAGAGACATATACTTAGAGAGAGGACTTCTTCCCATATCTTCTTCCGGTAGCCAGGGGGTACTATCGCTTGCCCTCCCCCCCTTGCAAGCCGAGACGCCTCTGCCCGGCTGCGTGTCCCTGGCTCGACTCTGATTCTCTACACTCTGTCCAAATCTGACCGCGTGATTTTCATCCCGTGGTCTCATTCCGGTTACCCACCGGTTGTAACTGAGTGCCCTGATCACGCTTCCCTGTTGAATAATCACAACGTGACAACTTGTCAAAGCATACAGGGTCACTAGGAACGAACTGAAAATCCATGGCATATGTTATATAACACAATCCTAGTTGACTTGGGTGAATAATGTAAAGAAGACTAATAATGTGTGACGTAGGTAAAGAAGATGTTTGCAGAATATCTGATCTCGTGACATGAAAAACATAGTTTATATATAATGCCCAGAGAGAGAAGTAAATATATCCAATATCGGTCTGTTAATCCATTAAACTTACTGTGATTTCTTTTGGTGGGGGGTATTCTCAACTTTACCCCGTGTCTATAGTAGCTTTCTTAATACAGGAAGTCTTCTTTTAGCACTGCGAGGTGTCCTCGTGATGTAATGGTTAAAGTGATGGACTGTGGAATCGTTGTAAGCGAGTTCGTACCCCAGTCGAACTATTACGTTTACTTTCGGGCAAATACCCTTGGGAAAGGTATAAACCTCCTTATCCTTCCAGCTATAGGTTAAATAGTACCACTACTGTTCTTCTCGGGGAATGAGTTTGACATTAAATGACCTACAAAGGTTGATATGCCATTAAACAAAGAAACCAAACCAAACCAAACCTTTAGCACTGCCTTTAACTGGTTCATCCCCAGTAATCAAATGTACCCAAATTAAAACTACAAAACTGGGATTTATTATAAAACATGAAATATTTACAAGGGTAAAAGGGCTTTTGTGGTAATTTTATTTTACCCAAACTGATTTCCAAGAATGTGTCCATACTTCTAGAGATGGTGATGGTGCTTAGCAAAAGCGGTAGTACAAGTGTGGTGCAAAACGTAGTATATGAACAGTGGATTTGAGAAGAAATAATTACAGCAACATGGCAGCCCCTGTATAGAAGGGGAAGAAGGAAGCAATGTGTTGCCAAGCTGTACAGATCTTTTTGTCTTTTACAAAAAAATGCATGGTTCAGTGTTGACAATTAAGTACTGGGCAGCCCATGTAGGATCTGACCAAGACATTCCAAAAGTATCTCAAGGAATATACTCATAGAGTGCTACTAAGTAATTTACCAAAGTGAGTAAATATTTTCAATTTACAAGGATCATTAAATAAGTTTCCAGACTTTTTTCGTATGGGTACTTTTATTGATAGTACACACATGAAACTGTAGGCTCCATTAAAGTAATCTCCTCCAGCTGCAATGCACTTATACCGTTCCAAGAAATTCTGGAAGGCCCCATGGAAGTCGTCTTGTGTGAGCGTGTCAATGACCTTCGTCACAGCCTTTTTCATCTCCTCAATTGTCTCATAACAGCAGCCTCTGTGCTTAGGGAATAACCAAAAGTCACTGGGATCATTGTATTTAACCAACCCTTCCGTTCGTTGACCTTTCCTGACCAGCTGTTTTGGGTACCCGGTTAGTTTGGGATCGGTTTTGCGATGTTGGGTCATGCTTGGTCAAGATTGCTTGACGTGATCGCTGGGTAAGCCCAGCAGTCACAATCCTCAAGTATCATAGGGCCGTCCCAGCAGACTCTAACTTTCCTCAGAGGGGCTAGATTTATCGCCTGGCATCTAAAGTGCGCCTTTTTAGAGGAATGCCAACGGGGACTGAGGCATTTTTGTGAATGCCGGGCCTATCTGGACAACGGCCCTGCGCCCAGACCCTCCTTAAAAAAGGACTAGTGCAACAATCACCCGTTTGCTGGCGCGATCGACAAATACCGTTATAGGCATACAGATAAATATTTCAAGCGGGTTGAATTTGATTTGAATTAAGATTTTTCATTCTTGTAAAATAATTGCAAAACCAAGGCTAAAGAGCAAAGTTATTTATACTATTCAACTGTGTAGTTAGTCAGAAACGTAATAGTGCTAACCTTCCTTAATGGCATTAGCGGGAAGCGAAACAGAACTAGTTCGCCTGAGACTTGAACTCAAATCAGCGAATTCGTTTCTCGCGAGGATAACCGTTACACCAGGTGACTCCCCTGATACACAAGAAATAGTAATGGTATAATTCTTTCTCCATTTGTTTTTATCTTAAATTTTTAGATGAGGCAGTGTATGCATTATTTTACTCTTAGTGAGTTTTCACACAAGTTCTAGCTGGGGGCCTTCTCTGGAGTCCAAGTAATTACAAGTCTTCTCAGTTCTTCGAGAATCTGTGATCTTAACGGCTTCTATTCTTCCTCAGATCTCAAGTCTCCCACAATCTCTTTTCCAAACTCTATAGGATTCTTTCAAAATTTTCCAGGTTGTTATAAATGAGTAAAATCGTAGACAGTGCATAGTTATAAGTAAGGAAAGTTGGCGACCGTAGTCGAGGGCGACCATAAGGCTCCCTTTTCACGAGCTACTACGCCGAGGTGTAGAGGAGGGCGCAACTCCTTCACTTGAATTGCCCCACTTTACCCTTGATACGTACCTTATATTGCTAAGTGTTAATCAAGGAGGTATCAAGTACCATTTTTAGAGTCTCTGGTATGACGCAACCAGAGATTGAACCCAGGTCTCCCGGACCATTTTCGTAATTGGTAATTATTATCCGTATCAAAATGGAATTCATCTTTGTAGGTGTGGTTCGATTTCTTTGTTTAATGGCATATTAACATTCATGAGTTATCTAATACCAAAGCCATCTTTACAGAACAAAAATGATACTATTTAAATCATAGGTGGAAGGTTAACGAGGTTCATGCCTTTCCATTAATATTTTAGTGCATAACGAAGGCTATAGACACAATAGAGTTTGAACTCTCTTATTTCAAAACCACAGTTTAGCATTTTAGTGTTTATGACACAGTCTTTCACCTCATATTATAAGGTTTGTCTGAAATCGAAAAAAACTTCTGAGGTATGAATTTAAGAAAATCTATCTAAAATATGATTTATAAATAAGAAAAAATATCCTTACTTTTTAATTTTTTAAATTTTGATTTTAATTTTTTTGCAAGAAGGAAGCAACTCCAAATTTCTATCTAAAAAAACAACTCCTTCATCTATAAAAACGTAAATTGTTGTTGCAAATTGGTCAGTTCATCTGTTTTCTTTACATAGCTCAACAAATTTGGGTACCTCGTCTGTTGTAATTGTTAGTAAGCTAAAAGATTGAGCCATTATTAGTGAGTTAAAATCTCACTGGGTGATCCCTTGTTCCAACCTTGACCTACATCTGTACAAAGTTTAATGAATAAATCCTTTGATAATCTATTGGCGTATTTATATTGAGTATAAATATTTATTTATTTTAGAATTACATTGTTGTATACCAGGCGAGAAATAAATAATAACAATTATTTATAAAATATATCCATCTCTCTTTTTTTAACGAAATATACGAAATGGTTGAGTCAGGAGAGAGAGAGAGAGAGAGAGAGAGAGAGAGAGAGAGAGAGAGAGAGAGAGAGAGAGAGAGAGAGTCAGAAACAGCTTAAATTTACTCCAGGTTGAGATACAATATATACAGAGAGCCTTAATTCTTTGCCCTGTCTCCAAGAGGGTGGGACAGGACCGACTTTTCTCTGTCTCTCAAACCGGGAACGTCTACCCAACCCACTCTGCCGCGCCAACGCCCATTACGGCGTAATATCGTCTCTGCTTTCTGCTTTGTGTCCACCCAGTTTGGGATTGAAAGCTTCTGTCATTATATATTTTCCAGACGTCCACACGCTCTCCTTTCAGGCATACCCCCAACGCAATTCAAGTGGTATTTCTACTGTATTTTGCTTATCTTATTACACAGCTGCATCCTGTTTGGGAAATCTGCGGACTAAAGAGATCTGTCAAAGATCAATATGTAACAAAATTATTAGAATCCCAGTCAGTAGTTGAACTAATTTGTCCAATTTCAGCAGGAAATGTTTAAATTCTGTTCTAACAGTTTTTTTTAAGAAGTTGTATGCAAAATTTACATTTTACCGATGAAACTCTTATTTTTGTAAATTTTCAATCACTTTATACAGGATTTTATTTTGATGGTTATATGCCCCTAATCATGAACATAAGAAAAGAGACACGTTCACTTTTTTAGCATGAGATTAACCTTGTTAATATTACCACTGAAACACCTGTCAATATCAAGATATCATAATTAAGTACTTTTCGAGCGGGAATACGAATCTTGACTATTAGGAGTTAGAGGACTTCCATTCACAAGTAAACACCAACATTTGAAAACACTTGTTGAACAAAATCCACACCCAACTGTCAGAGAGATATCTCAGGAAATAGGTGTCATCACTTCGACCATTTCAGATCATCTAAAGAAAATTGGCAAAGTGAAGAAATTCGATAAATGGGTTCAGCAGGAACTCAGTAAAAGTCAAAGAGCTCGACATCTTAAAGTCTGTTCAATATTTCTTCAAGAGAACATGAGCGATCCATTTCTTGATCGAACAGTGACTTGTGACGAAAGATATATCCTTTCTGACAATCGTAATCGATTGGTTCAATGACTTGATCATGAAGGAACACTTAAACACTTTCCAATATCGAAATTGCATGATTATGGTAACTGTCGGTGGTCTGGCAATGGTGTTGTCCATTATAGCTTACTGGAATCTAACCGGAGCAACACTGGAAGTTTATTGACAGCTACTGGGTGAAATGCCAGCTTATTTCAACAAAATATGACCACTACTAGTTAATCAACTAGGTTCCATTTTGCTTCACAACAATGCTCGGCCACAGGTCACTAGGATGAAACTACAAAAGATTATTGACTTAGGATATGGGCCTTTGCTACTTCCATCATATTCGTCCTATGACTACCAATTTTTCTAGCATCTAGGTGCTTTTTTTATGCCGTAAATCGTTTTGTTCCAAAGTAGAAGAAAAGCATTAAATCTTTAGAGTTTCATTGAGCATTCATCAATAATCTTGTTAACTGATTACAGAAATACAAAGATGTTAGGGATTCATTTTGACTTATTAAACACTGTTTCAATTCATTAATTTAAAAATAGAAATGTATTCTAAAATTGGACATTATTTTTCGAACGCCCCAATAAGAAGAATTGAATCTTCAGTTGTCAATTTTATATAAGTAAAAAAAAAGCATATGTAAAACCGTATGGCAAAAAACGAAGAAATGAGACCAATGCCTAGAATATAAATATTGTGCCGGTTTTTTTATTTTGCTAAGAAAAGAAGTTAGAAATCTGTAAGAAAACTTTATTATTCTGAAATTAAAAAAAAAAGAAAAAAAAAGTATTTCTCCATGGAATTATCTTTTAATTATTGTTTAGATGATTCAGTGGGAACTTGATTATATAAAATTAATTAATCAAAAGTTTAAAGTAGTGACTTGCAAAACGTAAAATGATAAAAACATGCTGTTTTAAGAATTTCAAGTGAAATGTTTTTTTAAGAAATATTGAAAATTATTCAGAAGCAATTTCAATGACTAAACAAAATAATTAAAATGCCATTAAACTGCATCTAATAATTCACTAATATTCAGCTGGTTTCGAGTTTCTGGTCCTGGAGTTTTACGGAGAGTGAAGTCAGTACATTGATCCATTATCCTCTAGTATCCACTTGAGTCGCATTGATCCATTTGATGCAATAAATTGTTCATTTGTATATATATATATATATATATATATATATATATATATATATATATTGTACCGCACCACAAACAAGGATCAAAATTGTTTAGTTAACTTCCGTATACAATGCCAAAACAAAAGTTAACCGGCCTAACATCTAACCAAATAACAAACGAACCAACCAAGTACATTTCAACACTGATTATCTCTCGAGAGCATGTTGGGTCAAAAAAGCCTAAATCACACTTATATCTAATCAACTACTTAGTTTCTCGATCTGTCGGTGGCGTGTTTATTGTTTCATCTTACTACTTCTGTCTGCACGATAAGGGCAGGTGTATTCTAACACATCCCTTAATAGCGTTTCTGGTTCGTTGCAGTGACTCTCTCTCTTTGCAACTCTCTCTGACTATCTATGTATGTATATTTTTTAAGGGTGATAAAAAGTTCGAAGCCTACCGCTGATTTTAGATTCGTTTCATTCTTATGTGTGTATGGACTTCACCTGCACACAAATTAAGGAAGGCATCGGAATTCTTCCTTTTTCTAGTTTTATAAAAAGTAGTATGTGCCACAAAACAAATGTGTTACATTTCCTCTTTCTGGGAGAGACTTTAAACTTTCACACACACACACACACACACACACACATTCTTACTGCTGTTAATTTTACGTCATGACAAAGTCATCAACCATTTTTTCAAGCAATTATATTTTTAATTCACAATACCAATTTTACACCACAGTCGGCTTGCGGTGTAGATTTCGCCAATTGCCTCAATGCAGAACATTCCAGCCAGTGTCCGTGATATTTCACTAAACCATTTGATGAAGAGCCTCTTATCTTGGAGCTTTACGGAATGTGGAGGATCCCTTCATTGCCATTACTCTCAGGTCCACTCTGACTCAGACTTATAGTACCTGTTAGAATCATATCAGGAAGTGCCCGTGGTGTAATGGTTATCTTCGTAGGAAATGAACACGGCGACACGAGTTCAAATTCTGGACGAGACTGAATTCATTTCACATAACACTAATACCCATGGGAAAGGTATGAATCCAATTAATCTCCCTCCAGCAATAGATAAACAGTAGGGCAGACTGGGTTCTTCAGCCTTAGCGAGGAAACTATACTAGGTGAAGGAAAACTCTGAATTCAAACCTGTTAAACTCCGCTTAAAAATTGACCTTTTGTCATATCCTGCCTGAGTGAAGGGGTTGGTAAATATGGTTAGCATCATATCTCTGGGTCAAATAGAACCGTTAGAGTGTTCGCCAATGGCCCGGGAGACCTGGGTTCAATCCCAGGTCGAGTCATACCAAAGACTCAAAAAATGGTACTTGATACCTCCTTGCTTAACATTCAGCATTATAAGGTACGGATCAAGGGTAAAGTAGAGCAATCCAGGGAAGGAGTAGCGCCCTCCCCTACACTTTGGTGTAGTAGCTATCGAAAAGGGAGCCTTCGGGTTACCCTCGACTATGGACTATGGACTATTACTATTCGATGAAAATACTTGAAACTATATAACTGTGCGCAAATAGAACTACAATTGTTTGATAGAAATACTTGAAACCATTTAACCGTGTATAAATAAAATAGTGTGAGCTATGTTTGAAACTACATCATTGTGTGCAAACAAATTGTTATATAATTGTGGAGGGATTTTTTTTATATCATCATTTTTTGCTTTATATATCTTACATTTCGGTTTAGTTAGGCTGAGAACCTTTCAGCTTAGTGCATGGGGTAGTTAGGTGCACACATTGAGTGCAGGTGTTCACGCGTGCGCGAGGAGGATGTGACAATCACAGATGTCACAATAAAAACCCCAGATAGAAAATAAAACTGGGGATGTGAATGATGTCATGCCCGGAAGCGATGGGCTGAGGATTTTGGAATTTGAAAAAAAAAAGTTAGTTAAGATTCGACGCTAGAGGAAGCAAGTTGATTTTCGGAGCTCGTCGAGGCCAGACCAGTAGTTTGCGGCAGGGTGCCGCACGTGGTGATGTTAGATGGAAAAGTCAGTATAGTAAAAAAATTGTGTCTCTCTCTCCTCATTTCGAAAAACCTTAAACTTAAAAAGGTAAACAAAAGTTTCGTATCTGAACTAAAAGAGAGTCGTCACAGGGTTTCGTATATTTCAAGATTCCTTATGTATATTTCATATATTCGTATCTTGGTCGTATTTTTAGTACTATCTTGAAATGTTACAAAATAAAGAAATACTTGAAACCATTAAACTGGGAGGGCAAAAATGAGCTCTGGCTCCTTTTTATGAATAATATTACCAATAAACACATCACTTGAAAATCTTGATATATGTATAAACGGAGTTTGGCTTTAAATAACCATCAACTGTTTATATGCAAAAAAAAAAAAAAATCAAAAAACAATCTATCATAACCCAATCTATCATGTACACATTTATGTAATTTCCCATATTCCTAAGTAGTCGACCATTGGCCTAATGAGTATAGTGTTCGCCAATGGTCCGGGAGACCAGGGTTCAACCCCAGGTCAAGTCATACCAAAGATTCAGCAAATGTTACTTGATGCCACTTTGCTTGACACTCAACATTATAAGGTACGGATCAAGAATAAAATGAAGCAATCCAGGGAAAGTAGTAGCGCCCTTCTTTGCACCACAGTGTAGTAGCTATTGAAAAGGGAGCTTTCGGGTTACCCTAGACTGCGGTCGCAAAATTTACGTACTTACATATTCCTATCAAATGCTATTAATTACGACACTGTTACATGGCTTCAAGTATTTCAAGGAATTATATGATTTCAAGTAACTTATGATAATAATCTTTCATAAACAACTATAGCTTCAAGTAGATATAGTTAAGAGTAATACTTCATACACAGTTTTAAACTTTCCAATATTCCTATTTAGTAGTAATGTTTCATACAAAACAATATGGCTTAAAGTAATTATTGTTGTTTAATAATAGTTATTTGTTTGCACACAGTTAAATGACTTCTAAGTATTTCTATCTAAGACCAATGATTTTCAGGGAATTTCATGGTTTCTATAAACTAATAATCCCAAGATAGCAATTATATTGTCAAGTAACTTGTAATTCAAAAGATTTACTCAAAGTTACATGATATCAAGTATTTCTATGTAATATGGATATGTTTTTTAAAAACAGAACTAATTCACCCAAGTATATTATTCTCACAAGTACGAAAATTCAAGGATAGAAAAGTAATTGTAGTGAAGGATAATTTCACTCTCTTTAGAGCTCTTGAACTGGAGACATTTTGCCGATTGCATATTTTGGTCAAACACAGAACACTCCATTTTGTCGTTGGGTGTTTACCCCTCAGCAATAACAATCAGTGTATTCTAGGTGTATCCTAAGAGTTATGTACTTGTTTGAAGTAACGTAATTATTAGGGTATATAAAACATTTGGCGTATTTCATTGCATTCACAAACCTTTAAAACTAACGCGTTAAAAACTGTGAGAGTCCCCGTGGATTGTGTCTAATGTATTAAACTTCAGCATCGTAGTTAGGCAGTTCGAGTTCAAGTCTCCCTCTTACGTTCAATTTAAGACTGATACTCTTGGGAAAGGTATGAACCTTTCTTTCCTCCCAAAATATGAGTTAGATAATACTAATACTGATTTATTGTTACGATGATGGGTTTGGTATTACATAACACTAAAGAATTGATAGGCAAACCAAACAAACAAAACCACACCAAACAGTTTTGCTATAGTATAGAAAAGGAAACGAATAAAAAAGAAAAGACGAATCCATGATTAACCCAAAGTGAAATGCAAGTAGCTTCTTTTAGGATTTGAATGCAGGTCCCCACTCGGTAGGGATTCATGCAGCCGCACTCATTTTTGAGGGATAAAAAGCGTTTGATAACAAATGAAATTTCATTGCGATCGTCCAGTCGAAAAGAAGGTGACCCTAAATGCATCCGAAACTCAAACCGGTGAAGCGTGGTCATCGTGGCATAGTGGCTAACGTATTGGACAGTGACACTGTAGAAAGTGAGTTCGAACTTCAGTCACGCTGTTACGTTTACTTTTGGACTAATATTCTGGGAATAAATTATAATTTGGGCTTTAAGCACAATAAACCTGGCCCAGTCAGCTGGGGCTGTTAAATACGCCGACGGTATTTATGTAGAGGGCTAAGACTCCTCCAGCAAGTGTCCGGAATATGGTATTAAACAATTTGATGTTGGATCTCCAGTAATGCAGGAGCTTTAGGGACTGCACAGTATCACTCCATTGCCATCACTTCTACTTCCAATCTGGCCCGGATAGGGTCCTAACTATGCGTTAAATAGAATTTAACTGTGTTAATATGCCAAACTGAAATATCTAAAATTATCTGTGTTTTCCTTTAACTGTGTGTTAAAACAATGTGCTTATTCTAAACCGAATTGCTGAAATAGAATTGTTTGAAATTTAACTATGATGAAACAAAAAACTATACTTATACTAAACAGAATTGCTTAAAACTTTTATCAAAATGACTTAATTCGGCGTTCGATGACCCAAAAGGGTTGATACGCCGAAAAACAAAACAACCAACTGACCAACACAATAAACAAGTCACTTGAGCTTACATCATCGGCAACCAACTACAATACAAACATTATATGCGTGCAAGAACATAGATATTACCGACGTAAACTAGATATAAAATACCATGATATGACAATGAGTCGATATTGTTTTACCGTTTTCATGGGAAAACTCCGTCAATGCCGCCCTAGGTGTGCTTCTTAATCTTCATTCTTTAAAATAAGTAGATTGCATTGAAAAAAAAAACAACCAAGACTTATGATCGTTTCTTGCTACGGTCGCACAAGTGTTAGTGATAAAACGTATGTCATCAGTTTCTACGATTAACTAACTTAACTTGTTCGAGATGACACCTCTCTGATTAAAGCAGATGTATTCCATCTTGTCTGAGTTGACATGGAGGCCAATGCCAGCAGCTGCTCGTTCCACAATATGTAGTAGGGTTTCGGCTAGGGTGGGTGTAATTGCCATAAGCGCTATGTCATTGGCGCAGATCGAGTCTGTAATTGTTTGTGCGGGGTATTTAATGCTTCTTTCCCTTGCCAGTTTTAAACTGTTTCCTTCATTAAATATATAGATGTTCTAAGTACATAGACTAAGCAAATAATAAACCAGTATGGGCTAATGTGTCTCCTTGCAGCACACTTGTTACAATGTTGAATTAGTCTGTGTCTCCATCCGTGAATGGACATTTATTTTCTTGTTTTTTTTTTAGCATCATCATGACTTCGACATTTTCTTTGGGTAGGCCGTAAGTGAAAAGTATTTTATCCATCTTCTCTCTGTTTATGGAGTCGAAAGCCTCAACGAAGTAGACGAATAATATTGTTGCTTCAAGGTGTTTTGCACGTACACCTTCAAGAATTCGACGGAGAGTCAAAATTTCTGATTTATATCTCCGAAAGCCGTTTTGGTTCTTCCAAAGTATTTTCTCAATTTTCGGTTCTATGCGGTTGCGTAGTAGAGCATTGTAGATCTAGGCTATTCAGAGTTCCCCCTTCTTAAAGGAAACAGGGAATGCGTCCCTTTTTCCATACGTCTATTGTGGTCAGGTTATATGCGGTATTACAGTGTTGGAACAGTATATTGTCGAATTCCCTTTTCTTCCACACTTCTGGGGGTATTTCATCAAGCCCTGCTACTCCCCTACTTTTAATTTATCTTAGTACCGAGTCGAGTTCTTTTTACGTAAACTGTCCTAGTTTGATGTATAATTGATTACTAATAATTTTCGTGATTGGTTCAAGCGTAACTTTCGGAGGTTTTTTCGAGTAAATTCTCGAAATACTCTTTCCACAGGTGTATTTGTTCTGCTTGGCTGGTAGTTTCAGTTCAACTTTCGCAGTATTCTTCTTTCTGCACACTTAGTTACTGTCTGTCATGCTATCTTAGATCGTTTATCTTTAACCGAGACTGTAATCTTATTGATCTGATTTTGTAAGTATTCAGTTCATTCTTTAAGGTATACATTAGTTAATTCATTCTGCGCTTCGTTAGGTTTCTGAGCATTGATATTGGTTCGGCTCCTCCTATATCACTGGGAAGTGGTTTTTACGTCAGGACGGTAATGTCTCCGATAGGTTTGTCTCTTTATTTAGTCGGAAAGCATTCTGCTACAGGGGGTGTCCTCGTGGTGTAATGGTTAAAGCGATGGACTGCGGAATCGTAGTACGCGAGTTCGTACTACAGTCGCGCTATTACGTTCACTTTCAGGCAAATACCCTTGGGAAAGGTATGAACCCCCTTATCCTCCCAGCTATGGGTTAAATAGTACAACTACTGTTCTTCTAGGAGAATGGCTTCGGCATTAAATAACCTAAAAAGAGTTGATATGCCGTTAAACTAAGAAACCAAGAAACCAAACCATTCTGCTACAGCTTCTTAGTGGACATTGGCGAAGTTCTCAAATTCGTCATTCGGAGTAGGTATTTCTGAAATCTGAAGTGCATAGAATTTGTCTCATAGTGTTACCACCCCAGTAGACCGCCACCCCCAAAGCTACCTAAAATATCAGTAGTAAATAAAAGTCCAAACGAAGAAGAGCTTTTGAACTCAGGAGCCGAGTGGAAGAAATGTCAATATTGGTCAGTATGTCTTTAATTCCAATTTAAAATGCTGAATTTTACAAAATGTTATGCTGTATTTTGTTTGTGAAATAATGCTTAAACTATGCGTTTTAAATGTAAAGGCACGCTTACTCTACTATAAAGCCAATTTGATATTAAGCCTATCCACATGTCAGCGAACAAGGCAGAATGTTTTTGAATATCTTCTATCGAATAATTTAAAAATTCGTAAAGAAAGCCCTAACAGTAGTTTAGAAGAAAAGCCTAGAATGCTACCACAGCCCCCCCCTCAGAAAGGGAAAAAGGAAAAAAAAAAAAAGAAAAAAAAAAAAAAAACCCAACAAAAAACGAATTCTCCCCTCCACCCCAGTAGACCGCCACCCCCAAAGCTACCTAAAATATCAGTAGTAAATAAAAGTCCAAACGAAGAAGAGCTTTTGAACTCAGGAGCCGAGTGGAAGAAATGTCAATATTGGTCAGTATGTCTTTAATTCCAATTTAAAATGCTGAATTTTACAAAATGTTATGCTGTATTTTGTTTGTGAAATAATGCTTAAACTATGCGTTTTAAATGTAAAGGCACGCTTACTCTACTATAAAGCCAATTTGATATTAAGCCTATCCACATGTCAGCGAACAAGGCAGAATGTTTTTGAATATCTTCTATCGAATAATTTAAAAATTCGTAAAGAAAGCCCTAACAGTAGTTTAGAAGAAAAGCCTAGAATGCTACCACAGCCCCCCCCCCTCAGAAAGGGAAAAAGGAAAAAAAAAAAAGAAAAAAAAAAAAAAACCCAACAAAAACGAATTCTCCCCTCCACCCCAGTAGACCGCCACCCCCAAAGCTACCTAAAATATCAGTAGTAAATAAAAGTCCAAACGAAGAAGAGCTTTTGAACTCAGGAGCCGAGTGGAAGAAATGTCAATATTGGTCAGTATGTCTTTAATTCCAATTTAAAATGCTGAATTTTACAAAATGTTATGCTGTATTTTGTTTGTGAAATAATGCTTAAACTATGCGTTTTAAATGTAAAGGCACGCTTACTCTACTATAAAGCCAAATTGATATTAAGCCTATCCACATGTCAGCGAACAAGGCAGAATGTTTTTGAATATCTTCTATCGAATAATTTAAAAATTCGTAAAGAAAGCCCTAACAGTAGTTTAGAAGAAAAGCCTAGAATGCTACCACAGCCCCCCCCCTCAGAAAGGGAAAAAGGAAAAAAAAAAAAAGAAAAAAAAAAAAAACCCAACAAAAACGAATTCTCCCCTCCACCCCAGTAGACCGCCACCCCCAAAGCTACCTAAAATATCAGTAGTAAATAAAAGTCCAAACGAAGAAGAGCTTTTGAACTCAGGAGCCGAGTGGAAGAAATGTCAATATTGGTCAGTATGTCTTTAATTCCAATTTAAAATGCTGAATTTTACAAAATGTTATGCTGTATTTTGTTTGTGAAATAATGCTTAAACTATGCGTTTTAAATGTAAAGGCACGCTTACTCTACTATAAAGCCAAATTGATATTAAGCCTATCCACATGTCAGCGAACAAGGCAGAATGTTTTTGAATATCTTCTATCGAATAATTTAAAAATTCGTAAAGAAAGCCCTAACAGTAGTTTAGAAGAAAAGCCTAGAATGCTACCACAGCCCCCCCCCTCAGAAAGGGAAAAAGGAAAAAAAAAAAAGAAAAAAAAAAAAAAACCCAACAAAAACGAATTCTCCCCTCCACCCCAGTAGACCGCCACCCCCAAAGCTACCTAAAATATCAGTAGTAAATAAAAGTCCAAACGAAGAAGAGCTTTTGAACTCAGGAGCCGAGTGGAAGAAATGTCAATATTGGTCAGTATGTCTTTAATTCCAATTTAAAATGCTGAATTTTACAAAATGTTATGCTGTATTTTGTTTGTGAAATAATGCTTAAACTATGCGTTTTAAATGTAAAGGCACGCTTACTCTACTATAAAGCCAAATTGATATTAAGCCTATCCACATGTCAGCGAACAAGGCAGAATGTTTTTGAATATCTTCTATCGAATAATTTAAATTCGTAAAAGTATAAGTCAGTACTAGTGAAAGTCTTAAGAAAGTACCTTAATGTTGGACTTTAACTAAGTTAAAACTTAAAACAAATTCCCCCACCCTTTTTTTTTTTTTTTTTTTTTTTAAATGTACACATGGGAAGCAGCATGATGTACGTAAAGGTATTTGAATAAAACAATGGACGACCAAACTCAATACCCAAATGGGTCCTGGACGTGAGTCTGAAGACTTTTCGCTCAGGATCGACAGTTCGATCGGGGAACTACTGCTGCTCCTCTATAAGAGTGGCTTCTATAGAAGAGAATAAAACAGCCATCGAAAGATAACCATGACCCACACTCAAACCACTTACACAAACCGCATCGCTCTTCGCGCGGGTAAAAAAGGGGCGCGTCCTGCTGAGGTTGGAGCCCTGGCCTCGGTGTTCGAAAAATCAGCTACAGAGCTCAAACAATCAAAACTACTAAAATGCAAGCAAACACTACAAATAGCCACATTTAACGTAAGAACCTTAAATAGAATAGGACAACTCCCAGAGCTAATCGCATCGGCCGAAGAACATAAAATAGACATAATATGCATACAAGAACACAGATACACACACACAGAAGATATCAAATATCACGAAACTAGCAATGGATGGTCGCTCGCCACTGTATCCGCATGGAAAAACTCTGTCAACGCCGCAGTGGGAGGGGTAGGATTGCTTATAGGACCTAGAGCACTAAAAACGCTTAATAGCATAGAGAAAATACAACCTAGAATGATGGTAGCTACATTTAACGGAAATCCCAGAGCAACAATCGTCTCATGCTACAGCCCCACCAATGTTAGTGAAGAAAATGAAATAGTCACCTTCTACGATGAGTTATCCTCATTAGTGCGTAGCATCCCGAAACACAACATGTTAGTCATTGGCGGAGACATGAATGCACAAATCGGGAAAAACGGAAACAACAAAAACAGCCTCCACAACACGTCAAATAGAAATGGGCAACATCTAACAGATTTCATGATAGAAAATAGATTAGCATGCCTCAATACAAACTACCAAAAAAGAGAGGGCAAACTATGGACATACACGTACGCAAACAATACTAAAGCTCAGATAGACTACGTCCTTATAAACAAGAAATGGAAGAATAGTGCATTGAATTGCGAGGCATACTCCTCTTTTGAGGGTGTGTCCACCGATCACCGAATAGTCACGGCGAAAATACGGTTAAGCCTACGAAAAAACGACAAACGAACAGCGACCACCAAACACTATGACTGGGCCCTATTAAACAACAAAGATGTAAGAGATAAATACGTATTAGAATTAAGAAACAGATTCGAATCACTACAAGAAAAGACGGAAAAAAGTACACCAAACGACGAATACGAAAATTTCGTCAATGCACACCTCGAGGCAGCAGCAAAATACATTCCAACAAAAATTAAAACTAAATATAGAGTCCCATGGGAAACTTTAGCGGTGAGAGAAAAACGTGCACTAGTGAAAACAGCCTCCAAAAACTATCGAAAAAACCCAACAAACACAAATGCCTTAAAACTAAAAACGGCACAATATCAATTAACAGGCATATATATAAAGGAACAGACAGAATACATTCAAAATCAGATAGATAAGATTAGAGACTCGGTGGAAGATAGACAATCTAGAATTGCCTGGCAAACAATAAACGAAGTGAGCAGAAGAAAGAACACGGCCAAAGCAAAACTTAAAGCAGCAAACCAACAAGAAAGAATAAAACTGTGGAAACAGCACTTCGAAAACTTACTTGGAAACCCACCAAAAATAACGCCTGAACCAATCACCAGAATAATTAGCAAACAATTAGACATTAAACTTGGACCGTTCACACAAGAAGAACTCGACTCGGTTCTCAGAAAAATTAAAAATAGAAAAGCTGCAGGACTGGACGAAATTCCCCCGGAAGTATGGAAGACCAGACAATTCGACGACATACTGCTCCGACACTGCAACGCAGTATACAATCAAAATCCGATAGATAGATGGACGAAGGGATGCATACTCCCCTTCCCTAAAAAGGGGGACCTCGGATTAGCCAAAAACTACCGAGGCATAACACTTACATCCATAGCTGCCAAAATCTACAATGCCCTACTACGAAACAGAATAGAACCCAAAATCGACAACATACTTAGAAAAAACCAAAATGGCTTCCGAAGAAATAGATCTACGACCTCACAAATATTAACCATCCGCAGAATCCTTGAAGGTGTACGGGCAAAGAACCTACAAGCGACATTAATATTTGTCGACTTTACCAAGGCTTTCGACTCCATTCACAGAGGAAAGATGGAACAAATCCTACTAGCGTACGGCATACCTAAAGAAACCGTAGCGGCAATAACGATTCTCTATAGAAACACTAAAGTAAAAGTACGATCACCAGATGGAGACACAGAATACTTCGACATAGTAGCAGGAGTACTACAAGGAGACACGCTGGCTCCGTATCTCTTTATCATTTGTCTAGACTACGTACTTAGAACATCGATTGACAAAATCAAAGAGAATGGCTTCGAACTGACGAAGAAAAGAAGCAGAAGATACCCCGCAACAACAATTACCGACGCCGACTACGCCGATGACATAGCGATACTGGCAAATACACCTGACCAAGCCGAAACACTTCTGCATAGTTTGGAACGAACAGCAGCAAGCATAGGCCTCCATGTTAATGCACATAAAACGGAATATATGTGCTATAACCAAACGGGGGACATCTCCACTCTAGAAGGAACCCCTCTTAAACTAGTAGACAAATTCACGTACCTAGGAAGCAGCGTCGAATCAACCGAAAAGGACATCGAAACGAGGTTAACGAAAGCATGGACAGCTATCAATAGGCTATCGACTATATGGAAATCAGACCTAACCGATAAAATGAAACGCAGTTTCTTCCAGGCAGCGGTCACATCGATACTGCTATATGGATGCACTACATGGACGCTAACAAAACGGCTCGAGAAGAAACTAGATGGCAATTACACAAGAATGCTGCGTGCAATCCTCAACAAGTCCTGGCGGCAACACCCAACAAGACACCAACTGTACGGCCACCTGCCCCCTATCACGAAAACTATTCAAGTTAGGCGAACCAGACATGCAGGACATTGCTGGAGAAGCAGAGATGAACTCATAAGAGATGTACTCTTATGGATCCCCACACACGGCCGCGCAAAAGCAGGACGACCAGCACGAACGTACATTCAGCAGCTATGTGAGGATACAGGTTGTTGTCCTGAAGACCTACCTAGGGCGATGAACGATAGGGAGGAGTGGCGAAAGAGGGTCAGGGATATCCGTGCTGCCAGCACGATATGATGATGATGATCTCTAATATCCCTGTTGTCAAGCAGTAACCAATCATAGTGTACAGTTGTTGTTCTTCGGGCCGCATTCCTTCGTAGGCTCGGTCGTATCTTTGCCGTGACAATTCGGTGATTGGACACACCCTCGAAAGAGGAATATGCCTCTCAATTCAATGCGCTATTATTCCATTTCTCATTTATGAGTATGTCGTATGTCTGTGCTTTAGTAATGTTTGCGTGGGTGTAGGTCCATCATCATCATCATCATGTCGCGCCGCCAGCACGGATATCCCTGACCCTCTCTCGCCACTTCTCCCTATCATTCATCGCCTCCGGCAGGTCTTCAGGGTTACATCTTGTGTCCTCACATAGTTGCTGTATGTAAGTTCGTGCTGGTTGTCCTGCTTTTGCACATCCATATGTAGGGTTCCGCAGGAGTACATCGCTTATGAGCTCGTCCTTGCTTCTCCAGCAGTGTCCCGCGTGTCTGGTTCGTCTAACTTGTATAGTTTTCGTGATGGGGGGCAAGTATCCGTATAGTTGGTGTCTCGTGGGGTGTTGTCGCCACGACTTGTTCCTTTTCTGATATTTAGTATTTATGCATGTTAATCTATTTCCTGGCGTGAAATATTTTTGATGTTCCCCATTTCTGTTCGAAAAGTTTTGTAAGCTGAATTTGGGGTTTATGTTTTTACCAATTTGGGCATTCATGTCCCTACCAATGACGAGAACGTTGTGTTTCGGGATGCTACAAACGAGGGAGGATAGCTCGTTGTAGAAGGTGATGAGGTCGGTTTCTTTTTTGCTTTCCTTCCATATTGATCTATTTTATAGTGTATTTCCTTGTTTGTTTGTTTTTTGTTTCTTTCTTTCTTTCTTACACTGTTTCTTTCGTACCCTGCTTTTCTTTCTTTCTTTCTTTCTTTTTTTCTTTCTTTTGTTCTTTTTTCTTTCCATCTTTACTTTTAACTTGTACCAATTTTTCTTTCACTCTTCTTTCTTTCTTCCTTTGTTTTTAACTTGTACCGATTTTTTCTTTTACTGATTCTTTCTTTCTTTCTTTCTTTTCTTTAAACTTGTACCGATTTTTTCTTTCACTGTTTCTTTGTTGTTTTTTTTTGTCTTTGCTTTTAACTTGTACCGTTTTTTTCTTTCCCTAATTTTTCATTCACTCTTTCTTTCTTTCTTTCTTTCTTTGCTTTTAACTTCTACCGAGTTTTTCTTTCACTGATTCTTTCTTTCTTTCTTTCTTTGCTTTTAACTTGAAACAATTTTTCTTTCCCTAATTCTTACTTTCTTTCTTTTATTGCTTTTAACTCTTACCGATTTTTTTCTTTTACTGATTTTTTCTTTCTTTCTTTCTTTCTTTCTTTCTTTGCTTTAAACTTGTACCGTTTTTGCCTTTCACTGATTCTCTCTTTCACATCCGTTTCTTCACGAGCATAGGGATGTATCAGATGTTTGTTGTGCTGGGGTTGCCATTAAACATAGTTACCATCATCCTCGGTTGTACTTTCCCTATGCTTTTTAGAGGTCCTATAAGATTGCCAACACCTCCTATCGCTCCGTTGACCGAGTTTTTCCATGCAGATACTGAGACAAACGTTCATCCGTTGCCTGTATCGTTGTATTTAAAATCTTTTCTATGAAGGTATCTGTGTTCTTTTATGCATATTATGTCTATGTTTTGATTTATCGCAGATGCTGTCAGCTCTGGTAGTTAACCTCTTCTATTTAAAGTTCTAAAGTTGAATTTCTCTATTTGTATTATGTTTTTGCATTTTACTTATTTTGGTTTTAGTTTAAGCTATATTGCTGATTTTTCGAACACTGGGGCCAGGGCTTCAACCTCAGCAGGACATATCCTTTTTACCCGCGCAAAGAGTGATGCAGTTTGGACAAGTAGTTTGAGTGTGAGTCATGGTAATCTTTCGTTGGCAGTGTTTTTATTCTCACCGATAGAAGCCACCCTAAAAGAAGAGCAGCAGTAGTTCCCCGATCGAACTATTTGATCCCTGCCGTTGTCCCCTGGGATTCGTATGCCCAGCATCTGGTTAGGCATGGCGTTGGCATTTCATTGGAGTTGCTCGCCTTTATTTCCACCGTGCTGCTTCCCATGGCTTTCGAAAAAAAATATCCCCTTCTTTCCTGCATTAAGTTTAACTTTGTACAAGTCCACAGTTACTTTTTTAAAATTCATCAGAGAGTCCTTATATATGGTTCTTTGCATCCTTTGATGCATTCTATTTCTACGCTAACTTAAACTGTTATACATTTCAAAAATATTAGCTTCTTTTATCGCCTTTTTAATGGTTCAACTGCAATTTGGAATTACAGTAATAGCCTTTTTGCATTTAAAGAAAATATAATATACAGCAGTGATTTTACGAAAAATAAAATCTTTCATGCATTTTGAAATGACACTATAGTAAAATGTGATAAATGCAATAAAAATACGGTAATTGAGAGATACAATTTCGATTACTCTTTAAGGGATATCTGAAAGACAGACTCCGAATAACGAATGTGAAAACTTTGTCTCTACCAACATGGAAGTAACAGTTGGGTTTATACTAAACACACCCTGAACCAAATGCAGAGTCCCGTAGGAGTCAGTTGCAGTTTGGATAAAAACGAGGTATCTTTAAAAAAGGCATTTTTACTTTTAAAAAAATCCAACAAATGTCAACCCGCAGAAAATTAGGAATGCTCAGTAAGAGCTTACTAGTACATACCAAACAGACCGATTAGAATACATTCAACCATAACTCTATAGAATTTTAGAATGTTCTTTCCACTTCAGAGGTATTTTTTCTGAGAATACGCTCAGAAGAAAAACTTCATTTCAAGAATCTTAACCAAACTTCTCCTGAAATCTCAGACAAACCTCTTCAAAAGATTATTAATAGCCAACTAGATTTCAAATTAGGATAGTTGATAGTAGAAGAACTTGACACTGTATTGAAAAATAATAGAAACAGGTAAGCTGCAGGCCCTGACTAAATACCGCGTGAAGATTGAACGACAAGAAACTTTATTACGTACTTCTACTAAGCAACGCAGTTTCTAAACAAAGCACACAAGAGGAATGGATCAAAGGCTGCATGCTTCACTTCTCCATGAACGGCGATATCGGAATCGCTAAGAACTAAAGAAGCACATGTCTATCAACTATAGTTGCTAAGGTTTATAATACTCTGGTTCTCTATCGCATCGTACTCAAAATCGAGAAAATTCTATGAACAAATCAAAACGGCTTTCAACGAAATCACACCTCCACCTCGATGATTCAGGAAGTCCATCGAATCACCGAAGGTATATGAGGAAATAATCTCGAGGCAACACTACTGTTCATAGATTTGATAGTATTTGATTTCATACACAGAGGAAAGATAGAGAAAATACTAACTGCATATGATCTTCAGTGTTACTGCTATAGTGGCAATTTGCATAAACACGAAAGAAATTGTTCCTTCACAAAATGGAGACAACAACTTCTTTCATATAGTCCCTAGAGTCATGCAATAAGATACAAAATTACCATATTTGTTCATATTGTATTTTGACTAAATACTTCGGACGTCCATTATAAAGGAAAATGGTTTCACATTAAAAAAGGCAAGGTGCAGACGAGGTTGTATAGCAACATAATACAAATACATCTGCATTCAGAATCATAACGACGAGATAGTCTTTTAGAAAAATATACCTTTCATTCTATTTGAAAGGGTTGTGTCTGAGAGGGAGTTGGAAAACGAACAGAACTGCAACATATTGACCCCCACTCTACTGGCCATAACCGCGTTTCTTTCCCATTCTTCTGGGCTGCTCAACTGGGGGCCCAGCCTCTCGGGGAGATGTTCCCCAATCCAGTATCTTATCTCCAACTCGTCTGATCCCCAAATTGTCTGATCTCCAACTAACTGACTTCCTGTCTTCACCCTGGTTATATAATAATTTGACGCCCACTCTTCTTCCTGCAAGCGTCACAATCCGCACTCATTCCTTCGTCCACGATCAAGGTTTTAATATCCTGATATTCCTCAACCGGATGCACCTGTTATTTACACTGGTGCATTTCCTATTTTGACAGCCCGGCCGGGTCGGAGGTCAATATACAACAACGATATCCCACAGAAACTCTGGGAGATGCACACTACGCAAGCGACCAAGCGCTTCATTCAAAGTAGATTCCCTTCTCCATTACCTACAGTAATTAGTTGGAAGCATTGCCCTCTAAATAAAACAGAGAACACACATTTTAAACTAAAATGAGCTATCTCCACTTCAAGTGACAATCTTCTAAAATTAGAGGACTAGTTCACCTATATCGGCAGTAACATCTCATCAAGATAAAGTGATCTCAACATACGCCTAAAGAAATCGTCGCACGCTAGTGACAAGCTGTCTCTGAATTAATACTATATTGATGTACCATACAGATGCTAACAAAACATAGAAAAAAGTCACAGGGTAACTACACAAAAATACTACGTGCTATCTTGAACCACATTTGGAAGCAAGACTCTATAAAACGGTGGGTGGACGACCTCCATCTTCTCATCTCACAAACCATTCAAGTTAAACAAGCATGGCAGGTGGTATACTGCTGGAAAAGCAAGAACGAACCTATAAATGATGATCCTTTGTGGATGCTAACACATGGATAGGAAAATGTTGGCCGATCAGTAAAGACTTACTTGAATCAGCTATTTGGGGATACATGATGGGGCGTAGAAGACCTGCTAGGTGTGATGAAGGATGTGTATGGATGGTGAGAGAGATAGACAAAGAGACAGAAACAGAGAGAATTAGGGAACTTTGTGCAACTGGCTCAACTTGAGGTTGATGATGATCATCATCATCATGAGTATAATAGCACCAATTTTGTGCATCTATAAGGATGGCCAAGGCATTAACTTAACTACAATGATAGGTGTACCATTATATACCATTATACTAATAGACAACGTAAGCGAATCTGGGATGGACTTCTGACTTCAAGAAACAGTGTGGAAGTTATTGTGGTATTTTCATAATACAAGTAAAGTAAATTTTTATGTTAAGCAGTTTATAAAGAGCTATGAAATTTATTTAACTGTAACAAAAAGAGTAATATATTTTTGTCTTTTGGTTCGACTCCAGATTCACCTAATTCTTTGATAAAATTGATATAAATTTTTTTCCTAGTTTTTTCTTTTTTTTTTTTTTTTTGCTTTATTACAAAGATGTCTTGAATAATTCTGTTCAAAAGATAAATATAATTTATTTTTAAAAATTATTCCAAAATAATAAGATTTATTCGATATCACAGCAGATTTAAAACTTCCTTATATCATGTGAATGAAATATTTTTTTATCACTCAGACGAGACATTACCCTCGTAATGTCCACCGGCAGATTGTGAATAATAACCGTGTTTGAAAAACCCGCAGAAATTTGACAATTATGAGGAGACATTTAACTTGATTTCTTGCTAAACATTTTAGCGACTGAAACTCAAGCTTTTATTCCAAAATATAAAGTGTTTTCAAAAAATAAAATTAATATTTCTTTCATATACTCTTCTTAGTTTAAAAGCGAACAGTCATTTTCTTTTTTTTATTTTTATTTATTCATCTTTTTTTTAAAAAAAGAAATTCGTTCGTGACAATTACGTTTCCTCATTTTGCGTGGGGGTATGTCGTTCTTTTGAATTCCAAAGACATTTTTGTGTGTGTAATTCATTCCTCTATCACTCGAATTTCTTTTATAATCAAAAGAATATAAATTCCAATACTAATATTTTCGACATTTTAGAGACCTTCACTGCAAAGACAATTTCCTGTATACACCTATGACATTACGATCTGAGAAATATTATGCCAATACATATTAGGCAGTATCAAATCAAGTTTCGTTATTTTTTCACGGCTTATCATTTAAAATCTTATTTCTTGTAAATATTCTAATACAATATAAATTACTTTTTCTACTACTACTGTAGTTATTTCACGCCATACAAGTTCTTCACACCAGTTTAATTGGTAGTCTTTTGTTGGGGTTTAAGTGGTACCAAGTCTCTTCAAGTAACCATTTCTCTTCTGTTTATTCTAGCCAATCTTAATACTGTACTCTATATGGTTTCAATTCTCCAAGACTTTGGGGACCATTCCAAGTTCACCAATTACAAATGCTATCACCGACATAGTTACATTCAGTACCTTCTTCCTTTCTCTGGCAAGATCGACGTATTAGTTAATCAGTACGCTTTCTTAAATTCTTACTCTGTGGTTACCTGGAACAGCAAAATTCACCAGATGACAAGTTCTTTATTTCTTATTTATGAACATTTAGTCGGATACGGATTAGGTGATCCGTTTTGTATTTCAAAAATCCCACGGACTTTTTCGCATCTAAGATCGATTCTGATTTGCATATATTCTTCTTCTTCTTCTTCTTCTTCTTCTAATAATAATAATAATAATCACCCCGCAGTAGTCATAAAAGATCCCTTTCTCACATTTTTCTATGTTTGTTTTCATTATTATTTTGTTTTTACTATTTACTTTTTGTATCCTTATTATTATTATTATTAGTAGTAGTAGTAGTAGTCATCATCATCATATCGCGCTGGTAGCACGGATATCCCGGACCCTCTCTCGCCACTCCTCCCTATCGTTCATCTCCCTAGGTAGGTCTTCAGGACAACATCCCGTATCCTCACATAACAGCTGAATGTATGTTCGTGCTGGTCGTCCTGCTTTTGCACTGCCATGTGTGGGGGTCCATAAGAGTACATCTCTTATGAGTTCGTCCCTGCTTCTCCAGCAGTGTCCTGCATGTCTGGTTTGTCTAACTTGCATAGTTTTCGTGATAGGGGGCAGGTGGCCGTACAGTTGGTGTCTTGTGGGGTGTTGCTGCCAGGACTTGTTTAAGATTGCACATAGCATTCTTGTGTAATTGCCATCTACCTTCTTCTCCAGCCGTTTTGTTAGCGTCCATGTAGTGCAGCCATATAGCAGTATCGATGTGACTGTTGCCTGGAAGAAACTGCGTTTCATTTTATCGGTTAGGTCTGATTTCCATATAATCGATAGCCTATTGATAGCTGTCCATGCTTTCGTTAACCTCGTTTCGATGTCATTTTCTGTTGATTCGACGCTGCTTCCTAGGTAAGTGAATTTGTCTACTAGTTTAAGAGGGGTTCCTTCTTGAGTGGAGATGTCCCCCGTTTGATTATGGCACATATATTCCGTTTTGTTTGCATTAACATAGAGGCCTATGCTTGCTGCTGCTCGTTCCAAACTATGCAGAAGTGTTTCGTCTTGGTCAGGTGTATTTGCCAGTATCGCTATGTCATCGGCGTTGTCGGCGTCGGTAATTGTTGTTGCGGGGTACCTTCTGCTTCTTTTCTTCGTCAGTTCGAAGACATTCTCTCTGATTTTGTCAATCGATGTTCTAAGTACGTAGTCTAGACAAATGATAAAGAGGTACGGAGCCAGCGTGTCCCCTTGTAGTACTCCTGCTACAATGTCGAAGTATTCTGTGTCTCCATCCGGTGATCGTACTTTTACTTTAGTGTTTCTATAGAGAATTGTTATTGCCGCTACGGTTTCTTTAGTATGCCGTACGCTAGTAGGATTTGTTCCATCTTTCCTCTGTGAATGGAATCGAAAGCCTTGGTAAAGTCAACAAATATTAATGTCGCTTGTAGGTTTTTTGCCCGTACACCTTCAAGGATTCTACGGATGGTTAATATTTGTGAGGTCGTGGATCTATTTCTTCAGAAGCCATTTTGGTTTTTCCTAAGTATGTTGTCGATTTTGGGTTCTATGCGGTTTCGTAGTAGAGCATTGTAGATTTTGGCTGCTATGGATGTAAGTGTTATGCCTCGGTAGTTTTTGGCTAATCCGAGGTCCCCCTTTTTAGGGAAGGGGAGTATGCATCCCTTCATCCATCTATCTATCGGATTTTGATTGTATACTGCGTTGCAGTGTCGGAGCAGTATGTCGTCGAATTGTCTGGTCTTCCATACTTCTGGGGGAATTTTGTCCAGCCCTGCAGCTTTCCTATTTTTAATTTTTCTGAGAACCGAGTCGAGTTCTTCTTGTGTGAACGGTCCTAGTTTAATGTTTAATTGTTTGATAATTATTCTGGTGATTGGTTCATGTGTTATTTTCGGTGGATTTCCTAGTAAGTTTTCGAAGTGCTGTTTCCACAGTTTTATTCTTTCTTGTTGGTTTGCTGCTTTCAGTTTTGCTTTGGCTGTGTTCTTTCTTCTACTCATTCGTTTATTGTTTGCCAGGCTATCCTAGATTGTCTATCTTCCACCGAGTATCTAATCTTATCTATCAGATTTTAAATGTATTCTGTCTGTTCCTTTAAATATATGCCTGCTAATTGATATTGTGCCGTTTTTAGTTTTAAGGCATTTGTGTTTGTTGGGTTTTTTCGATAGTTTTTGGAGGCTGTTTTAACTAGTTCACGTTTTTCTTTCACCGCTAAAGTTTCCCATGGGACTCTATATTTAGTTTTGAGTTTTGTTGGAATGCATTTCACTGTTGCCTCGAGGTGTGCATTCACGAAATTTTCATATTCGTCGTTTGGTGTACTTTTTTTCCGTCTTTTCTTGCAGTGTTTCGAATCTGTTTCTTAATTCTAATACGTATTTATCTCTTATATCTTTGTTGTTCAATAGGGCCCAGTCATAGTGTTTGGTGGTCGCTGTTCGTTTGGCGTTTTTTCGTAGGCTTAACCGTATTTTCGCCGTGACTATTCGGTGATCGGTGGACACACCATCAAAAGAGGAGTATGCCTCGCAATTCATTGCACTATTTTTCCATTTCTTGTTCATAAGGACGTAGTCTATCTGAGCTTTAGTATTGTTTGCGTACGTGTATGTCCTTAGTTTGCCCTCACTTTTTTGTAGTTTGTATTGAGGCATGCTAATCTATTTTCTATCATGAAATCTGTTAGATGTTGCCCATTCCTATTTGACGTGTTGTGGAGGCTGTATTTGTTGTTTCCGTTTTTCCCGATTTGGGCATTCATGTCTCTGCCAATGACTAACATGTTGTGTTTCGGGATGCTACGCACTAATGAGGATAGCTCATCGTAGAAGGTGACTAGTTCATTTTCTTTACTAACATTGGTAGGGCTGTAGCAGGAGATGATTGTTGCTCTGGGGTTGCCGTTAAAAGTAGCTGCCATCATTCGAGGTTGTATTTTCTCAATGCTATTTAGCGTTTTTAATGCTCTAGGTCCTATAAGTAATCCTACCCCTCCTACTGCGGCGTTGACAGAGTTTTTCCATGCGGATACAGTGACGAGCGACCATCCATTGCCAGTTTCGTGATATTTGATATCTTCGGTGTGTGTATATCTGTGTTCTTGTATGCACATTACGTCAATCTTATGTTCTACGGCCGATGCGATTAGCTCTGATAGTTGTTGTATTCTATTTAAGGTTCTTACGTTAAATGTGGCTATTTGTAGTGTTGGCTTGCATTTTAGTAGTTTTGATCATTTGAGCTCTGTAGCTGATTTTTCGAACACTGAGGCCAGGGCTCCAACCTCTGCAGGACGAGCCCCTTTTTTACCCCCGCGAAGAGCGATGCGGTTTGTGTATGTGGTTTGAGTGTGGGTCATAGTTATCTTTCGATGGCTGTTTTATTCTCTTCTATAGAAGCCACTCTTATAGAAGAGCACCAGTAGTTCCCCGATCGAACTAACGATCCTGAGCGTAAAGTCGTCAAACTCATGTCCAGGACCTGTTTAGGTATTGAGTTTGGTCGTCCATGGTTTTATTCAAATACCTTTACGTACATCATGCTGCTTCCCATGTGTACGTAAAAAAAAAGGGAGGGGGGTAATTTTGATTTAAGTTTTCTTAAGTTTTAACTTAGTTAAAGTCCAAGATTAAGGTTCTTTCGTCAGATTTTCACTGGTACTGAATTTTTTTTTGTGGGGGGTTATGGGGGCGGTATTGGGACATATTCCAAGGCTTTTTATTTTTTTATTTTTTTTTTTATACTACCGTTGGAAACCGAGGAGGCTTCAGGAATTATAGAGCTTTTGCAAATGAGGTTTTTTTTTGGGGGGGGTAGCATTGGGTGTTTTAGGCTTTTACTTTTTCTTCTAAACTACTGTTAGGGCTTTCTTTAAGAATTTTAAAAGTATATTATTGAAGAGATTCAAAAACGTTTTACCGTGTTCGCTGACAATTGGACAGAGTCTTATAATCAATTTGGGTTTATAGTAGAGTAAGCGTGTCTTTACATTTAAAACACATAGTTTAAGCATTATTTTACAAACAAAAATACAGCATAACATTTTGTAAAATTCAGCATTTTAAATCAATAGGACTTTTAAAAAAAGTAGTAGTAGTAGTCAAATAATAATAATAATAATAATAATAATAATAATAATAATAAACAAGCAACATCTCTCACGAGAAAACGTGGACGTGGCTAAAAAAAAGCCGATGTTAAGAGAGAAACTGAATCCTTCCAAATCGCAGTAAAAATAACGCCATAAAGACCAAGCATATCAAAACGAGAATAAATAAGACGCAACAAAAAAGCAGATGTAGGTTATGTGGTA
Organism: Sepioteuthis lessoniana; assembly: GCA_963585895.1. Lineage (NCBI taxonomy): Eukaryota > Metazoa > Mollusca > Cephalopoda > Myopsida > Loliginidae > Sepioteuthis > Sepioteuthis lessoniana. Next base: position 30,400,172 of record OY757914.1, read on the forward strand.
ATAGAGACGAAACGATCAATCAAATATCAAGTAAATGTATAAAACTAGCACTGAAAGAATATTAGACTACACGTGACAGGGTGGAAAGGCAATCCACTGAGAACAGTGCAAGAAATTGAAATTTAACCATAAGACTAAATGGTATATGTACAACCCAATATCTCTCTTGGAGAATGAAAAGCACAAACTCTACTAGGATTTTGAGATACAGACGGATCCCCTAATCTCGTCCAGACGACCAGACCTAATTACAATAAACGAAAAATAAGAGAACTTGCCGAATTGTGGACTGCTGTCTGACTAACCATAGCGTAAATTTGAGAGAAAACGAAAAGAAGGATAAGTACCTGGACCTCGCTAGGGAATTGAAAATACTGTGGAAATGAAAGTGATGGTTATACCATTTGTCCTTTGTGCTTTTGGTACAGACACTAAACGATTGGTAGAGGGACTGTAGGAGTTGGAAATAGCAGGACGAGTGGAGACCATCCAAACTACAGCCTTTTTGAGGTTGGCCAGAATACTGAGAAGAGTCCTAGAGACTTGAGGAGACTTGTCGTCTTTCAAATTCCAGTGAAAGACCATCGGCTGACACTGATGTGAGAAACTCTAAAGGAGAAAAAATATTTTATTAAGCTTGGAAAGAATATTTGAAGAGGTGGAAATCAGAGCACAAATTGAGGCTATCCAGACAACAGAATTTTTAAGATCAGATAGAATACTCAGAAGAGTTCTGGAGACATGATGACACACGCTGTCCGTCAGACTTCAGTGAAACACCACCAGTTAATGCTGGTATGTAGAATTCACAAGGAGTGAAATTATAAATTGTAAGAACAACAAGAAGAATAACAATATGGATATGTCAAGGAACAAACTGGAAGGATTGCAGAAGGGATAACCTTGACATAATCAGGAAATTGTGAAAGTAAGTGATATTTGACCCTACCACCAAATAGTATATGCACAAACCAGAATCTGTCATAAAGAATGAGATGCATAAAATACAGTTGGATTTTTAAATGCAAAACAGACCCCCTAATCCCTGCTCGAGGACCAGAGCAAGTGTTGACTAACGAGAAACAAAGAACTTACAATTAAGTTTATTTTGCCGTTCCGAAGAACCAGAGTGTGACAATCAAAGAACGGCTACAAAACTGAGAAATACTTGAACCTTGCAAGAGATAAAAAAAAAACGCAAAAAACTAGGAAGATCATAATTGTCAGTGGCAATGATATAAATTGCAGTTTCTGCGCTTGGAATGGCCTAAAAAGGTGTGTAATGAGACGAAATGAATTGGAAATTTAAGGATGATTCGAGATAATCTTGATAAAAGCTTTGCTAAGATTGGTTCGAATACTGAGAATAGTCCTGGAGACTTGAGGAGACTTGCTGTCACTCAGACTCTAGTGAAAGTCCACCAGCAAAAGTTGGTGTAAAAATCTCACATGAAATGAAATAATAATAATGATAATAATAATATTTTCAAAAATGAAAAAAGAATGAATACTTGTGCTGTACCCCTCGTTAGATACTCGGGACCCTTTCTCAAGTGGACCAGAGACGAACTTAGACAAATGGACCAAAGAACTAGAAAACTAATGATTATGCACAAGGCATTACATACAAGAGACGACGTTGACAGACTATATGTACCAAGAAAAGAGGACTTGCCAGCATCGAAGGCAGCGTTGACACATCCATACAACGACTCGAAGATTACATAGAAAAACACGAAAGAGGACTTATTATGGCCATCAGAAACAATACTGACAACACGATAGAGAACAGAATGACAAACGTCTAGGAAACAAAAATGGGAAGGAAAACAACTCCATGGGCGTTGTAAACGACTAATTAACAACATCTCACACGACAAAGCCTGGACATGGCAAAGAAAAGGAAACATTAAGAGAGAAACAGAATCTCTCCTAATGGCAGCACAAAACAGCACCATAAGAACCAGTCATATAAAAGCGAGGATAGATAAGACGAAATAAAATAGAAAATTCAGACTATGCGGTGACAGAGATGAAACCATCAATCACATAATAAGGGAATGCAGCAAATTGGCTCAGAAGGAGTACATTGCTTGACACGATTGGGTGGGCAAGGTGATCCCCTGGGAAATGTGCAAGAAATTTAAATTTGACCATGCCAACAAATGGTATATGCACAACCCAGCACCTGTCCTAGAAAATGACACGCACAAACTTCTGTGGGACTTTGATATACAAACGGATCACCTAATCTCGACCTGAAGACCAGACCTTATAATAATCAACAACAAAAAAAAAAAAAAGAAAATCTGCAAAATTGTCGACTTTGCTGTCCCAGCTGACCACAAAATAAAACTGAAAGAATATGAAAAGAGAAATAAGTACCTCGACCTTGCTAGAGAATTGAAAAACTATGGAATATGAAAGTGAAAATAATCCCAATTGTGATCGGTGCCTTTGGCACGGAAAGTAAAGGATTATTAAAGGGCCTGGAATATTTAGAAGTTGGCAGCCGAGTAGAGACCATCCGAACAACAGCATTATTGAAGACGGCCAGAATACTGAGAAGAGTCCTAGAGACTTGAGGAGACTAACTGTTACTCTATCTCCCGTGAAAGACCATCAGCTTACGCAGATGTAAAAAAACTCTAATGAGTAAATAATAATAATAATAATAATAATAATAATAATAATAATAATAAAGACCGGATTTTAAAATAATAAAAAAAAGAGAATTAGCAAAATTGTCGACTTTACTGTCCCGGTTGACCACAGAATTAAACTGAAAGAAGGTGAAAAGAAGGATAAATACCTTGCTAGAGAACTGAAAAGACTGTGGAACGTGAAGGAGACAATTATACCGATTACTATTGGTGCTTTTGCTATAGTAACTAAAGGACTATTAAAAGGACTAGAGGACATGGAAGTTGGCGGCTGAGTTAAGACCATCCAAACGACAATATTTTTAAGAACGGTCGTAATACCGAGAAGAATCCTTGAGACGTAAGGAAACTTGCTGTCACTCAAACTCCAGTGAAAGACAATCAAGCTAACGCTGATCCGAAAACATCTAAAGGAGATAATAATAATAATGTTCTGTGGCTAATTAGAATATGTAAAGCCTTTAGACTACATAAGTACCTCATTAGTAAAGAGAGTTCTGGAAGGGAAAACTCGAGACCCAAGAAAACAACTACTTTAGAAGTACGAAGCAGCACTTCGTAACATTTAGCGTCACCAGTTGGATACACGTCATCGATGTCCTTTGAAGAACCCGACTTTGTTGAAATATGACTGAGAATGTTTGCACTCAAAGCAAAGGATAAGAAAGAGGAGAAAACAAGGCTATAGATCTTCTTTTTTTTTTTTTTTGGTAACAGCTGGATGCAAAGCCATAGGGAAATGTTCAACAATGGCTCAGCCAATTCAGATTTGACCTTTTCACGTCTTAAGTCATATAATAAAGGAAAAGCTGCGAATTCTAAAAAATGAGAGTTATTACAGAGAGAGAGAGAGAGAGAGAGAGAGTGAGTGAGAGAGGGAGGAGCAGAGAGAGAGAGGAAGCTAACGACCCTTTAACATGTGTATAAGGTGGGGAGAGGGGAATTTATATAGGATAGGATGAGAGTGTGCGTGTGTGAGAGAGAGAGAGAGAGAGAGAGAGTGATAGATAGATAGATAGAGAGAGAGAGAGAGAAAGAGAGAGGGTGAAGAAGAAGAAGGCTGACGGACCAGGGACAATATTTTTGCACCTTTTAAAAGATGCCCTACCATATTAGAAGTTTTTAAAATTCTGAAAAATGAGGGTTATTACAGAGAGAGGAAGCTAACGAACCTTTGACATATGTATAGAGAGGCGAGAGGGGAATTTATATAGGATAGGATGAGAGTGTGCGTGTGTGTATGCGCACGCGCGTGTGTGTGTGTGAGAGAGAGAGAGAGAGAGAGAAAGAGAGAGAGAGAGGGAGAGAGACTGAAGAAGAAGGCTGACGAACCAGGGACAACACTTTTGCATTGTTTAAAAGATGCCCCAACATATTAGAAGTTTTAAAAATTCTGAAAAATGAGGGTTATTACAGAGAGAGAGAGAAAGAGAGAGAGAGAGAGAGTGGGAGAAAGACAGAAAGAGAGGAAGCTAACGAACCTTTGACATATGTATAGAGTGGGGAGAGTGGAATTTATATAGGATAGGATGAGAGTGCGCGTGAGTGTGAGATATATATATATATATATATATATATAGAGAGAGAGAGAGAGAAAGAGAGAGAGAGAGAGAGAAGAAGGCTGACGAACCAGGGACAACATTTTTGCACCGTTTAAAAGATGCCCAACCATATTAGAAGTTTTAAAAACTCGGAAAAGAGAGTCAAACAATCGAAGAAGAATTAATTCAGATTAGGTTAATTAACGGAATGCACTATGTAACACACCGCAACAAAATTCTGGAACAAATGCAACTAGGAAATATGTCCTTGAAGGCCTGCATTGATTTCCTTCAACAACAAGAATTAACAGAACAATTTCAAAAGCCTAATAATCGACCGTATTATTTAGAGGTCGTTGACATACATGCTGAAGAAAACATTTACAAAATGCCTGTTCTGAGGATATAATACTACAGAATAAAGACGAAATGTCCAGCATTTCAAAAGAATAATAATATTATCAATTTTATGTTATGATGCATTACTATATTATTAAGACGTGTGAGAAAAAAATCATTTTCAAGTAGACTGTAGATTTAAAAAAAAATATAAGAGAAAACAGAACAGGAAAAAATCAATTGAATGAACACAAACAAAAAGGAACAAATGATAACAATTTTTTCGTTGAAGGTTGGTTGGTTGATTAGTAAGTTTTATGGCATATCAACCTTTAAGGGTTATTTGACGCCAAATCAATTTTTAGGTCAATAATCAGTTCTATTTCAAACAATCTAGTTTAGCATAAGCGGGCAGTATATATAAACATTTATATTTCGAGCAATTCAGTTTAGTCAAACAGTTCTAATTCAAACAATTCAGTTCAGCATAAATACGAAGTTAGTTCAATTTAATGCATAGATAGAGCCCTATCTGGTGCTACCATTCTGGGCCAGAGACGACCATGGAGCAATGGCAATGAAAGGGTAATCCTCATTCCCCAAACGGCCAACATCACTGAAGCCTCATTCAGATCATTTATTGTCATAACTAGGACACTCATTGAAGGTTCTTACCCCTCTGCAAGAGAGCAGTCGGTGTATTCTATAGCCCCAGTCAACTGGGCTATTTTTTTCGTTGAAAAACAAAGGCATATATATATATATATATATATATATATGCGAGTGTGTGTGTGTGTGGTATTAGAGTTTATGGTTAACACTCACTCACTTGATGAGTTAATTGTGGACCGAATTATAGGTTATTATTAAGTAATGCACGATATCAATGGTAGAGCTGTTATACGTATAGAAACATACACACACACACACACAAACACACATATATATATATGTTACATGGGGGTATTTTATATGCATATGTATGACTATATATATATATATATGTATATATATAAAACACCCCAAGTGATATATATATATATATATATATATATATATATATATATATATATACTTGAGGCTATCTTTACAGATATATACGTATCTTACTGGAGGGTGTCTGTATATATATATATATATATATATATATACCTTCAATAATTTTCTGACTTTTTTTTGTACAGGTATTTAAAATTGTCGTAGACACTTGGGAATTCAGTATGTTATTGCTATACAGCTCATGAGATGACTGGCCAATTTTTATGATTTCAGATTCAAATTAATAACTAGAGAAGGAATTGGAATGCAACCTACTAAAACCTGATTGTTACTGCTGGTGAGTTTCAAAAATGCAGTCTGGACATGGGGACATTTTAGAAGAACGATATGTTATAAAATTCTGTTTTAAACTTGGAAAAAATGCCACAGAAACGTATGGAATGCTCCAGAATGTTTCTAGACCATCTTAGATGAAGAGAGTATCAGTTTTTGCGTGGCATAAGAGATTCAAGAAAAGCATGGAGTCTGTGAGGGATGATGAGAGGCGTGTGAGGTGTAAGGAAGTCAATACATCAGAGTTGATTAGTAAAAGGGTTAGGGTTAGGGTTTCTATGTTGAGGTTTTAAGGGAGTTCAGGAAGAAATTTCGTCGGAAAAGGCCAGCACCCTTCAAATCGGGTCAGTGGCATTTCCACCAGGACAATATACCAGTCCACAACTCCATCCTTGTCACAGACAGACTAAGATGGGTATCAAGACAGTTCCTCGCCCTCCTTATAGTTTAGACGTTGCTCCCCGTGATTTTTGGCTATTCCCTAAACTCAGAGACAGTCGTTATGAGACAATTGAGGAGATGAAAGAGCCTGTGACGAAGGTCATTGACACGTTCACACAAGAGGACTTCGATGGGGCCTTCAAGAAGTTGTTGGAACGGTACAACAGGTGCAAAGCAGCCGGATGAGTTTACGTCGAATTGGACTAGAGTTTCAAGTGGGCATTATCAATGAAAGTGCCCATACGAAAAACGTCTGGAAACTTATTTAATGATCCTTGTATATATATATATATATATATATATATATATATATATATATATATATTGCCACAGTCTTGTTTGTTACTAATTCACTTTGTGGGTTTGTGGTGAACCAAGTGCGATATAATTTGGAGAGTGCTCAATTTCTGGGATATAGCTATTACCTATTAATTATAAATAAATATATATTAGATTTATATACTTAATGCCATGGAAGAGAGATAACAATTACGTCAGGCAGATAATGAAATGAAATGTTTCCTTTCGTTATCTGCTTGACGATTGTTGTTTGTAAAACTTCGTGAAACCAAAGGTCGATGACGAACTTCCATGTCATTAAATACATAAATCTAATATATATATATATATATATATATATACATATTTGTGTGTGTGTGTGTGTGTGTGTATTAAAATTCTTGTATAATTTCATAAATAAGAGCTGAGTTGAACATGGCGGTGAGAGAATCCTAGTTGCATCATTAGAACAATCCCCAATAACAAATAAAGGAGACTGAATGAACCGGACGTCGGAGGAATAAATGATATTAGTCTGATCATCAGACAGAATATATTAGCTACGAAATCTAAAGAGATTTGCTGTCACTCAGATTTCACCGAAACCTATCAGTTACAACGGATGTGAAAAACTTACAAGAATTAAAATAAATAGATGTTTTAGTTTGGAGTGGTTGTGTTTATGAATTATCAACAATTGTGGGTTACTTAATGGCAAATCCCCCCACCATATATATATATATATATATATATATATGTGTGTGTGTGTGTGTGTGTGTGTGTGTGTGAAAAAGGCAAAATGATATCGGACAGTATGAAAATATACAGAAATGAAAGAGTGCATAGAGTGAGTGTTTGTTGATGTATTTATGTAAGTTAAACGTTTCAATTTCTTGAACTTAAACACCCTGATGAAGGTCTAGAATGTCTTACGTTGCCAAATATCTTTATGCTTGAAATCATTCTCAGAATAGCTTGTGCGTTTTTTCTCTCTCTCCTTTTATATATATATACATACACATATATATATATATATATATATATGTGTGTGTGTGTGTGTGTGTGTGTGTGTGTGTGTATGTGTGTGTGTTACTTGTAAGTATTACTCAACGAAAGAAAATCCTATCGAATTGTGTAATTTGCTATTCTGGTTTACCAAAGGATGAAACGGAAGGAAAGCAAAAAGAGGGATAAATACCTTGACCAAGATAGAAAATTGAAAAAAGACAATGGAATATGAAATGGACTGTGATACCAATCGGAAGAGAGGCTCTCAGTACAACCACCTAAGGATTAATGCAGGGGCTGGAGCACTTGCAATGAAGGGGACGAGTGGAGACCATTCAAATGACAACATTGTTGATATTGGCCAAAATTCTAAGAAGTGTGATGGATACTTGAGGCAACTTGCTGGCACTCAGACTCCATTGAATAATCCTCAACTGACACTGATGTGAAGAATTTTCAAATGGGGAAATAATGAACCAATAAATAAATACTGTAATGAGGTAACGTGGAAGTTTGGTTTGGTTTTATGGCATATCAACCGTTGAAGGTTATTTAATGCCAAATCCACTTATATATATATATATATATATATATATATATATGTGTGTGTGTGTGTGTGTGTGTGTGTAGTTTTATTTCAAACCCTTCAGTTTAGCATAAGTACAGTTTTGTTTACACACAGCTAAATGTAAAAACAGTTCTATTTCAAACAATTAATTTTAACATAAGTACACAGTTTTAATGTCAAAAACACTTTTATTTCAAGCTATTCAGTTTAATCAGCAAAGTTAAATGGTTCCAAGAATTGATATATATCACTAACAATCCATTTAACCATTAATCATCTATTTCCACACACTTAAATGTAAAAAGATGTTCTAATTCAAACAATTCAGTTTAGCGTAAAAACATAGTTTAGTTATAGTTGACTCATAGATAAGACCCTATCATACACGATAAATACACGAGGGAGCGATAGCGATAAGGTGGCGGTCCACATTCTCCAAAGATTCATCACTTCTGGAGCCTCACCATCAGATTGTTAATACCATATCAAGTACACTCATTGGGGGAATCTACCTCTCTGCCAAAGTGCAGTCGGTGTATTATCCCTACCCAGCTGTATGGGCCAAACGCGGAAGTGAAAGTAACTAACCATTCGGCAGGCAATATGTTCAATAGAAACTAAGCAAAGGTTTTTCGTATGACCAACCAGATCTGTTGCTCAGCCGAGAATCTGTCATGGCAACTGAGACATTTGGATTTCAGAGATAAAAACAGATCACACATCTCAGACAGTAAATAGGAAGAAAAGAACTCGTCAATTAGTGAAATTCGCTGTTCCATAAGATCACATAATGAAATTAAAGAATGTAAAGACTGGCTATATTCCTGGACCTTCTCAGAGAATCGAGACAACTGAGAAACATGAAGGTGTCCGTGATGATTCCCTTGGAATAATTCCAAAAAGCCTGGGAAAGAAGGTGGGTGTAAATGGATATCGTAGAAAAATAGACTATCTAGCTCTCATCATTACATTTACCTTATTTATTCTAGTTTGTATGTGTTCGTTGCTACCACGGGTTTTATAAATCAGCTGCTTCATTCCCTTACACGATCATGAGTTTCACTTTCCATAATACTTTGGCTTTATTAGCATATGAAGTTTTATCTAATGACGGTGCCATCTATTCCATTGATGATCATTCAAACCTATGGAATTTTATGGAAGGATAGTTAGAAGGTAATATTTTAAATACTTTAATTTACTTTGCACTATTTTCTCTTGAGCAGCATTTATGCTAAAGTTGATATACTAAAATGTATTTAAATGTTTTTTTTTTTCTTTTCATCAGTTTAATATATATATATTGTCACCCACAGACAGACTATTTCGTTCTATCAGAACTCTTCTGTGTGGCTAGACACGATATATATATATATATATATATATATATATATATATATATATATATATACACTTTGGTGCAAAAAGATAAGGCCACCATTAAAAAAATGCCGAAATTTGGTTTGATTAACTTTTTATTTAAAAAAAAAATAATCTTTATTCATAAATTTGGCAAAAAAATTCATGTATGCATTTTTTTTTTAAATCAATTTATTTGATTATTTTACCATTAAATAATAAAATAATCACGTTGCAAAAAGATAAGGCCACCAAAATAAAATCGCAAATAACATCATTTAATACTTTGTTTTTACTCCTTTTGCTGCAATCACTTCAGTGCAACGATTTTTCATCGACCCTATCAGACTTATGACAGTTTGATCATCTATTTCGGATCATGATTTCATAATTGCACCAATGAAGGACACCTTTGAATCATATTGTTTAACCTGACCGTAAACTTGTCGGGCAATCTATACCCCAGAGGTTCTCGATGGGGTTAAGATCTGGACATAATGCTGGCCAATCCATTAGCACAACATTTTTGTCAGTAAAAATCCTCTTTTGAATGCCTTGACTCATGAATTGGGGCATTGTCTTGTTGGAAAATAACCCGATTTCCTGAAATACGAAAGAAGTCTTCCAAAAAATGTTCAGTGAGCATATCAGTGTTTTGTTTTGACTACATATTACCGCTCATAAGAACTAATTTGAATATTCCATTAGAACAAAATGCTCCCCATGTCACTACAGAGCCACGTCTACTTCTGCGTTTTTTTTAAATCTTTTTTCTTTCCTCAGGTCGTGCCAATTTTTTTTTTTTTTTTTTTTTTTTTATTTATTTTATGTACACATGGGAAGCAGCATGATGTACGTTAAGGTATTTGAATAAACCAATAGACGACCAAACTCAATACCCAAATGGGTCCTGGACGTGAGTTTGACGACTTTTCGCTCAGGATCGACAGTTCGATCGGGGAACTACTGCTGCTCCTCTATAAGAGTGGCTTCTATAGAAGAGAATAAAACAGCCATCGAAAGATAACCATGACCCACACTCAAACCACTTACACAAACCGCATCGCTCTTCGCGCGGGTAAAAAAGGGGCGCGTCCTGCTGAGGTTGGAGCCCTGGCCTCGGTGTTCGAAAAATCAGCTACAGAGCTCAAACAATCAAAACTACTAAAATGCAAACAAACACTACAAATAGCCACATTTAACGTAAGAACCTTAAATAGAATAGGACAACTCCCAGAGCTAATCGCATCGGCCGTAGAACATAAAATAGACATAATATGCATACAAGAACACAGATACACGCACACAGAAGATATCAAATATCACGAAACTGGCAATGGATGGTTGCTCGCCACTGTATCCGCATGGAAAAACTCTGTCAACGCCGCAGTGGGAGGTGTAGGATTGCTTATAGGACCTAGAGCACTAAAAACGCTTAATAGCATAGAGAAAATACAACCTAGAATGATGGTAGCTACATTTAACGGAAACCCCAGAGCAACAATCGTCTCATGCTACAGCCCCACCAATGTTAGTGAAGAAAATGAAATAGTCACCTTCTACGATGAGTTATCCTCATTAGTGCGTAGTATCCCGAAACACAACATGTTAGTCATTGGCGGAGACTTGAATGCACAAATCGGGAAAAACGGAAACAACAAATACAGCCTCCACAACACGTCAAATAGAAATGGGCAACATCTAACAGATTTCATGATAGAAAATAGATTAGCATGCCTCAATACAAACTACCAAAAAAGAGAGGGCAAACTATGGACATACACGTACGCAAACAATACTAAAGCTCAGATAGACTACGTCCTTATAAACAAGAAATGGAAGAATAGTGCATTGAATTGCGAGGCATACTCCTCTTTTGAGGGTGTGTCCACCGATCACCGAATAGTCACGGCGAAAATACGGTTAAGCCTACGAAAAAACGACAAACGAACAGCGACCACCAAACACTATGACTGGGCCCTATTAAACAACAAAGATGTCAGAGATAAATACGTATTAGAATTAAGAAACAGATTCGAAACACTACAAGAAAAGACGGAAAAAAGTACACCAAACGACGAATACGAAAATTTCGTCAATGCACACCTTGAGGCAGCAGCAAAATACATTCCAACAAAAATTAAAACTAAATATAGAGTCCCATGGGAAACCTTAGCGGTGAGAGAAAAACGTGCACTAGTGAAAACAACCTCCAAAAACTATCGAAAAAACCCAACAAACACAAATGCCTTAAAACTAAAAACAGCACAATATCAATTAGCAGGCATATATATAAAGGAACAGACAGAATACATTCAAAATCAGATAGATAAGATTAGAGACTCGGTAGAAGATAGACAATCTAGAATTGCCTGGCAAACAATAAACGAAGTGAGCAGAAGAAAGAACACAGCCAAAGCAAAACTGAAAGCAGCAAACCAACAAGAAAGAATAAAACTGTGGAAACAGCACTTCGAAAACTTACTTGGAAACCCACCAAAAATAACGCATGAACCAATCACCAGAATAATTAGCAAACAATTAGACATTAAACTTGGACCGTTCACACAAGGAGAACTCGACTCGGTTCTCAGAAAAATTAAAAATAGGAAAGCTGCAGGACTGGACGAAATTCCCCAGGAAGTATGGAAGACCAGACAATTCGACGACATACTGCTCCGACACTGCAACGCAGTATACAATCAAAATCCGATAGATAGATGGACGAAGGGATGCATACTCCCCTTCCCTAAAAAGGGGGACCTCGGATTAGCCAAAAACTACCGAGGCATAACACTTACATCCATAGCTGCCAAAATCTACAATGCCCTACTACGAAACCGAATAGAACCCAAAATCGACAACATACTTAGAAAAAACCAAAATGGCTTCCGAAGAAATAGATCTACGACCTCACAAATACTAACCATCCGCAGAATCCTTGAAGGTGTACGGGCAAAGAACCTACAAGCGACATTAATATTTGTCGACTTTACCAAGGCTTTCGACTCCATTCACAGAGGAAAGATGGAACAAATCCTACTAGCGTACGGCATACCTAAAGAAACCGTAGCGGCAATAACGATTCTCTATAGAAACACTAAAGTAAAAGTACGATCACCAGATGGAGACACAGAATACTTCGACATTGTAGCAGGAGTACTACAAGGGGACACGCTGGCTCCATATCTCTTTATCATTTGTCTAGACTACGTACTTAGAACATCGATTGACAAAATCAAAGAGAATGGCTTCGAACTGACGAAGAAAAGAAGCAGAAGATACCCCGCAACAACAATTACCGGCGCCGACTACGCCGATGACATAGCGATACTGGCAAATACACCTGACCAAGCCGAAACACTTCTGCATAGCCTGGAACGAGCAGCAGCAAGCATAGGCCTCCATGTTAATGCACACAAAACGGAATATATGTGCTATAACCAAACGGGGGACATCTCCACTCTAGAAGGAACCCCTCTTAAACTAGTAGACAAATTCACGTACCTAGGAAGCAGCGTCGAATCAACCGAAAAGGACATCGAAACGAGGTTAACGAAAGCATGGACAGCTATCAATAGGCTATCGACTATATGGAAATCAGACCTAACCGATAAAATGAAACGCAGTTTCTTCCAGGCAGCGGTCACATCGATACTGCTATATGGATGCACTACATGGACGCTAACAAAACGGCTGGAGAAGAAACTAGATGGCAATTACACAAGAATGCTGCGTGCAATCCTGAACAAGTCTTGGCAGCAACACCCCACAAGACACCAACTGTACGGCCACCTGCCCCCTATCACGAAAACTATTCAAGTTAGGCGAACCAGACATGCAGGACATTGCTGGAGAAGCAGAGATGAACTCATAAGAGATGTACTCTTATGGATCCCCACACACGGCCGCGCAAAAGCAGGACGACCAGCACGAACGTACATTCAGCAGCTATGTGAGGATACAGGTTGTTGTCCTGAAGACCTACCTAGGGCGATGAACGATAGGGAGGAGTGGCGAGAGAGGGTCAGGGATATCCGTGCTGCCTGCACGATATGATGATGATGATGATGATATATATTTGTGTGGGCGTGCGTGCGTGCGTGCGTATTGTACTTAAACGAAATGCTTGTAGAAAAAGATAGATGGAGAAAAACACAATTTTGCTGCTCGCTGATCTGAACAAATAGGTCAAATAAAAACTTAGAATAAAAGAGGAAAAAAAAATCGGCCATGCGGCCCCTAACCTATCATCTCACAAACCATCCAACAACTACGAAAAAACATGCTGCGTACTGCTGGAAAAGCATAGATGAACTCCTTTGCGACGTTCTCCAGAGGACTGCTATTCATGGACACACCAGTGTTGGCAGACCAACCAAAATTTACTCACAAAAGATCTATGCGGACACTGGATTCCGTGTAGAGAACCCAACCAGAACAACCAACGATCGGAACAAAGAGAGACAGAGAGACAGAGTCATCCATACAATCAACATGAGTTTATATCAATAGTAATCATATATATATATATATATATATATATATATATATATGCAAATGATAAAATACACTGTCTTCAGTGTATGATCTTATTTGCGGAAATATTCGCCAATGTTAAACGTTTCTAAGATTTGGAAAGTCAAAAGTTTAACGTTGCCAAATATTTCTACAAATTTCTTGCATTTTTCATCGGAATTCATTTTCATACTTTTGCATTTATATCCAGTTTTAGAGTTTATATTTATATATATCGTGGTGTATTATAAAATATATACTCTCGCTAACCCTCTGCTTTATTTTGCAGAATACTTAAGATTTGAAACATTTCTAAAAATTAATTACGTTTGTTTGTATCGAGTAGCTATGAAGTACCGGTATTATGATGGAACAGCGATTTCTATGATAGCTCTAGATAGAACAGATACCATAATGATTTCATACACGAGTATCTTATATTTCGAATATTTAAAATTAGTCATATTTTAGCAGAATCTAGTTAGTGATATGTCTAATTTATGCTTTCTTTCTGTGACTCTTTCCTGATTTCTTACTTTATTCTGTATTGTACGTTCTTAGATATATTTACGAGGACCATTAAATAAGTTTCCAGACTTTTTCTGCATGGGCACTTTTATTGATAGTACACATATGAAACGCTAGTCCCCTTCGAAGTAATCTCCTCCGGCTGAAATGCACTTGTACTGTTCCAACAAATTCTGGAAGGCCCCATGGAAGTCCTCTTGTGACAGCGTGTCAATGACCTTCGTCACTGCCTCTTTCATCTCCTCAATTGTTTCATACCGATAGCCTCTGAGCTTAGGGAATAACCAGAAGTCACAGGGAGCAAGGTCTGGACTATAGGGAGGGTGAGGAATTGTCTTGATGCACATTTGGTCAAATAGTCTGTGACAAGGATAGAGTTGTGGACTGGTGCATTGCCCTGGTGGAACTGCCACTGACCCGATTTGAATAGTGCTGGCCTTTCTCGACGGAATCTCTTCCTGAACTCCTTTAAAACATCAACATAGTAACCCTAACCCTAACTCTTTGGCCAATCAACTCTGGTGTATTGACTTCCTTACTCCTCCCACACCTCTCATCATCCATCACAGACTCCCTGTCTTCTTTGAATCTGTTATGCCACTCAAAAGCTGACGCTCGATTCATACAAGATGTTCCGAAAACTGTCTGAAGCATTCCATACGTTTCTATGGCATATTTTCCTAGTCTAAAACAGAATTTTATTGCCTATCGTTCTCCCTCACGTCCAGATTGCATTTTTGAAACTCACCAGCTGTGGCAATCAGATTTTAGCAGAGTGCATTCCAATTCCAGCAGTAGCTGTTCATTTGAACCTGAAATCCTAAAAATTGGTCAGTTATCTCAAAGAGTCTACGACAATTTTAAATTCTTGTACAAAAAAAAAAAAGTTATTGAAGGAACTACGTACATATGCATTAAATATTTCAGATTTGTAAACACATTTTATAATTCCGTTCCTGCTGACAATTAGGTAAAACTGAAGGAAAGAGGAAAAGAGAGATAAGTACCAAGACCTAGCTTGAGAACTGAAAAAAAAATTGGAACAGAAAGGTGATAGTGATATCAATTGTAATTGGCGCGCTCGATACTGTCATCAAAAGATTGTTACAAGGACTGGAGGATTTAGAAATAAGAGGAGGAGTGGAGAATATAGAATCTACAGCATTGTTAAGATCGGCCAGAATACTGGGAAAACTCCTGGAGACTTGAGAAGACTTGCTGTCACCCATCGGCTTACGCTAGTGTGAAAAACTCTCAAATGAGTAAAATATTAAGATAATCTTTTTTGTACTTAGTTAAATAGTTTCAAGTATTTCTGTCTATCGCTAATAATTATATAATACGATTAACCATTTGCTTACACAGTGTTAAATGGTCACTAATTATTAATTAACGCTAATTATTTTATTGAACACTATCATATTTACCAACTCCTCAGCTCGGGTAGGATATGACACAAGGTCAGTTTTTAAGTGGAGTTTAACAGGTTTGAATTTCGAGTTTTCCTCCTCCTAGACTAGTTGCCTCACCAAGGCTGAAGAACACAGTCTGCCCTACTATTTCCCATAGCTGGAGGGAGAATAATTGGATTCATACCTATCCCAAGGGTATTAGTGCTATGTGAAATGCAATCAGTCTTGTCAGGGATTTGAACACGCGTCACCGTGTCGATTTTCTACGACGATAACCATTACACCACTACTATTTTACCATAGCTGGAGGGAGAATAATCGGATTCATACCTTTCCCAAGGGTATTAGTGCTATGTGAAATGCAATCAGTCTCGTCCAGGATTTGAACAAGCGTCACCGTGTCGATTTTCTACGACGACAACCATTACACCACGGTATCCTCCTTTTATTGAACACTGTTCTTTCGTTTGCACACAGTTATATGGTCCCAGTTATTGCTATGTATCACTAACAACTTAATTAAACATGTTATTTGTTTGCACACATTTCTATTCGACCAATTGATAGGACTCTATCAAGTGGTACCACTGCAGGTCAAAGTGTACCGGGGAGCAATGACAACAATGAGGGGATACTACACATTCCCGAGAACTCCAGGACTGGAACGTCAACACAAGATTGTTCAATGATATATCAAGGATACTCGTTGGTTAGAGGATTTTACATCTCAGCAGAGATGAAGTCGGCGTACTTTATAGCACCAGCCGACAAGGTTGCATATATATATATATATATATATATATATATATATATATATATATTTCTTATTTTGGTTGTCACGAAATCCCTATGTGACTTTTTGGCGAACCTAGTGCAATATAATATGGAGAGTGCTCAATATCTAGGATAGAGCTTTTATATAATAATAATGAATAAATTAATAATTGATTCACAAATCAATGCCATGGAATTTAATCTGAAGACTAAATTCCATGGTATTAAGCATATAAATCTATTATATATTTTATTTACTCATTAGATTTTTTCACATCAGGGTTAGCTGATGGTCTTTGACAGGAGATTGAGTGACAGCGAGTCTCCTCAATCTTCAGGACTCTTCTCAGTATTCTGGCCGTCTTCAATAATGCTGTTGTTTGGATGGTCTCCACTGGCCGCCAACTTCAAAGACCTCCAGGTCCTTTAATAATAATTTAGCTACCGTGCCAAAAGCACCAATCACAATTGGTATAATTGTCACTTTCATGTTCCATAGTTTTTTTTCAATTCTCTAGCAAGGTCGAGGTACTTATCTCTGTGTTCACATTCTTTCAGTTTTATTGTGTGGTCAGCAGGGATAGCAAAGTCGACAATTTTGCTGATTTTCTTTTTTTTGTTTATTAATATAAGGTCTGGTCTTCCGGCCGAGATTAGGTGATCTGTTTGTATGTCAAAGTCCCATAGGAGTTTGTGTGTGATTTTCTAGGACAGCTGCTGGGGGGGGGGGGGTGGTTCATATACCATTTGTTTGGATGGTCAAATTTAAATTTCTTGCACTTTTCCTAGTGGATCACCTTGCCCACCCAATCGTGTCTAGCCTTTTACTCCATCTGTGTCACTTTGCTGCATTCGCTTACTATATGATTGATGGTTTCATCTCTGTCACCGCATAGCCTACATTTGCTATTTTGTTGCGTCTTATCAATCATCACCTTGATATGACTTGTTCTCATGGTGCTGTTTTGTGCTGCCATTACGAGAGATTCTGTTTCTCTCTTTAAGTTTCATTTTGTTAGCCATGTCCAGGTTTTATTGAGTAAGATGTTGTTTATTAGTCGTTTAAAACGCCCATAGATTTGTTTTCCTTCCCATTTTTGTTTCCTAGTTATTGTCATTTTGAAATATATATTTTTGATATATATATTTTTGATTTCAAATTTTATTTTCGTGACTAATTATATAACACCATATATATATATATATATATATATATATATATATATATATATATAATACAATATTATAATTTTTAGTGCGCCTAATGACAATCTTTTATAAGGCGTAATGATTGTCAAATAAAAAATCCTTGCCGATTTTTCATTTTCAGTTCTAGTTGGTCCGTTCTATTAGAGTCACATAACATCGACACAAATAGTTTCAGGTTTTTTTTCTTTACAACGTTTGCTTGTTTATTAATTGCTCAGCAAAAGGACCCAACTCATTCCGCCATGCAGACACGAGAACAAGCTGCTATCAAAATAAAATGAAGACGAAATAATGTTAAAAAGTCAAAGTAATCAATGAAGTGAATGAGAGAGAGAGAGAGAGAGAGAGAGAGAGAGAGAGAGAGAGATGAAGACAATATTTCATGAAAAGTTCAAAATGATAACTTCTGGTTGCTGATTTAAAAATTGTTTATGGTGTGAAACAGATCAAAATTGCCCATAAACCAACCAAAGGAATTTATCATATCATATATTTTTTTATATCCTGTTATATTGTAAAAATACGATAGATCTATTTCATATTTAGCACAGTAAAATATCTTCGAAGATAGATATATATATATATATATATATATATATATATATATATATATATATATATATATATTTGAGATATGTCTGAAAAGTTACGGAAATGGTATTAAAAACTGTTTTAATTCCATTCCAAACAGCAAAATTCGCTGTTTTACCTAAAAAGATAACTCCTGTCTCCTGCGTTTTCCCATCATTCTCTGCCACGCTCCATTGCACTGCTGGAAGAATTCTTCTGGAATGCTACTCAGTGCCGTTGTTACGGCTTCGTGATTGCCTCCCCACCTTCAGAACAGGTCCCCTTGATGATATTTTTGTATTCATGGACTAGATATAAGTTAATCGGAGTAAGATCCAGCGAATATAGATATTGTTCGAGCTCGGCGAAGTTCCTCTCGAGCAAGAACTGCCGGATGCTCTGGGCAATGTGAACAGGTGCATTATCGTCGTAAAATAATCACGATTTTCCTGCCACGACTCTCGTCTCTTCTCACGCCCTGAGCGAAGCATACGACGCAGAATCTCCTTGCTGACAAAATGATTGATCGTTTAGCCCACTGGCAAGAATTCTCTGAGGGCAATGCAACCTCAAATTGAAGAACGTTATCAAAAGGACTTTCACTTTTGATTTTAACTATCTCGCTTTCTTTGGCGTCAGTAGTCTAAGAACAAATTCTATTCAAGCTTTACGCATGCAAAAAAACGTGCGTCAAATCTAACAATGTTTTAATGTCCCGCTGACTTTCGATCATTCGAACAATCAATCAATTATGAACTCACATCACCTATCTTCCTTGCTCAACCTCAGTATTGCATGTTGAAGGCCTCCCGCTCCTAAATTCATCTTTCAAATACACTCCACGTTGAACTACTTAAGCCGCTTAAAACAAGATGTGCGTGACATGTTGCTATATCAATTTTAAATGCTTGTGACAGTTTTTTTTGCCAACCGGCATTTTTAATATATTCTTTGTTTGGTGTTCATTTCTCTAAGCTCGCAGCCGAACGGCTGGAAAAAGACGTGATGTAAACAATGGCAAGTGAAAAAAATGCAATGGTTGCAAAAGCTAAGATTTTAGTTATGCATACTCAAAATATCAGGTCAGAGGATATCAGATTCTGGTCATCACTTTTACGTCAGTAGCTCACGATGTAGACTCATCTCGGTACGGGCCCTGTTTGCTGGGACTGGAAAATACGATGACTTTATCTCTGAAGAGGGCTAAGACCTCCCCAAAGTGTTCCCTGGATGTGAAACTGAACAATCTGATCGTAAAGTTCCAGTAATGCGATAGTTTTGGGGAATGAGGAGAACCCCTTAACTGCCATAACTCACACGTCCTCTCTGGCAAGGAGTGGTAACACTTGATAGAGTTCTATCTATGGTTCAAATAAAACTAAACTATGCTTATACTAAACTGAAGTATTTAAAATAGAGTTGTTTTGGCATTTAACTGTGTGCAAATAAAAAAACCTGATGTTTAATTGAATTGTTAGTTACACATAGCAACACTTGCAACCATTTAAAATTGACTAAACTAAATAGCTTGAAATAGAAAGATTTGTGACATTTTAAACTTTGTAATAGCGCTAAACTGAATTGTTTGAAATAGAATATGTATAAGATCGATTTGGTATGAAATAACCAACAAAAGTTTATAAACCAAACCAAACTAAATCAATCCAAATCAAAATTTCGTTACTCCCACCATATAGATATATAGATATTGGTTTGTTTACTCTGGTTTGTTTGTTTTTTTAATGGCATATCAACCGTCGTAGATTATTCTAATGCCAAAGCCATAGATAAATAGTAGAGGCACTACTTTTTACCCATAGCAGGGGTGATTACAGGATTCAAACCTTACCAAGGATACTAGTCCAAAAGTGAAGTTATTTCCGTTACTGGTGATCAATCTCACTTACTATGATGCTGAAGCAAAAATATATATCTATCTATATATATATATATATATATAAGTAATTTGACCAACCGTTGTCGTGGGTGACCCGAAGGTTCTCTTTTCCCTGACTAATACATTAAGGTCTAGGGGAGGGTGCTACTTATTTCCCTGGGTTGATCCACTTACCCTTGATGCACACCTGAATATTAAGCAAGGACGCATCTAGTGCCATTTTTTGAGAGTTTGGTATTAGTTGACCGGCATTCAGCCGAGTCAGATCAAATACTCAAAAAAATGATATTGAACATCGGTGTCCTAGACTATTTGCGAACACTTTATTTTCTATGCCAATGGGCTGGTTATATATATATATATATATATATATATATATATATATATATATATATATATATATATATATATATATATATATATTGTGTTGACCAATAGATGTATAGAAATGAAAAAATATTCAACGATATGAAGAATATTATAAATTAGCCAAGATAGATAATCTTTCAATATTTTTTGTGGAAGTCTTTTGTCTTTTACGTCATATCTTTCTTCTGTTGAATTTATTTTTTAACATCTTATGTGATGTAGCACTGTCGAATCATGACATTGATTTATTTAGACCTGTATTGTTATCTCTACGTTAAAAGAAAAATTCAAATATGGTCTTCTATGTGACCTCAACTTATTACTGTTACATCTGTAAACCGCTAACTTGAGTTAATTTTAGATCGACATGAAGTATTCAATTTGAAAATCGACCGAAGTTTTCTCTATGCTATCCTTTCAGATAACTTGTTTTTTACGTAAATTTTTTAAAAGACTTTGTACATTTCTACGTTTATTTTCTCTTTTAGACATTCTATCTGATAACTTTTACTTATATATTTCATATACATTTTTCTTTCTTTTTACTCATCTAAACTTGTCATTTCTTTCATTGTTTTTTTAGCTGAATCGAGTTAGTGATGTCTAATTCATGTTTTCTTTGACTCTTTCTTGATTTCTTGCCTTATTCTGTCTCTTACGTTCTTAGAGATATACATATATTACCAAGAATATGTCTTCTTACAAGTTACCACCTTTCTTTCTTTCTTTCTTTCTTTCTTTCTTTCTTTCTTTCTTTCTTTCTTTCTTTCTTTCATTCTGTGTGTAATCCTTTAACCAATTCTTTCTTTCTTTCTTTCTTTGAGCAATTATTGAAACACATATTCATATATTTCCTTCATTTCTTACTTTCTCATTGTTTAACTTTTTCTTCCTTCTATTTTCTTTCAGTCTTAAATATCTAATTACTTCACATAAATTGAACCTTTTTTTTTTTGTTTGTTTTACTTTGTTTTTTTTAATTTTCTTCTTTCTTTCTTCAATATCTAATTATTTACCTAGGAAAATATCTCATTTATGATTCTTTTTTTTAAACATATATCTTTATTTCTTTCTTGGTGTTTTTTTTTTCTTTTCTATTTTCCGTTATCTAACATTTTGTATGTGATCTGATTATTTAGACAATGAATGTTGATTTTTATCTTACTTTCTGTCACTAATTAATTGATTCCAGTGTTTTCTTTTCTTCTTTTACTTCCTCGTTTTATTCTTTCTTTTATTTCATTGATTTTCTCTTTTCTTTTTGCCTTTTCTTTTACTTTTTCTTCATTTCTGTCCTTCAGTTATATGGCATCTGATGCTCATTTATTTATTCATTCATTCACATCTTTTATCATTTTATCCATTACTTTATTGTAACTTTTTCTTTCTTTCTTTCTTTCATTCTCTGGGGTTCTTTCTTTCATTCGATTTCTCATTACTTGTTTGTTTTCGTTTCTTTCATTTTTCTTCATTCGCTTCCTTCTTTTATCTGACATCTGTCTCTTCTTAATCTATTCATTCATTAAATCCTTCGATTATTTTTTGTCTGTTTCTTTCTTTTTTTCATTCACTTTGTCTTTACTTATCTGTTTTTCCTTTCTTTTTTAGCTTCTATGATTTGTCATTTGTCATTTCTTTCTTTCTTTCTTTCTTTCTTTCTGTTATTCATTTTTAATTCTTTCTTTATTTTTTCTTCATTTATTTCCGTCTTTCAATTGGCATACGCCATTCCTTCCTTCTTTCCTTTTTTCCTTCCTTTATTCATTCATTCTTGTGCATTTTCTCTTTTCTTCATTTCTATACGTCCTTATTCTTCCTCCCTTCCTTCTTTTCCTATCGTTCTTTTTTTTCATTTCGTTCCTCTTTATTTGTTTTTTTTTATTTTTCTTCCTTTCTTTATTTCTATCTTTCCTATGTCTTTCCTTTTCTTTTTCTTTCTTTGATTCTTATCCTCTTTACTTCCTTTTTTTGTCCGTCTTTTTTCCTTCTAGTTTTCTTTTGTGTCTTTGATTCAGTTCCTCCTTACTTATATTTCTTCTTTTCATTTTTTTTAAATTTCTTTCTCTCTTTCTTTTAAATCTGAATCGATTATTCCTCTACCCTGTGAATTCCTCTGAGACGATTCCTGCACGATTCCGTTAATCTAATTTTTTCTCTCAACATTTTCCCTTCCAGACGATTCAGCACTTTAGATTTTAACTTCCCACGCCTTTGCCAACTTTTTCATTTCAAACCCGTTTTCTCTTTTCTTTCGACTTGTCTCCGTTCAAATCTCTTTTGTTGGTTTAAGATTTTTTTTTTTTTTCAATATTATCTTCTCAGATTTTTCGTTTCGTTCATTTTCTTTTATCTCTATTACATCCCTACCAGTCTTTTCTGATCACCCACTAAAAATTCCTTGATTTCTCCTATTTGTTACTTTCCTTACTTTAAAGAGAAAGTATGGATAGGATGAATACATTGCACCAGTAAAAAGTAATGTAAAGGTTGTAGAAGTGCTGGTATTTTTTTCGTTAAACAATGATATGCTACTTTGGGTAATTATGTAGAAATATAATTCATTTATATTTTAATATGGTTTAGGCCTAGTATTATTTGGTTTTACAATGTCGAATTGAGCTTCGGAGAGTACTTATATCATCATATATGAAAAGCAAGAAAAAATGAGTAATTTTGTCTTCTTCATAATGAAGTCATCTAGACGGCACCTAATTTCTGTCAGATTTGATGAATAAAGGTTTGTGCTGGTCAACTAACACTGGTGTGTTCATGTATAGGAGTCTATAAGAGAACGTAATTTGAGTGTTCATTCTTTTTTTTTTTTCTCAGACTGTAACAAGCATGTTTTATTTGCATTAATTGAATGGCTTGCAAGATGAGACTCAAGTGGCCGTACATTGATGATAAAAAAAAAAAGGTTGCAGAATCCAGGTGTAGTCCTCATTTAGATATTTTCATGGGTTTCATTTGAGTTCAAGTGATCCAGCCATATAATAGTACCATCACAGTCAAAACTTTGAAGAATTTCCGTTTTATTTTATCTGAGATCTGATTTCCATACTATCAATAACATGTAAATAGCTGTCCATGTTTTCACGATGCGTATGTTGATATCGCTTTCAGTAGATGATAGATTATTTCTGAGGTATTAAAATTAGTCACCTAATTGATGAGGCTTCATAATCAATGAAGAGATGAACCATTAATCCGTGGCCCCTTGGTCTTGATTAAAATACATGAACTCTATTTGATTAGAATCCATGCAAAGAGATATTAATCTTGTTACATGTTGCTGGTCGTGCAGTTGAGATTTGGCTTTAGAAGGTATATTTGTTAGAGGTTCAACATAATCAGGGTAGTCTGCATCAGTAATAATTTTTGCAGGAAATAATCTGCCTCTTTCGTTCTTTAGTGATTTTGCAGTGTCTGGCACTACTTAACCAAAATTCGACACTAGACTTTATGAATTATTTAAGGATTTAATCTAAATTTATAACAAAAGCATCTAAGAGAATGTTGCTCTCTTTGGATATTTACTGTTTCCCTTCTGTACGTTCCATCATCTAAGCGTATTAATAGTAACGTTTATTGCCCAGTCGGATCGGGTTGTAGAATTCACTGACTGCACCTCTGCACACGGGTATGGACCCCCACGACGAACGTGTGTCCTGGATATGACTCAAAACGATCTGATGGTGAGGCTCTAGTGATGCTGGAACTTTGGGGAATTGAAGCATCCCTTCATTACCATTGCTCCAAGGTCCACTCTGGTCCGGAATTGTAGCTCCTGATAAGGCCCTAATATGAGTTAAATAGAACTAAGCTGCATAATTATTCTAAACTAAATTGCCTGAATTAGTACAATTAGACTAAACCAAAACACTCTGTATTATGCTAAAATGAATTGTTTGAAATAGATCGGTTTTCGACATTGAAACTGTACTTAAGCAAATCTGAATAGTTTGATATAGAACTGTTTAGGCATTTAACTTTGTATAAACAAAATCCATAAAAAATACTAAACTCAATTGGCTGAATTAGAACTGTTTGATTAAACTGAATGGCTTGAAATAGAAATATTTTTGACAATTAAACTATATACTCATGCTAAACTGAATTGTTGCAAATAGAACTGGTCATTTGTATAAAAATGGATTTGACATTAAATAATGTACAAAGGTTGATATGCTACCCATATTTACAAATCCCTCCCCTCGGGCAGGATATGACACAAGATCAATGTTTAAGCGGGGTTAACAGGTTTGAATATCGAGTTTTTTTCTCCTAGACTAGTTCCCTCACCAAGGCTAAGAACTCAGTCTGCCACTACTATTTGTTGGAGGGAGAATAATTGGATTCATACCTTTTCCAAGAGTATTAGTGTTATGTGAAATGCAATCAGCCGCGTCCAGGATTTGAACTCGTGTCGCCGTGTCCATTCCCTACAAAGTTGATATGCTATAAAATCCAAACAATCAATCGACCAAAGTAACGTCTACTTTAGTCTTAAGACAAGTTTACGTGTATTGTCTATATTTTACAGCGTGAATCATTGATGTGTCACTTGAGCATGCCACCAATGAAATTTACTTTGGGTTGGCAAAGATTAAAAAAACAGTTTTGTTAAAATGATAGAGAGTATTTTTTTTTAAAGAATTGCATGTCAGATCTACCAATGTTGAATACTCTGTAATTTGTACAGCAACTTCGATTAAATAATTTCCTTTCATTGAAATTGCGTTACTCCAGTGAGATTCGTATAGTTAACGAGCTAATATCGTAGTAAGCGAGTTCAAACTCGATTCGCAGTATTACTTTCAGTTTCAGACTTATACTCTTAGGAAAGGTATGAAACCACTTATTGCACCCAGCTGTGCGTTAAATATTAAACACAAATGTTCATCTACAAGGAGAGGTTTGGCATTAAATAACCCACGAAGGGTGGTATGTCATTAAAAAGGCACCAAATCAATCTGGGTGAATCCCCTTTGTATAATGTTAAAAGTTATAGACAAGCAGCCAAGAAGAAGGTGAGTTCTATTTCCAATCCCACTATTACGTTTACTTTCGGATAAATAGATTGCGGAAGGAAAGAAACTTCTTATTCTCCTAACTATGGGTTAAGTAGTATAACCAATATACTTCTACGTCAATGGCTTTGGCATTAAATAACATACGAAGTTTGATATGCCATTAAACAAAGAAAGCAAACAGCAACTCAATCTATTGAAATTCATTGCTTTTCTTTTGACCTTAACTTTGACCTTAACTTAAAGTCTCCAGAAGTGTGTCAATCCATATATTGTATAGACAAATTTAGAAAATTATCTGTGTTCTTATGATTTAAAGGACGAAATATTATTCCTCTTCCCTCTCTGAATTCATATATATATATATATATATATATATATATATATATATATATCGAGATACATAGATACATAGATAAAGGGGTGTTTCCACGTCAGTACTCTCTCACCCTTCGCTTTTTCACTTCCACTCTCAGCACACACACACACACACACACACACACACACACACATACCCACAAGCACACAAACATGCACACACACACACACACACACACACACACACATATATATATATATATATATATACATATATATTATTGATTTACTGCTATATGGATGCACTACATGAACGCTAACTAAACGGTTGGAGAAAAAGATAGACGGCAACTACAAAAGAATGCTGAGAGCAATCTTGAACAAGTCCTGGAGGCAACACCCCACAAAGCACCTACCTTCCATCACGAAAACTATCACAGTTAGACGAAACAGACACGCAGGACACTGCTGGAGAAGTAGGGACGAGCTCATAAGGGATGTACTCCTATGGATCCCCTCATAGGGCAGAGTAAAAGCAGGACGACCAGCTGGAACCTACATACAGTGGCTCAGTGAGGATACGGGATGTAGCCCTGAGGACCTGCCAGAAGCGATGAACGATAGGGAGGAGTGGCGAGAGAGACTGAGGGAAATCCGTGGTGGTGGCATGACATGATTATGGAGATTTAAAAAAAGATCTTGAGTAACTCACTTACCATTTAGTTTTAGTAGTAGTGGCGTCTGTCTGAAAGAGGATGTAGGATAACAGAAAAGCAGGAAGGTTGTAAGATTAAAAGACAGGGAATTAAAGGGAAATTTAGCATTTCCTGTTTAAATCAAGAGGTAGAGTATGTACAGAAAAAAATATATGAATAAAGGAGACAAACAGATTGTACAGTGAAATCAGTAGAATTCCATTTTAAAGAAATTTTCTCTCACAGTATATTCAGAAAAAGCTAAGGTTACAATGCTGGATAATTAATCCTGATTTTTTTGCTTCGAAAATCCATAGCCCAGTCAGGTGGGGCTGTATAATACATCAACTGCATCTCTACAGAAAGAGTAAAATCCACCCTCAGTGAGTTCCCCGGATACGACATCAAACCATCTAAAGGCAAGGTTCCAGTGTTGAAGATTATGAGAATGTAGTGTACCCCTTCATTGCTATTGCTCCCCGGTTCATTCAGACCGTATTGGAAGCACCTGATAAAGTCCTAACAATGGATCATATAGAATACTGTGCAAACAAATGACATATCTTATATTTTGACTGTTATATAGCAATATTTTAAACCATTTAACTGAGTGCAAAAAAGAGCCCAGGCTCGTTAAAGAATGTTATATACAAAATATGTTTATAAATCTTGTATATGTCTGATGTATATATAAAAATAGGACGTGTGAATAAATAACCTACAATGGTTGAAATGCCATAAAACCAAACCTAACATAACCGAACCAAATTAAACCAATCGAAAATACATAACACCTCTTTTATTCCATATTTTGATGTACACACACACACACACACACACACACATATATATATATATATATATATATATATATATATATATATATATATACCTATCAAAATCATCACCAGAGTTCTCTGATTCTCTCTAACCATCTGTTCCTTTTGTCCTTCGCTCCTGACCAAACAACACTGAAAAATAAGAAAACATCGCTAATGAGTATGTCCTTATTTCTTCAGCAAGTCTCGTTCGTCTTACTTGATGGTTTATGAAATGAGAGATAAGAGACTGAACCGCTGGTGTTCTGTTGTGTGCTGCTTCCAGGATTTATTCAAACATCACATTGCATTCTCGTTTAGTTTCCATCTAGCTTTTTTCTTCATCCTTTTTGTTAGAGTCCAAGTGGTTGATCCATACAGAATTACCTACACAGACACTACTGTGAAGAAATCCCGTGTCAATCGATGGAATTTTGGTCCAACATATGTGAACTGAACAAATAATTTCAGAGGTTTGCCACTTCTAGGATAAATCTCTCCTTTCCGCATGAAATCTCTTATTTGCGTTTTTGTAGAAGCCAATGATTCTTGCTGCTTGCTCTAGGATATGCCGCTAAGATTTGGCATGGTCAGGTGTACTTGCAAGAAGCGCTACATCATCATAGTCTACGTAATCAGCGTCTGTCATTGTTTTCCGCGGATGTTATCGGATTCTTGTCTTTTTTTAAATGTGAACTCATTTTCGTTTATTAGATCTACTGAGGTTTATAGTACGTAACTGAGGCAGATTATGAACATATATAGCATTCCAGTATCTCCTTGTAAGACTCCAGTGACAGAATCAAAGATGTTTGTATGACCTTCGGGCGAGCGAACCATTACTTTCGTGGTTTTGCAAAACATCATTATTGCAGTATTAGTTTCTTGGGGGAAGACCACATATTTTGGTATTTGTTCCGTCTTTTGTTTGTATATAGAATCAAAAGCTTTAGAGAAATCTTTGAAATTGAATTGCCTCGAAATATATTAAACGAACCCTTTCGCTTTGTAGATTGGTAAAATCTGTTAGACTGTTGACCGTTCTCACTAAAACTAATTCTGGTTTTTCTAAAGAATATTTTCGGCATAACATTGGATACAATAGGCAAGCAGGGTATTCTAAACATTTACAGTTATGGCAGTAAGAGTTATGCCTGCGTAGTTCTTTGTGATTCCGATGACGACTTTAGTGGGAAGAAGAAGATGTAGTCTTTCGTCAGTTTCATCATTGTATTTGGTTAATACACTGCACTGCATAATGGAATAATTTTAGTATATGGTCGCATGCGGGCTGAGTGGTAAGATACTAAGTCTAGCGTAAAGTTGGGAAAGTTTCGTTCCCAGCTTCAAGCATCCTGCCTGTCTAGCCACACTGAAGAGTCGTGGTACAACAAAACAGTCTGTCTGCGGATGACAATATATACGTTAGGAGGTGCCCGTGGTGTAATGGTTATCGTCGTAGGAAATGGACACGGCAACACGTTTTCAAATCCTGGACGAGACTGATTGCATTTTACATAGCACTAATACCCTTGGGAAAGGTAGGAATCCAATTATTCTCCCTCCAGCTATGGGTAAATAGTAGGGCAGACTGGTTCTTTAGCCTTGGTTAGGCAACTAGTCAAGGAGAAGGAAAACTCTGAATTCAAACCTGTTAAACTCCGCTTTAAAAATTGACCTTGTGTCATATCCTGCCCGAGCGGAGGGGTTGATAAATATGATATATACGTTACGGGGGTTGAACACGCTGACTAAGGAATTAACGACTGCAACTCGTGTAATGCAAAATTCTTCAAAAGAATAGAGCACTCTGGTATCCGGTAATGCAAAATGTAAACAAACAAAAGCTACTACATAATGCCTTATAATTCCCGTGCTGACATGGCTCACTTGTTGGCTGATCGGCAAGATACAAAGTCTATTATAAAGTTGAACAGGTTTCGATTTCAGCTTCAAGCGTCTTATGTGTCTAGCCACACTGAAGAGTTGTGATACAACGAAACACTCTGACTGTGGATGACAATATATATCTATATATATATATATATATATATATATATATATATTGGATATTGACTGGAAGATCCCATTGATATGCCGCATACGTTATGTGGGTAGCAAAACAGGAAGTACATCTGTTTCCTAAAATATACTTGATGCAGGTTGTTCCCCACCAGAAATACCACATAACTTGTGTGGTTGTCATAACAGGAAGTGCACCCCTCTACTAAAGTTGAGAGGACACCAATTGTTCCTCAGTAGAATTGCAACTCAAATTATGTGGTTGTCATGCTAGAAGGAGGCATGGCAACGTACAATGTGTAGGTGGGATGTGTAACCACAGGGATTTTCGTGGGCATCTAGAAATCTATATAAACCGGGGGAGATTTCAACCGGGAGAGAGCGAAACAGATCGGCAGATTTCAAACCATCGCTCAAGTGTGTCCATCTAGGCTGTATCCGACTCTCATTTACTCAACTCATTGGTACATTACATTTAAGAAAAAGAAAAGAAAAGAAGCAGGTTATATTTATATACATCAGCGTCGTTGTCTATCTCTGCTAAACAAAACATACACGCACACACATACACACACACAGAGTAAAAGTTAAGGATTGTAGTCGCGGGTACACGAAGGTTCTCTTTTCAATCAGCTATTGCACCAAGGTGTAGGAGATGCACTAATCCTTTCTCTGGATTAATCCACTTTACCTTTGATACGTACCTTTTAATATTGAGTGTTAAGCACAAGGGGTCAAGTAATATTTTTTGAGTCTTTGGTATGAACCACGGCCTGCCGGGCCATTGGTGAATACTCTACCCACTAGTGCATTAGGCCGGCATATATATATATATATATATATATATATATATATTTCAGTATATGCATGAGTAAACTTAACATCTCTCTATCTATATATCTATCTATCTGTGTGTGTGTGTGTGTGTGTGTGTGTGTGTGCGTGCGCATCGCTGTTCTTTGACTTTAAAATTTCGAGACAATATGCCTGTACTTTGTTGGATAATTCCTTTTTTCAGATCATTAGTTAATAAAGAAAGTCCCAAGAATGTATTAACCAAAACGTGGTGTTTATAACGATAAAAATGCAAGCTATAGAGCATATTATACTCGTATTAATAAAAACCCTTTTTATAACAACATTAAATTAAGAAAAGTTGAAGAAATTATCGAGCAAAGGGATGTATTCATAATGTTCAATAAGATCATAATAGATAGAATAATATATGAAATACTTAAAAGTCATCTTATCAGAACACAATTCTGATTATAGACAAGAAATCCATTCAGGCATTTGTTCTGCCGTAATCACCAATTTTAAAGCATGACATCTCTTTATAGGAAAAGCCACGTTAATTCAATAACTAAAAATAATCTTGAATCTATTGATGTCATTTGATTCGTTCTTAATGAAACACACATATTTGATCGGTTAATTTTCGTTGGTCTGTTTGGAAAGTGTTAATCTAATGTTTTAGATCGGAAAAAAATAGAAGGAGAGGTACAAAAGAGAAAGTATAATATAAAAACGAAAGCCATTATATCTAAAGGACACCTGTAGATACCCGAAGAGTATATCAAGCTAACCGCTGTGTCTATGAAGATAAACAAATAGGCAACATCCCGAATAATGTATAGGAAAACTTTAGATAGTTACCATCAGAGTATCAATAAATGAATGAAATAGAGAATACTGTCAGTTTCTGTAGACAAAACATAAAGCTATGGAGTGAACAATATAATGACTCATAAAAATCTCATTATTTCATGACATTACTCAATGAATAAAGACAGAAGAATATATCACCCATAACTTTTTTTATGACGTCGTAGATGAAAAGAATTGACCGAATAATATATGGAATGATGAAAACGCCTTTAAGTCAGAACATTCCTCAATGAAAAATTAACCAAGATATATGAACTTGAAAATTCATTTCAAAACATATACCGATAAAAAGAAAGTTCATTACAGCAATCATGAAGGCAAGACTAAATAATATACTGAATGATGAGAATCCCTTCATTTCTGAATATCACTTAAATAATAATACATAACAACAAATGAACTAATGCACAATTCATTGAATAACATAGATTAATGAATACATGTTGAAGAGTGTATCAGCTGAAATATTGCATTTGTGACTACAAACAATAAATTAAATGACCAAATGATATATGGTATTATCAAAATCCCTTTATTTCTAAATATCACCTACATTAAAATACGCAATGTCATATGGACTAATGAAAAATGTATTTAATAACATATTTCAAAAAATACTGGTTGAAGAATATATCGGCTGAAATATTAGGTTTGTGACAGCAAATAAGAAATTGATGGACCAAAGGATATATGAGATGATGAAAATACTTATATTTCTGAATACTAAAAACTCGCAATAATATATGAATTAATGAAAAGTAATTTTAGAAAATTGGTTATGGAAGAAATGTCAAATTATGTATTGACCAAAACTTTGTGGTCATGATAACAAACATGAAAGCAATTGTCGGAACAATATACTGGATAATGAAAATTCACAATTTCTATGCATTAGTCAATAAAATAACGTCGAAGAAAGAATAATCCAAAGAGTTTTGTTTTGACAAACGAAAACGAGATAAAGAGATCAAATAGTGAAAATTCTTCGAAACAGAATGTTGGTCATTTAAAAAGTTTGAAGAATGTGTCGGCCAAAATATTGTATTCATCATAACAAACAAGAAAGAAACAGACAGAACAATGTATGGGATAGTGAAAATTCTTTATTTTAGATCATTATTCTATAAAGAAAAAAAATTGAAGAAAGTGTTGGCTAAAACGTTAAAAGAAATTCAGTAAATAATATTAATCAATACGTAAGAGCGCTGGGTTTATGATGACAAACCAGAAAGTAAATCACTAAATATATGGAATAATGAATTTTTTTCATTTCTAAACATTAGTCATTATAGAAAGATTGAACGTTGTATCGACAAAGTTTTTCTTTTAATTACATTTGTGGATTATTTGATGCAAAAAGCATATATCTAAAAGGATAGTTGTGGTATTTAATCTAGCTAAATGATAATTAAGGGGTTCCTAGCTTTTCCAAGGATATTAATACGAAATTCATTGTTATAACACGAATGGAGTTCGAACTCGCCAACTACGATGTCACAGTTCAAGCTCATTTGCCGCTACGCCACTTGGAATTCTTCACAAAAATGTTGTTTTTATTAGAAGAAATCACTAGTTTTAATCACATACGTAATGAAATAAATTCCTAACATTTTCGAAAACAGTTCTGAAAGTTTTGTTTCCTTTCTTATTTATCTACATCGATCTTTTTTTTTCTAAACATTATTTTTCTTCCTTTCATTTTTGTCTTTTTTAAACACTTAATCATATCCCCTTGCTTTTCTGTTGTATAAAGTCTCTTCTTTTCTGAAAAAAAAAAAAGCTCAGAAAATCATCATGACTTCAACTCGCGTCCATTCACACCTGCATTGTATTTGAAGCTAAATAAACAGTAGATACGCTACAAGAGGATTTAGAATGAACCAAGTCACAATGGTCGCCTGGGAAAAAATGGTAGTTTCCAGGTGGCCACTTAGTAGAGCTGAACTACTCCATGGGGTCCTGCTGAGAGAAAAGTTTGGCTTTGGAGTCAATCGATTGGTAGGAACGGAAGACAATTTTAAAATTTGGCACGCCATGAGACCATAGGGAAAGTAGAAGATGAGGGTTGGTAGATAAGCTAAAGTTAGGAAAGAAACAGCGATAAGAAGCCAAAAAAAAAAAAACAGGAAAGAAAAGAAAAAGAGGTGAAAACATAGATCACCAAAAAGAAGAGGGAGAAAGAAAGAAACAGAGAGAAAGACTCAGGGAAAATTGTTTGGTCTTTAAAGTAAATGCATAAAAATGTTAGTGTAAGAAAAGAATACATACTACAGGTGGTGGGTGTCCTCGTTGTGTAATGGTTAAAGCGATGGACTGCGGAATCGTAGTAAGCGAGCTCATACTCCAATCGCGCTATTACGTTCACTTTCGGGTTCATACCCTTGGGAAAGGTATGAATCCCCTTATCCTCCCAGCTATGGGTTAAATAGTACCACTACTGTTCTTCTAGGAGAATGGCTTTGGCATTGAATGAACCAAAAAGATTGATATGCCATTAAATAAAGAAACCAAACCAAACCATAGTGCAGGTTTGAGAAGAAATCTTTTCTGCTGAGAACAAAATCATCTACCCAGCTTCAAACCAAGCTGGTGCCGGGTATATACACTTCAAACTAATGACTTTTTTACTAATATGGGTCCATCATGTTCTGAGCTCCAATTATAAATTCACTTTGTGAGAATTATATTACGAATTTTTACGGAAAATGCAGAGATGTTTGGTGTTTGATTTGTTTTTATGCCAAATTAACGCTTAGATTCTCTAATGTCGTGATCAGTCACTTGTATGGTTTCAAGTATCCCATATAATCATTTGGACATAGTTAATGATTCATCAAAAAATTCTTATAGCTAAAAAAAAAATCATAATGAAATGCTTTCAACAATGTATTCTTCTAACTTTTTCGCTAAGATCAGGATCCGTCTTAAGATTATTTTTAAAAAGATGGGTGTGAATTCTGAGTTTTCCTTCACTTAGGTTGGTTGTCTTTCGAAGGCTAAAGAGCACACTATTCTCTCTCTCTCTCACTCTCTCACTCTCTCTCTGATATAGTCTCAAGTATACTTATACATTCCACAGTGTTAGGATTTTAAGAATTCATACGAAATCCTGATATTTTCAAACCAAAATATCTAAACTGTATAAGGGAAACTGTTATATACTGATATTTAAAAGGTGCCCGTGGTGTAATGGTTATCGTCGTAGGAAATGAACACGATGATACGAGTTCCAATCCTGGTTCTTCATCCTTGGTGAGGCAAGTAGTCTAGGAAAAGAAAACTCTGAATTCAAACCTGTTAAACCCCGCTTAAAATTTGACCTTGTGTCATATCCTGCCCGAGCGCAGGGAGTTGGTAAATATGGATATTTAAAAGGCCATTTAGTCTGTGGGTTCAAAACAGTGTGTGCAGCAAGGTCTTAAGGTAATGCCACAAGAATTCCGTGAGAAGAATATGTGGGGGTCCGAAGAGTATATAATGACGGAAGTTTTCCACCCCGAGGAGTCGGTGTAGGCGTCCGAAAATATATTATGACTGAAGTTTTCAACCCCGAGGAGTCGGAGTAGGCGTCTGAAAATATATAATGACTGAAGTTTTCTACTCCGAGTAGTCCGTGTGGACGTCGGAAAAGTATATAATGACGGAAGTTTTCAACTCCAAGGAGTCCGTCTGGGCGTCCGAAAAGTATATAATGACAGAAATTTTCAACTCCGAGAAGTCGGTGGTCATTCAGCAGAGAGAGTCGTCAATCAACAGTCAGCAGAGTCACGCCGTTTTGGGCCCTAGTCCCCTGGTGAGGCGGTGGTCTCCGGGTTTTAAGGCTTCTCTGTATCAGTCTCCTATGAAAGAAGAACGAAGTAATATATCTCAACCTGGTATAAATCTGAAGATATATGACAACCTGAAGATAGGATGTGAATCTTAGCTGTTTATCCATCTCTCTCTCTCTCTATTCCTTTCTCTTTCTATCTCTCTCTCTCTCTCTTACTGTCTTTTCACCAACCAATTTTGTCACGACTTTTAGTGAATAAAAAGTTAGTATATTTTTATATATAAGTGTTGGTGTCATTTTCTTCCCGCTATACAACAAATCTTCCAACCGCTACCCCTTTGATTCTGAGATCGCCTTGAGGTAATGGTGATAAAGGGCTGGCTATTCACACCCTAGAATTTCAGAAATGGTACTTTTCAAATGGATGCAGTTTCATGCTATTCCCAGGATACTCTTTGCTGGGTGCGGGTCCGTAATTCTCTGAAATAATGCAGCCACACTATTCTAAGGACTGTATACAGGGCTGCAACATGCACGATGATAAAAGGTTCCAATCTGACACTCCTAAGATTGAATATAGTGGTAACTATTCAATATTATATGAATGGAAAATGGAAATTGCTTGAAACCAGCTGATATTATAGACGTCGAAAGTGGTTCATTATTTATTTATATGCTTGTTTCTTATGTCTCCAAGGACATCTCCCCTTTTTACTATTTTCACACCAACCTTAGAAAAATGGAGAATCTTTACACATAACATATTCAATATCTATACTTAGATCAAATCATATTAGATAATTCATTCAATAGTTCCCCAGAATTCCCTCTCCAATTCTTTTCTCATACACTTATTTCTGAAAACATCCAATTAAATCTTTAATTTTTTTATCCCCAAACTCTATGATTTTATAAACAAAAAATCTAAATGGTTAATAGACTTAGTTTTTGAAATCTATACAAACAGTAAATTACTCATTCGAGTTTATATACTGAAAAATATCTACCATAATTTAAAATAATATATATAACCATTCCTTTGCACACCAAATTGTGATTCCAATCTAAGACAAAAAAATTACCATCATTTCGATATTCCTATCCAACAATAATCATTTATACACGATTGTTTTTTTTTAAATAAATGTTCCTGGTTAATAATAATGAAAGGTAAATATGTGGGATATGAAAGTGACTGTGATACCAATTGTAATTGGTGAACTGGGAAAGGGGTTTGGAAGAGTTAGGAATCGTACAACGAATCAAGACTCTCCAGACGACTGCATTGTTTGGATCTGCTAGAGTTCTAAGAATGCACCAGGAGATCTGAAGCGAAGTGCTGTCACTCAGACGGTCAGAGTAGACCGATGATTAATGTGCGCTTTCCTCCCAAGAAATGGAACCTCATCTCAAGCAGCAGTTATCTATTATACAGGATACTTCTTTTTTACCGGCGATGATCGGCGTATGCTAAGATTTACTGACTAGGTAAAAAAAGGTTTGTATATTGGTCCAATGTCGTCGAGGGCGACTTGAAAGTGCCTTTTTGAATAGCTACTAAACCGAAGTGTAGGGAGGGATACTATTTCTTTCCCTTGATTGCTCCACTATAATTCTGAGTGTTTAGCAAGGAGCCATCTTCACCATTTTTTGAGTCTTTGATATGACTTGACCTGGAATTGAACCCAGGTTTCCCGGACCATTGGTGAACCCTCTCAACTTTTTGTCAATAGGCCGGAAAAGTGCATATTTCCGTAGATTTGTATATAACTGAGTATTTGGGCTAATGTAATATTATGGCCGAGGGATTTCGGTTCATGCCTTTGGGTTTAGTTAGGCTGAGAACCTTTCGGCTCAGCACATGGGTTAGTTAGTTTCAACATTGATGCAAGTGTTAACACGCGCGCGTGGGGTGGACATGTCACTCAGAGATGTCACAATAAACAGGGTTACAAAGTGCGGGTGACTTCACGCACCGGAAGCGCGCAGAGGATTTGGGGGATTTCGAAGAAAGTTAGTAGAGTTGAAGCTAGACACCGGAAGAGGAGGTTCGACTTTTGGAGTTCGCTGAGGCGAGACGAATTTTCGAGATACGGGCGCCGCGCGAGATGGGGACCAGATGAAAAAGCCAGCATAAAAATATTGTGTCTCTCTCCTTATGTCGAAGAACCTTTAAACTCAAAAGTAATAAAAGGTTCGTACCTGAACTGAGAAGTCGTTACGTGTTTTTCGAATTTCGAGATTCATATATTCGATCTTTATGGACATTCGATGTACGTTTCACACATAGCCATGATATGGCAATAGTACACTAATATTCTCGGGTATCATTTAATGAGCAAATATTATGAATGAATTTGACGCTGAAGAAATACATACATATTTATTCCAGCCCTCCTTTCGAGAGCAAGATGCGATGCAAGGTCAATTACTTTTTGAGCAAAGTAGATCTGGTTTTAATCTAGAGATGTCCTTCTCCTAGACTTTTTTCCTTAGTTGGTGGGAACAGTTAGATTTATGCCTTTCCAAAGGAAATTTTCAGTTTGTGAAATGCAATCAGTCTCTTCTGACTGCCAATTCAAGTTCTTCAAATGATAACCGTTCTTCTAAGCACGCCTCCATATGTTTTTTAAAATTTCAAAGAATTTTCTAGGTTTCAAGTAACTAATAATAATCATCATCATCATGTCGTGCTGGTAGCATGGATATCCCTGACCCTCTCTCGCTACTTTTCCCTATCGTTCATCGCCTCAGGCAGGTCTTCTGGACAACATCCCATATACTCACATAGTCGCTGAAAGTATATTCATGCTTGTCGTCCTGCTTTTGCACGGCCATGTGTGAGGGTCCATAAGAGTACATCACTTCGTCCCTGCTTCTCCAGTAGTGTCCTGCATGTATGGTTCGTCTAACTTGAATAGTTTTCGTGATAAGAGGCAGGTGGCTGTACAGTTGGTGTCTTGTGGGGTGTTGCCGCCAGGACTTGTTCAAGATTGCTCGCAGCATTCTTGTGTAATTGCCGTCTAGCTTCTTCTCCAGCCGTTTTGTTAGAGTCCATGTAGTGCGAAACACTACTGCATAGTTTGGAACGAGCAGCCGCAGGCATAGGCCTCTATGTCAAGGCACACAAAACGGAATATATGTGCTATAATCAAACGGATGACATCTCCACTCTAGACGGAACCCCTCGTAAACTAGTAGACAAATTCACTTACCTAGGAAGCAGCATCGCATAAACCGAAAAGGACATCAACACGAGGTTAACGAAAGCATGGACAGTTATCAATAGACAATCGATTATATGGAAATCAGACCTAACCGATAAAATGAAACGCAGTTTCTTCCAGGCAGCGGTTGCATCGATACTGCAATATGGATGCACTACAACTAATAATACTATTCCTTTATTAAGTATTATAGACATTAGTAACTATTATTATAGACTATAATTTCTCCTCGAATATATACTTTTACATATCCATATCAAATACTAATAACAACTCTATTTGTAACAGTTCTATTTATTCTATAGATAAGTCCATAATAGGTGTATCCAATCTGAATAAGAGAAGATCTTGGCGAAATGTCATCTGACTGATGAGTGACTGTACTCAGGACATTCTTTTATGTGTATTACCTGTACGCTTCTTGGAGCCTTATTTTAAAAACGGCTTAAACC
>OY757914.1:30443980-30481480 GCA_963585895.1 Sepioteuthis lessoniana
ACTTCAGGTCATATTAATGGCAGTAAAGTGATTACGCCAAACTCTCAAATGCTCCAGAACTGTTGCCTCGCTAACTAGTGCAGTGTAATGTCTTAAACTTGATATCATTCAGCATATCATTTAAGAGGTCTCAGCTTTCTCTAGAAGATGCAGTCAGTATCCTCTTGGTTTCTTTAACGTCTTATTAAAAATATTTATGACATAAACTTCGAATTGCCCAGTCGGTTTGGGCTGTAGAATACACATGCTGCTTCTCTTCAGCGGGATAGGATCCCTCAAAACATGTCCTGCATATGATACTAAACAATCTGATAGGTTGCAGTAATGCTGCAACTGTAGGGAATGCGGAGTAACCCTTCATTGTCATCACTCCCAGGTCCACTCTTGCTGATAGGGTCCTATCAATGGATAATAGAACTAAACTCTGTACTTATACTAATACTGAACTTGCTTGAAAGAGGACTGTTTTGACTTTTAAACTGCGCACTTATGCTAAACTGAATTGTTTGATATAGAAAAGTTTTGACATTTAAATTGTGTACTTATGCTAAACTGAATTGTTTGAAATGAAACTGTTTTTGTATATTCAGGTAAATCATTTGAAATAGGACTTTTTTTTGACATTGAAACAGTGTACTTATGCGAAACTGGATTTTTTGAAACAGAACTGTTTATATGTATAGAAATTGATTTTGTATTAATAACCTTCAGTGGTTAATCTGCAATAAAACCAAAGCAAACCAAATCTAACCAAACCAAACAACTTAGAAATGAATGTCTTTTAGCATAACTAGCATAGATAGATAGATTGATAGATTTTTCTTTGATATGTAAAATTATCTTACTGCTTTCCTCTATTTTGTGTATCACTCCTTATACAAACTCTGAGGTAGACTTACAAACATATGTACAAGTATGTGTTTGAGAGTGTATATAATCTTTGACGGCTGAAAACATATTTGATATCTGTTCATATAATACCTGCGACCAGTGCTTTCTCTTCTTGGAGTTTGAAGGTAGGAAAACAAAGTGTATTTGAGAATGATTGCCTCTGGACTATAATGGGGGCTTCTTGCATAAATCACATGAAAAAGGAGTGACCTTGGAATACCAAATAAATTTACTGACATTATCAAGACGAAAAGATTGAAGTGGCTTGGTCATGTGGAAAGCGAATACAATGACAGCTATGTCAAACAGCCATACAAGAACTATTTCACCAATGGAGGACAACCGTCGAAGCAATGAAATAACTTAAAAAGAGAAGACACTAAATTAACTCTAACATTGGTAAGTCTGGCAAAAGACAAGACGAAATTGAGGTCTTAGGGGGACAAATATGTGAAAAAGTTTGTAGGATTTATATAGAGAATACGAAATCGATAATACTAAGATTTATTGGAAATTTATTGTTATCGTCGTAGGAAACGGACAGAGCGACACGAGTTCAGATCCTAGTCGAGGCTAATTACATTCAACATAGCATTAATTCTCTTAGGAATCCAATCGTTCTCTTTCCTTCTATGGGTAAATAGAAGAAAAACTGGGCTCTTTAGCCTTGGTTAAGCAATCGGTCAAGAAGAAGGAAAACTCTAAATTCAAAACTGTTACCTCCGTTATAGATTGACCTTGTGTCACATCCTGGCCGTGTTGAGGGTTTGGTAAATACATACAATTCATAAGTAGTAGAAAGAGAAGTAAATATATTTTGTTGGTTAAGATAATGTCAACTATTAAATTCTTCTAAAATGCCCTTAATTAAATGATATGTTTTTTTTGGCCATGATCGAGCTGTATAAATCACAATTTGGCATCTCATTTATATATACATATATAGGTAGCTTCGTAGACACATGATACAGTGAGCAATGAGCGATGAGCGATAAGGATGGACGGAGAGTGAGAAAGAAAGAAAGAAAGAAAGAAAGAGAGAGAGAAGAGAGAGAGAGTCTAAGAAATCCGTGCTAGCTGCGAGATTTGATGATGATGATGATGATGATGATATAGGCAGCCTTTTCTCTTTTAAGCGAGTTTTATTATACAGAACTCACACTTCGTTTCAATCGATTCTATCATCGATCCGTTCACGCTTTCGTGTGATTATATTGACTTTTAGATTGAATGGATTTAAGAAAAACCTTCCTTTAAATACAGAAACATTCTAACTAAAAACACGTCCATATTACACAAAGAAAAACAATTAACATTTCCGATTTCTTGAAGTTCTAAGCATAAGGATTCATTTAACAAGATCAGGTTCGTATATAGCAGTCACATTCTTTAATGCCTTTAACACTTTTCCTGCAAAATCTTCCATTTCTCTGGAGCTAAATTGTATTTTTCTGTAAATCCCTATTCCACTTGAACATTTTTGTTTAGATGTTTGTCTCGTCACTGTTTTTGTCGGTTCTTCAATCGGCTTCGTGAAAGTGGCTTCAGTTGGTGCTAAAAACATTTGGACAAATACAACGCTTATCTAAATTCCATCCACAAATCAAGACACTCTTACGAAGACTCTAATGAAGTAATTATAAAATAAGGAGAAACAAAATACCTATCAAATTTAATCAAACATACAGACACACATATATCAGTTGGTGACGGTTTTTGTCTTTGGGGTTTATAGAGCAAGATACACGTGTCCATTATATTCATGCTCTCTAATCGATAGAGACAAGTTTTTATTTTAGAATAAATAAAATGCATTATAAAAAATTATATATATATATATATATATATATATATATATATATAAGTAGAAAGTTGTCAGACCGTAGTCGAGGCCAACGCAAAGGCTTCCATTTCAATAGCTGCTACTACAACTAGGTGTAGGGGGAGTGATACTCCTATCCATGGATGCTCCACTTACCCTTGATCCGTACGTTATAATGCTGAGTGTTAAGGAAGAAAGCATCCAGTAACATTTTTTGAGTCTTTGGTATCATTCAACCAGAGATTGAATCCCAATATTCTAGACCATTGGCGAACAATCTACCTACAAAACCAACTGGCTGGTTATATATATATATATATGCTGACATAAATTAGGGAAACCATTCTTTTACGTTTGTACTAACTCTCTTTTATATGTTACGATGAAAATATAAAGGCTCACATTTGCAAATTATAAGCACACTTGCACTCACACACATACACACACACACACACATATATATATGTATAGAGAGAGAGAGAGAGAGAGAAAAAGAGAGGGAGAGAGGTAGAAAGAGAATCAAAAGTAAGTGGCCAGTAAAAATCACACATATACATGTATATACGCATATGCACACACACACACATACACACACAAACATATATATATATATATATATATATACCTCAAGATACTTCATTTTTTTATTAAACTCCT
Source organism: Sepioteuthis lessoniana (assembly GCA_963585895.1). Taxonomy (NCBI): domain Eukaryota; kingdom Metazoa; phylum Mollusca; class Cephalopoda; order Myopsida; family Loliginidae; genus Sepioteuthis; species Sepioteuthis lessoniana. The sequence continues at coordinate 30,447,351 of OY757914.1, forward strand.
GCGTCTAACTTCCATGCTGATTTCCTGTACATGAATCTGCTTTAAGTGTTCTTGATAAGAAATTGATTTCGAAAGTAACAGCTCCGACGTTTTGGCTTGAGGAAATATTGACTTTTTTATTTTCTATCTTGCAAGCTCATCGACTCGTGCGAAAAAAAAAATGAAAATAAAATAAATCAGCTAGAATAAACATATTGAAAAGTACATTGCAAAGTGAAAAAAGGTAGGTAATCCAGGAAATGATCTACGAACTCGAAAATTATGCTTTTGAAACTCCTCATGTAGAAATCATAGGATTTTTAACGAGTTTTGGTGATCAGTTCATCTTTATTAGTTGATGAATGAATTCTCACTCGAAGCTCCCTATCATATTTTTCGTATTAAACAGAGCAAGATATACTGTTTGTCATAAGTAAACAAACACACACATACACACACGTATATATATATATATATATACTTTAAATGTAGTTGCTAATATTATGAATATCAGTGGCAAAGCGTATATATCTAAGTAAGAATAGTGTCGCAACCAAGTCAATGACAGTTGGTAACTCTCATTCTCTTGCCAACACTAATTTCTGACTAAGTCTCTCTCTCTCTCTTTCTCTCTCTCTCTCTCTCTCTCAGAAACAAACACACACACACATATATAGATAAATATATATATATATATTGCCATCCACAGACAGATTATTTTGTTGTGTCACAACTATTCAGTATAGGTAGACACGTAGGATGCTTGAAGCTGAGTTTGAAACCCACCCAACTTTACGTTAAACTTTGTATCATACCGCTCAGCCAGCAGGTGAACCACGTCATATCGGCAATTATAAGGCATTATGGAGTAGATTTCGTTTGTTTACATTTAGCCTTACCAGATACCAGAGTGTTCAATTCATTAGAAGAGCTTTGCATTGTATATGTTTCCCATTGTACTAAGGCCAATCACTCCTCTTCATCAGCTATACCTATGTATTAGGACAGAATGTAAACTTTGGCAGTGAAACATCACGGTTTTAAGAGAAAAAACATCGGCTGTTTCCTCGTTTAGAAATTAATCTTGCGTTGAATTCTGCTCAGAGAGGTGAAGTTTAGGAAAGTTGCATAAATAAAACTTATCCATCTCTACAAGGGGATAAGTTTCCTACGCTCCGATTACTACACAGGCATTCGAAAGGTTGTATGGAACATAAGGCTTTTCCCGTTCAACAGGTGCCATCTCGTATCGCGATTAATGTGGTCGAATGAAGAAGAAAATTAAGTACACACCGATATCACTGGAGTTTCTGATTTTTATTGCAACGATTTCTGTATGCAACAGTAATTATCCTACAAAGGGAATTATATATATATATTTGATCCATATATTGTTGTCCATGTATATATGTTGTCTCTCTCTCTCTCTCTCTATATATATATATATATATATTCGTCAAGTGTTCCCAGGTCGAGTCACCAAAAACTCAAAAAATGGTACACGATGCCTCCTTGCTTAACAATTAGTATCATAAGGTACGAATCAAGGGTAAAGTGGATCAATCAAGAGAAAGGAGTAGCGTCCTCCCCTACACCACTGTGTGGTACCTACAGAAAATGGAGCCCTCGGGTCACCCTCGACTACGTTCGTCAATTTTTTTTTACTTTCGTAAATACATGCCCAAATTTTATTTTGGATATACATAGTTTCACAGCTATAGGCATAGGTAGTAATCATATATATATATATATATATATATATATATATATATATATATAGAATAATCGAAGGATTTAGTGCAAAAAATCTCGAGGCAGCACTATTGTTAATAGATTTCTCCCAGGCATTTGATTTGATACACTGAGGGAAGATGGTCTCCTCAAAGAAACTGTTATAACCATAATGATCCTCCATAAAAACACCGAAGTCAAGTTTCGCTTACCGGATGTAGACATACAACTTCTTCGACCTTTTTGCTTGAGTTCTACAACGGAATACATTAGCACTTTATCTGTTCATAGTTAATCTGCCTAGACTACGTACTACGAAAGTCAATAAATCTAATAAAAGAAAATTGCTATGCACTAAAACAAGTAAGAAACAGAGGTATCCCGCAGAAACTATAACGGTTAAGGACTATGTGCTTCTTGCTAACACACCTGATCACGATAAACCCCAGCTGGATAGCCTAGATTAGGTAGCAGGAACCATTAGCCTCCACGTAAACGCAAACACTACGGAGTACGTGTTTTCCCCACGAAGGAGTCATCCCCACTGTGAATTATGGTTTTTGGAAACGAGTAGATAAGTTCACGTAACACAAAAATGATACGAGATATAGTGAAAAAATCTAGCGGACTGCACTCCACGAAACAGCTGCTGTACAAGCTATTTTTCTTATTTCGAACATTAGGCAAGTTAAGTGAATCAAACACATGGGACACTGCTGAAGAAGCAAGGACGAACTCATAAGTAACATTATCTTACAGACCCGTACACTTGGACATATCAGTGTTGGTCGACCACCTAGAATTTACCTACAAAATGTATGCGCGGTCACAGGATAGGGTTTGGAAGACCGGCCCGAATCTATGGGGGATAGAGGTGGATGGCGATATCAAGAGTCAGGGAAATATCTACTCGCTACGTTTCTTGATGATGATTATAATGATATGAAAACTAAAACAATACTAATATATATATATATATATATATATATATATATATATACCAATTTTATTTTGGTCAATGTATATATATATATATATATATATATATATATTTGTGCCGTTTAAACTTTGATTACATAAATATTTCAGTTTTATCATGGCTACAATGCTATAGGGGTTGGTAATAAATTAAACCTAATTAATTTCGTTTTGATTGTAGTACGTTTATGTGGAAAAAATAATGTCCTCAAATTACATCAAAGGTCGTTTGAGAGTTAACTCACTTGTATGCGACAATATGTATATTCATATGTATGTGTGTGAGTATATATATATATATATATATATATATGTGTGTGTGTGTGTGTCTGTGTGTATGTTCCCAACACCTCCTCCACAAACAGAAAGTGACTCACTTGTTTTTTTAAGTGGGGTACATTTGGTTTGTATGCAGATTATTAGAATACAAGAATAATTCATTACAAATCATGGTTGCTAAATTATTGGTATTTAAGTGTCTCCTCCACCACAAGTATGATATGACTCAAGGCTACATTTAGATGGAGTAAAACCGATCTGAATTCAAATTTCTTCAGAACAGAACCAAAGAAACCAGTCAGCCTCACAATTTATTTTCAAAAGTAATCAGCCTCGTCCAGGATTCGAACGTGTTTCAACGATACTATTTTCTGCGACAATGACCCTTACGCTGAACACACAAACTATACGTCTATTCGTCTACCCATTATGTCGATGTGTAAAAGTAAGTAAAGTTGGCGACCGTAGTCGAGGGTAACCTGAATGATCCCTTTTCGATAGCTACTACACTGAGGTATAGGGGAGGGCGCTACCACTTTCCCTGGATTGCCTCACTTTACCCTTGATACGTACCTTATAATGCCACGTGTTAAGCAAGATAGCATCAAGTACCATTTTTTGAGTCTGGTATGACTCGATCTGGTATTGAACCCAGATCTCCCGGGCCATTGGCGAACACTCTAACCATTATGCCAATGAACGGATGTCCTGGATATGATATTAAACAATCTGATGGCGAGGAGTACCCCGTCACTGCCATCGCTCTCTGGTCCACTCTGGCCCGTAGTGGCATCAACTGACAGGATCCTATCAATGGGTCAGAAAATGTTCGACATGTAAATGGAGTAAAAGCAAATGATTATGCTCAATTGAGTTGTTTGAAATAGAACTGTTCGGTCGTTTAACTGAGTATAAAGAAACGACTGATGTTTTAATTGAATACTTGGAACCATTTAACTTTTTTTTCAAATCATACAAATCTAATTTATATATACTTGATTTGGCATTAAATGACTTACAATGGTTGATATGCAATAAAACTAAACGAAACAAAACTTTTATATCCACTTCTAAGTTAAATTCAGCTAAGTAAAGCGTATTCGTAGTCGTGGTACATCATTTGGAAAAAACAAAAAAAATAGGACTTTAATAACAGAGGGGGAAGAAAAAACATCCTTCCAAGATATTTCTTTCAATGAGGACTATAAAGTTGATCAGGTGCACCTTATAATTAGTTCTGCATTAGCAGTCCATCAGTTTATTCCTTTGTCTGCCACTGTTGAAAAGCAGTTGACGTCACATAAAATCCTCCCCAACTAACACTAAGCGAGATTATGGTCCCAGAATCGGATGACCCATCGAAAGATCCGATGCATTATTTCTGGAGGCCGTTTTTAATCTGACTTTATATCAAGGACATCAGAGAAAAGGCATTTAGGAATTAGGTGGACGCCATAATCGGATTAAGGTAATACCTCTCAAAGAAAATCTTACGAGGAGTGTGGGTGAAGCTGACCTTTCTTTCTATCCCAAAGTAATTGCTATTTTTTTGGAAAAAGATTTTTATTATTTTGATGGGTTTTTTTGTTTTTGTTTTTGTTTTTGCACACCGAATAACTATGTTCGACTATATATAAATGAGTTACTGCTCAAGTGCATTTAAGTCAGAGTCCGAAATCCGGCAATAAACATAACCCATCTCAGCATCTATGTTTTTCATACCAGTTTTATTATTATTATTATTATTATTATTATTATTATTATTATTATTATTATTATTATTATTATTCATTCATTCAGAGTTTTTCACATCAGCGTTAGCTGATGGTCTTTTACTGGAGTTTGAGGGACAGCAAGTCTCCCTAAGTGACCAGGACTCCTCTGAGTATTCTGGCTGTTCTCAATAATGCTGTCGTCAGGATGGTCTCCACTCAGCCGCCAAATTCCAAGTCATCCATTCCTTTTAATAATCCTTTAGTTACTCTAATAAAAGCACCAATAAAAATTGGTATAATTGTCATCTTAATGTTCCATAGTTTTTTCAATTCCCTAACAGAGTCGAGGTATTTATTTTTCTTTTCACATTCTTTCAGTTTTATTCTGTGGACAGAAAGCCGACAGTTTTGCAAGTTCTCTTTTTTTGTTGATAATTATAAGGTCTTGTCTTCTGGCTGAGGTTAGGTGATCCTTGTATATGTCAAAGTCCCAATTATTATTATTATTAAAATTTTTCGAATTTTCACATCAGCGTAAGCTGATATTTTACCACGGCAGTTTAAGCGACAAGTCTTCTCAAATCTCCAGGATTCTTCTCAGTATTCTGGCCAAACTTTTAAATGCAGTAGCCTGGATGGTCTTTAAATGTCCTCTTACTTACAAGTCCTCCCTTCCCCTTAATAATCCTCCAATGACTGTTCCAATATCACCAATTAAAATAAGTATCATCAACACTTTCATATTCCATAGTTTTTTTTTTCAATTCCCTAGCAAGATCCGAGTACTTATCCTTCTTTTCACTTTCTTTCAATTTTTCTCTGTTGTCAGCCGGACAGCAGAGTTCACAATCCGGCACTTTCTATTTTTTATAGATTATTACTATGTCTCTTTTTCTGGCCGAGATTCGGTTATCCGTTTCTATCTCAAAATCCTAGAGAAGTTTGTGGATCTAATTCTCCAGGACAGATTCTGGGCTGTGTATATTTCATCAGTTTGCATAGTGAAACTTAAATTTCTTGCCCACCCAGCCGTGTATTGTCACATTCTTTCTGTGCTAATTTGCTGCATTCGCTTGTTATGTGATTGATCGTTTCGTCACTATCACAACGTAACTATCATCTGATGATTATTGCATCTTATCTACTTCTTGCTTTAATACGATTGATTTTTACAGCGTTGTTTCGTGAAACATTTATTATTATTATTATTATTATTATTATTATTATTATTATTATTATTATTATCTCCTTTAGATTTTTTCACATCAGTGTAAGCTGATGGTTTTTCACTGGAGTTTGAGTGACCGCAAGTCTCCTCAAGTCTCCAGGATTCGTCTCAGGATTCTGGTAGTTCTGAGCAATGATGTCGTTTGGATAGTCTCTACCCATCCGCCAACTTCCAAGTCTTCCAGGCCTTTTAATAATCCTTTAGTTATTGTGCCTAAAGCACCAATCACAATTGGCACAATCGTTACTTTCATGTTCCCCATCTTTTTCAATTCTCTAGCTAGGTCGAGGTACTTAACTTTCTTTTCACTTTCCTTCAGATTTATTCTGTGGTCCACGAGACAGCAAAGTCGACAACTTTGCAGATTCTCTTTTTTTTTGTTGATTATTATAAGGTCTGGTCTTCTGGCCGGGATTAGGCGATCCGTTTGTATGTTAAAGTCCCATAGGAGTTTATGCAAGTCATTTTCTAGGACTATAGCTGGCTTGTGCATATACCGTTTCAATTATTTTTATTATTATTATAATTTTTATTATTATTATTTTCATACTCCTGGTAAATCTGTCATACCAAGTTAGTCTGAGAGACAGTAAGTCTCAAGTCTCAAGAATTCTGAGAAAAAAAATTATCTCCGACCATTGCAATGCGGTAGTCCGAATGGCCGTAACTCGTTCTCCAATTTCCAAGTTTTTTTAGCCCCCTAACCAACCATTTTGGGAGCCGATTCTACTATACAAATTGCATTTGGTAACACATTTACTTTCATATTCCATTGCTTTTTTACTTCTTTAGCAAAGTCCAAGTATTTGTCTTTTTTTAAAATGTTCCTCTTTGATTTTCACTCAATTATTAGTAATATTACACCCTTGGCGAGTTTTTCACAGCAGCATTAGCTAGTGGGTTTTCATTGACAGCAAATCTTATCAGCTCTCTAAGACTCTTATTATTATTCTGCCCGATCTTAACCATTCTGCAGTTTGAATGGTCCCTATAGTTCTTTTGATCTCCAGCTATCCCTTTCTTCTTTCCAAGGGTGCAATTGCTATCACCGTCAATCCCAGGTGCCCGTGGCGTAATGGTTATCGTCGCAGGATATGGACACGGTGACACGAGTTCAAATTCTGGACCTGATTGATTGCATTTCACATAGCACTAATACCCTTGGGAAAGGTATGAATCCAATTATTCTCCCTCCAGCTATGGGTAAATAGTAGGGCAGACTACGTTCTTCAGCCTTGGTGAGGCAACTAGTCTAGGAGAAGGAAGACTTTGAATTCAAAACTGTGAAACTCCGCTTAAAAATTGACCTTGTGTCATATCCAGCCCGAGCGGAGGGGTTAGTAAATATGATCACCGTCAATCCCATGGTCTACATTTATTTTCAGCTCAGTAGAACGGTTGTAGTATTTTTCAATTAATTCGCTTTCTTTCATTTTTGCTCTGTGCACTGGTGGAACGACAAAAAAAAAGCAAGTTCTTTTTTTAAAAAAAGTTAGGCATTTGGTAGTATGGTCAAAATTTGTTTTTTGTAAAATTTTCTGTTGATCCCCTTTCCTACCCAATCATGCCTGGTATTTTACTCGTTGTCTGCTAGTTTGCTGCAATCGTTTACCATGCGATTAATTGTTTCTGCTCTATCTCCACGTGACCTAAACATGCAATTCTGCTACCTATAATAGATTTTCCCTTTCGCTGAAATCTGAATGACAGCAAGTTTCGTTAGTTCTCCAGGACACTTCTACGTATTCTAACCGATCTTAACAATCATGTGATCTGGATAATCTCGATTCGTCGTCGTATTTTCAACTCTTTTAGTCCCCCTTCTATGGATTTGGGGACTATTGCAAGCGCACCAATTACAATTAGTATCAATATCAACCTTAAGCTGTACAACTTCGTTAGTTCAATGGCAAGATCTAAGTACGTGTCTCTATTTCAACTTTCTTTGATTTGCACTTTTTAGTCTGCTGGTGAGGTAAAGCCACTTACATGGCAAATTCCACTATACGACACGTTTGATTTTTTTTTTTTTTGTTAATTATCATTAGATCTGCTCTTCTGACCGGGATTAGGTGATCTGCATGAGAACTTCAATTTCTTGCATAATTCTCAGAGGATCACCTTCCCCACCCAGTCATGTTTAGTCTCATATACTTCTTGTATTATTGATGTAGCTATACACCTTGGGAGTTTTTTTTCACATCAACTGAATCTATGTGACAAAAATCTTCCAATGTAGTAAGAACTCTTCTCAATATTCAGACATAATTCACAAATGCCGTAGTTGGGATAGTCTCGGAACGTCTACCCATCTCTTTTTCTTCTAGATTATTTTCCAAGCCTTTGGGAACCCGCTCAAGCACTCAAATAACAATTTGGATCAGAGTCAATTTTATATTCCAAAGGTTTTTTTCATTGTCTGGCAAGTTTCAAGTACTTGTCTTGTTAATTATTATTGTAATTACTTTTTTAAGTGTTTTTCACACCAGTATTAACTGATGGTTTTCTGGAGTTTGAGAAATAGTAATTTCCTCTGATCTCCAGAACTCTTCTCAGTATTCGGCCTGATTTCAATCATACTGTAGCTTTAATCGTCTCCATTTGTCCTCTAATTTTCAAATTTTCAAGTCTTTTTACCAGGTCTGTTTTTGGTTGTTCCCGGCACACCAATCATAATTGGTACAACATTTTTCATAACCAAATTCAATCTGTCTGTCTTGACTGTATTAGGGTTTCCAAGTCCTTTTCACTTTTTGTAAAAATTTTGACGACATCCATTTACATTAGGTGATTATTTTTCTTGTCATTTTGTAAGTGTGTATCCACTTGCGTATTTTCTCAATAAGTTAATGAGTGGCATCATTGCTACTATAAATATCTCCCTGGAGGATACCTCTTTGAATTTTCAGCTCTGTTAAGATTTTTCCTTCTGTAGCAAATTCTATTCTCCAGTTTTTCACGCTTTTCTAGATAAACTATCACTTATTCAGCTATCTTGTGCAAACAAATGAAATACTGCTTATAGAAAATTCTACCAACGTTAGCATTCGTTTAGAAATATTTGGTTTAATATGTATATATATATATATATATATTTAGAGAGAGAGAGAGAGAGAGAGAGAGAGAGAGAGAGAGAGAGAGAGAGAGAGAAAATTTGGCGTTAAATAACCTACAAGGGTTGATATGCCATAAAACCAAAACAACCAACCAATCAAAATAGATGACGTTCTGTCCTTCTTGCGAGAGACAGGGTTATACGAAAAATATGACGAATTAAAACTGGTTAATCCTGTGCAAACAAATGAAATCCTGTTCATAGAAAATTGTACCAACTAAGTATTTGTTCCGAAATCTTTGGTTGAATGTATATACATATTGACAGAATTTAGTGTTAAATAACCTACAAAGGTTGATAGGTCATAAAAACCAAACAACCAACTAACACTTAATCGGCTTCCTTAACATTTTCTGACAGTGTAATTGCGTGAACATATCTTATACATTTCGATGTCAATCCATGGTATAACTACATTTTTTTCGTCTCGTTTTTATCTCCACGGGGATATCTTGATCAATTTATCATATTTATCAACCCCTCTCCTCGGGCTGGATATGACACAGGGTCATTTTTTTAAAGCAAAGTTTAACATGTTTGAATTCAGAGTTTTCCTTCTCCTAGACTAGTTGCCTCACCAAGCCTGAAGAAATCAGTCTGCCCTACTATTTACCCATAGCTGCAGGGGGGATAATTGGATTCATACCATTCCCAAAGGTATTAGTGCTTTGTGAAATGCAATTAGCCTCGTCCAGGATTTGACCTCGTGTCGCCGTGTCCATTTCCTACGATGATACCCATTACGCCACAGACACCTCCTGTCTTGATCAATTTATAGTAGATCAGCTTCTTCCCTAGTGCACTTAGGGCGTAATGGTTAAAGCAATGGAATGCGGAATTGTAGATCGAACTTCAGTCGAGATTTTACGTTCACTTTCGGAAAAATACCCTTGGGAGAGATATGAACCCCCTTATCCTCCCAGCTATGGGTTAAATTGTACCACTACTAGTCTATTGTTCTTGTGCACTTAGGGCATCCTTTGTTTTCTTCGGAACCAGTCCGTTGCTCATTAGAGAGTAGTAAATCTCTTCCCTAATTTGTGCTGTTAGTATTTCCCACATCATCGTTAGGTACGTTATTGGTCTATAGTTCTTGGAGGCGGTTCCTTTTTGGGGTCATTTTTGATTATAGTGATCTTTCCCTTGGTCATCCATTCGGGTATATTTGTTTCTTCTAAGCATATATTAATTCAAGTAGTCAGACTGTCGAAGATGGAAGTGGGTTCTATATATATATATATATATATATATATATATATATATATATATATATATACATGCATTAAATGAAGGATACAAAATTTAAGTAATGTGATTTTTCGTGCGATTTATGAAATATATATATATATATATATATATAATAAAAAAATTTTACGCTGATAGAAAAATTTGGTAGTTCAGGACCTCCTACAAGAACTTTGTGAAATATTTGAAAAAAGTATCAACTAGTCTGTACGATTCTTCGGGAATAAACCAAGTGAGGTCAAATGTGTTAGCATTGTACGTTGCAGACTGTTTTCCGAGATATGCGGTCGGGTGTTATCAGAGACAATATAAGATCATGTTAAATTCACTAAAGATGAACTTGTAAGTTGCTGTTTTCCGGTTATGTTTTTTAGCTTAATTCTTATCAATTCTGCAATGCTATGAAGATTTCGTCAAAATTCAAGAAGCTGCAGTTAATTATTACACTTATCTCTGCTTAAATATAATTCTGACTTTTTGGTTCTGGTGTATTTTGCGAAATGCCTTTCTCTCAGCATTGGTTCTGCTTTGTTTTTATTGCCCAAAAGCATTCCAAAAGAAAACTTTGGTTACGTCAATATATTTTCAAAAGTGTATTCAATGTGCACGGCTCCCATTCGATGAGTTTTGCTTTCTTTTTCTTTTTTTTAAGTTTCCCGTTTAAGGCAAATTTATTCAAACAACTATAGAATAGTAAACATTTAGTTATTCTATGACTAAACAAGTTGTTTTGTGTGGATACGTTTCCATAATGGTCCTTAATTAGCTGCCGTTAATCGATGAACCTTGGCCAGAGCTTTTTTCTTCATTCAGGCTTTCGAGTCAATTATATGATTCTTTTGACCAATATTGAATTGTAGAATCATTGAAGATTCCCGCTGCATTTTTATCTTTAATTTGAAAAACTCTAATAAACATGGAAAGCAGAACTGTCGTTATAAATCAATAGGAAACAAGAATTAGTGCTTTAAAATGGTTTATTGATTTAACATAATCAAACAGTAATTGGTTTGGTTTCATTTTTTTTTTTTATAGTATAACAATCTTGGTTCGTTATTTAATGCCAAAAGCACACTTATAGAAGGACGTCAGTGATAATATTTGTCCTAGAGATAAGGGGGTTCATATCTTTACCTAGGGTACTAGTCCAAAAGTGAGCGTAATAACACGTCTGGGGTTCCAACTCAGATTAGTACCGGATTCCAGAATCGGAATCCAGTTTAGAAAAAAAAAAGGAACCCACACAAACACAGGCACATTCATACATACACACATACGTACATATTTTATAAAAATTTTGGAATTGCTACACTAAGAGGATGTTCTACACGTTTATTTTTTCTAGCTGTAAATAAATTATTAGAGATAAGACGCAATGGAATTGGACACGGTGATACGAGTTCAAACCCTGGACCTGACTGATTGCATTTCACATTGCACTTATACCCTTGGGAAAGGTATAAATCCAATTATTCTCCCTCCAGCTATGGGTAAATAGTAGGGCAGACTTGGTTCTTCAGCCTTGGTGAGGCAAATAGAAGATGGAAAACTCTGAATTCAAACCTGTTAAACTCCACTTAAAGTTTTAAGATGTTTTTTGTTGGATTTATGGCATATCGACTCTAGCAGTATTTTTGAGGTCAAATCCTCTTTATACATATATATACTAAATATATATGTGATTTGTAAACACATTATATGATTTGTAAATACATATATATACTAAACATATTATAAACACATTATATGATTTGTAAACACATTAGATGATTTGTAAATACATTATATGGTTTGTAAACATATTATATTATTTGTAAACATTATATGATTTGTAAACACATTATATGATTTGTAAATACATATATATACTAAATATATATATGATTGTAAACACATTTTGTTGATAATATTTTTTAAAAGCTAGAATTCATTTGTTGCACACAGTTAAAACGTTTCAATCATTTCTTTCTGATTTGAATAATTCTATTGACTATTACTCATTTTTTTGCACGAATTTAAATGTACATACTAATCATTTGTAAGTTACAAGTTTGGAATACCATTCTAAATGAGTTACAACAAATTTATTTGCACCCTAGAATTGCTTTTTTTTCTACACATCTGAATAGTTTCAATAATTGCTATCTAACACTTATTACTATACAGAATATTAAATCATTTGCTGGCACTCAGTGAAGTGGTTACAAGTATTACTATTAAACACTTATTATTCTTTTGAACTCTGTTCATTCATTTGCACCCAATAGAATGGTTGCAGGTACTTTTATGTATCACTAATAATTCAAGTAAATATCAGTCATTTAAGCTTACGGCCATATCATGCTAAAAACTGTTCGCGTCCGATCACCGAAGTTAAGCAGCGTCGGGCCTGGTCAGTACTTTGAATGGTGACTGCCTGGGAATACCAGGTGCTGTAAGCCCTCTAAAAAAACGGCTCATTCGCCTAGTGGGTAGAGTGTTCGCCAATGGTCCGGGAGACCTGGGTTCAATCTCAGGTCGCGTCATACCAAAGACTTTAAAAATACGTACTTGATACCTCCTTGCTTAACACTCAGGGTATGAAGGGTAACGTGGAGCAATCCAGGGAAAGGAGTAGCGCCCTCCCCTACATCTCGGTGTAGTAGCTATTGAAAAGGAAGCCTTCTGGTCGCCCTCGTCTACGGTCGCCAACTTTATTTTACTTACTTATCAGTCATTTGTTCACCGTATAAATATCAAACAGTTCTATTTGACCCACTGATAGGACCCTATCAATTGGAGGTTCCCGTGGTGTAATGGTTATCGTCGTTGGAAAAGACACGGTGATACGAGTTCAAATCCTGGACGAGACTGATTGCATTTCACATTGTACTTGGGAAAGGTATGAATCAAATTATTCTCCCTCCAGCTATGGGTAAATAGTAGGGCAGGCTGATTTCTTCAGCCTTAGTGAGGCAATAGTCTAGGAGATGGAAAACTCTGAATTCAAACCTGTTAAACTCCACTTAAAAATTGACCTTGTGTCATATCCTGCCTGAGCGGAGGGGTTGGTAAATATGGATAGTACCCTATCAGGTGCTACAACTCCGGGTCAAATCGAACCTGGGAGCAATGAGAATTTAGAGGTAATCTGCATTCCCTAAAGCTCGAAAACAGGACAGTCGTTACGTCTCGGCAAAGATGCAGTCGGTGTATCCTACAGACGACTGGGCTAGTCTTATTTAAGAGTTTACTATTCTGGTTCAATAAAAAAACTTCCTTAAAAAAGTAGATTAATTTTTTTTAAATTATAGTATTTTTCTAGATCACATAGAAAAAATAAATTAGAACAACACAAGATTGATCAAAGTATTATATAATTTTATTGACAAAAAAATTAAATCAAGTCTTACTTGCTCCTTCTTAAACTTTCATGACAGCTTTAATATTTTGGGGAATGGATTAAACTCATTTAAGACAATAATGTTTATAAGATTAATTTTAACTTTTCTTCATGACAGTTAATAGATCTTTAGTGAATGGAACCTTCTGATGAACTTTTTATTATAATTTCCGCAAAAAATGGTCTCCTAGATTTATATCCAGCTTGCTTTTCTCGAAAAAAAAATTAGCCCTCTTTGGTCTGTGACAAGACATACTATAATCAGAAAATAATAACCTATCATATTGGAAATCAGTATATAAATAAGCTATATACTTTTGCAATATAAAATTATTCAATGATATTTTCTGTCGTTTGGGTCTGAAAAATATAACATTGATGTAAACTGTTCAATCGAGTTTATTTCAGGAATTATTCCACGCTTTTTAAACTACTAAATTAAATATCAGCCCTGTTTGCTAGGGCTGTAGAATTCACCAACTGCGTATCTGCATGGGTAAGACACTTCCAACGAGTGTCCGGGTAGATGGCACAAAACTATCTGATATCAAGGCTCAAGTCTGTAGAGTGCTGAAGAATATGTACTACCCCTTCATTGCCATTGGTCCGAAGTCTACTGTGACCCTAAATAGTTGCACCCGATAAAGTCCTAAGAGAGCTGTTTGACTTTTAAACTGCGTATTGACAGTTGGCTCACATTAATTCGAATTGTTAGAAATAGAACTGTTTGTCCACTTAAATGTGTTAAAATGACTCTTTAACTGAATTGTTAGCAGTGCATAGTAATACTTGAATCTCCTTAAATTGAATTATTAGTATTACAGAGCAATACTTGAAACAATTTGACTGTGTGCAAATAAATGAATAGCGTTGAATAGAATAATTAGAGTTAAATAAGAATGGCCCAGCGGTTAGAGTGTTCGCCAATGGCCCGGGAGACCTGTGTTCAATCCCAGGTCGAGTCATACCAAAGACTTTAAAAATGGAACTTGATACCACCTTGCTTAACACTCAGCATTATAAGGTACGGTTCAAGGGTAAAGTGGAGCAATCCTGGGAATGGAGTAGCGCCCTCCCCTACACCTTGGTGTAGTAGCTATCGAAAAGGGAGCCTTCGGGTCACCCTCGACTATGGTCGCTAACTTAAGAATAACTGTAACAATTGCACTGTGTGCAAACAAATGATTTATATCGAATAGATTTATTGGTGTTACATAGCAATAATTAAAACCATCTAACTAGAGAAAAAAAAAGCAATCCTAATGAGCAAAAAATCAATTCTCAGTCATTTAAAAATGAAAATACCGACCAACAATGTGCGCAAAGAAATGACTTATGTTCAAGTCTGAATTATAAAGGAATACTTGAAACTAGTAAATTGTGCAAA
Source organism: Sepioteuthis lessoniana (assembly GCA_963585895.1). Taxonomy (NCBI): domain Eukaryota; kingdom Metazoa; phylum Mollusca; class Cephalopoda; order Myopsida; family Loliginidae; genus Sepioteuthis; species Sepioteuthis lessoniana. The sequence continues at coordinate 30,462,390 of OY757914.1, forward strand.
TTAAATGAGCTCAGGTTAGTTTAAAAATATTATCAACAAAATGTTTTTGCAAATCATATATTTTACATATATCTATAAAAAAGGATTTAGGATTAATTAACATACAATGGTTAATATGAAAGAAAACCCAACCCAATAACTAAAAGAAAAAAATTGATAGTCAGGCATGGCATATATATATATATATATATATATATATATATATATATATATATATATTTCATTTGTGGTGCAGGGTTAATATATATATATATATATATATATATATATATATATATGTGTGTGTGTGTGTGTGTGTGTGTGTGTGTGTGTGTGTGCGAGTGTTCCCCATTCACAGCAGGATGTGAATTTTTTAGACGAGTAGGGCAAGACTTTTTCAAAGGCTGGTTGTCATAGGCATGTTTAAGAGATCAGACTGCCTTATTATCTACATATAGAATTTTAACTTGGGTCGTTGCGTTCATGTCTTACGGCGATAGTCATTACACCGTGAACGCCTCATATATATATATATATATATTTGTATATATATATATATATATATATATATATATATATATATATATATATGTATATATTCATGATTGCTCCTCTTTTGAAATGTTTGATATACAAAATCAAATGTTAACTAAAGCGATATCCTTTTTAGAAACATGCATTATAAGTAATTATAAGTATTAGTGTTTAATTCATTTAAGTGTTGGCAACTTTTTAAAAGATAAACTAAGTGCCTCCGGTGATTTATGTTATAATTTCAAGATATTTACGAATTATAACACATATTGACGCGAGGCCGTAACATATACATTCAAAAGAGAAAAGAAATTAACTAAATGTGCATATATTTGTTCCATCCTCTCTTTCTATTCAGCTGCACATTGCTTCTAGCTGTTAACACGCATGCAAAGACAAGTGCAGTTGAGTATATGAAAGTAATCATGCAAAAAAAAGAGTAACGCGCTATTTAATGCAAATGTGCTGAATATTATAGGCGAAAAACAAGTTACGCGTATAATCCGTAACTCTTCAAATGGTTCCCAGTAGAGTTGCATACGACGCCTACACATACACCATCTACGTGTATATTTATATATATATATATATATATATATATATATATATAATTTTCCTGAAGATCCTTTCTGTGACCCGTAGGTTACAAATTTTAGCTGTATTATTCGATCTTAAAAACCTGCTTTATGGCAATGTCGAGCACTTTTTTAGTGTTTGATTAGTTCTGATGATTTCAGCTTTTTTAAGAATTAATCACTTCACACACACACACACACACTCGCACACGCACACACACACACACACACACACACACATACACACACACACACACATATATATATATATATATATATATACGGTAAAGGTTTAAACAATTGAATAAAACTCAGATATACAAATTTACAATTTTTCTATTCCTTTCAACTGAATGAAATGTTGGCTAAAAGAAAAAACGAAGTTACAAAATATCTTATTCAAGCACAGATGAAATTAGAGCGTAGATTATTTTTATAGAGATAGTTAAGATACATGGATGAAGTATAGCAGTAATTGTTAACTAAAATAATGAACGTATTTTGTGTGAGCAACAAAAATGTTAGTAAATAACTATGCCGTTGGATGACAACGTAGTATTGCTAATATCAGTTTGTAAGCAAAATGAAACCCTAAGCGAACGATCTTATTTTTTATAATGCTAGTATTAATTGATTGATGTAATCTTTACTTATTTCTTCACTTTAAGTCGTTGAAGTCGAATGAATTCAAGAAAGAAAAGATTGTTAAATTTTCACTCAAAACAAATAAATCAAATACATGAAAAATAATTCATAGTTACTGATGAAAAACTAATCTCTTTGCTTACTTATACAATTTAGGTAGGCTCGAAATTAAATACAAAAAGTTGATGGTTCATGTAAGAGTCTAACTAAAGAATTTATAATTTTAACATTCTTGGAGAGAAAAGATTCGGTTGATTATTTTGGTTGGTTGGTTGGTTGTTTTGTTTTACGGCGTATTAGCCTTTTTTGGGTAATTCAGTGCTGAATTAATTTATTTTGATAAAAGTTTCAAACAATAGAGTTTAATATAAAAATAGATTTTTTTTTCATACAGTTAAATTTGAAAAAATTCAGTTTTGCGTAAATACGTAAATTAAACACAGTTAAATGTGAAAACAGTTAATTTCAAACAATTCAGTTTAATGTAATTAGACAGTTTAGTTCTATTCATCCTATACATAGGATCCTATCAGATCCTACCACTCTGGGTTAGAGTGGACCTGGGTGTGATGGCAATAAAAGGGTAGTTCGCTCACCCCAAAGCTCCAGTATCACTGGAGCCTCATCAACAGATTGTTTAGTGTCATAAACAGGAAACTCGTTATTTTGAGTTTAGTGTCCTTTATAAGTAAAAGTTGTCGAGGGTAACCCGAAGACTCCCTTTTCGATAGCTACTACACCAAGGTGTAGGGAAGGACGCTACTCCTTCCATGGATTGCTCTACTTTACCCTTGATCCGTACCTTAAAATGCTGAGTGTTAAGCAAGGAGGCAGCAAGTACCATTTTTTGAGTCTTTGGTATGACTCGACCTGGGATTGAACCCAGGTCTACCGGGCCATTGACGAACACTCTAACCGTTAGGCCGCGAAGAATTATCTTCGCAGCAAGTCAAATATTGTCAATAAATTATCTCGAAACTTAAATCCTAATACGAATACACCGATTGGTTAATGAAAGCAAAGATACAGATTCCAAAATTACAGCTCATAGAACATAATTTTGCTCGAAAATTAACTTTTTTTTTGGTGCAGAGATCAACTATGTTTATATATATATATATATATATATATATAGTAAAAATCCCTAAATAAGGATATCAAAAGATTACTATCCCACGAACTACCAGCTAGGAGGATCTCCTAATGCAAGCTGTATCGAGTTATTCCTTTTCTAGAAACCAGCCGGTCTGATGATAATGTAACCTAGAAACTGATAGTCACCAAGCTCCATTGTTTCTGTGTCTACGCTCTCCCGAATTAGTAAAAAACGCTCTTGTACTGATATTGAGTACTTGATTTTTACATTTAGCAACCTATATGATATATATGTATGTACGTATGCTTTAAGAATTCTTGTGGCTACGAGTACTTGGTTTAGTTTGGTTTGGTTTCATGGCACATAAACCATTGTAGGTTATTAATGCCAAATCTACTTTATACATATAAACAGTTTTATTTCAATCAATTCAGTTTAGCATGAGTGTGCGGTTTCAATTTCAAAAGAAGTTCCATTTTAAACAATTCATTTTAGCATAAGTTCTCAGTTTCAGTATAAAAACAGTTCTATTTTAAATAACTCATTTTAGCATAAGTACATAGTTTAATTCTACTTGACCCATTCATGGGACCCTATCAGGTGCCACCACTCCAGTCCAGAGCGAACCTGGGAGCGATGGCAATGAAGGTGTACTCCGTATGACCCAAACGTCCAGTATTACTGAAGTCTTATCATCTGGTTGTTTAGTGTCATATGTAGGACACTCATTGTGGGGGTCTTACTTCTCGGCAGAGAAGCGATCAGCCCCAATCGACTGGGCAAATAGCTACAAGTAATAGAAATATTATGAATTTTCCAATAGTTTATGTTCTATCAACCTTTTAAGATTAAAATAACAAGCGTTTTCACACTTATGTTCAATGTACGAATTTTCGGATAAGTGATAACCGTCAATCTTGGTAAACGAGATAAATAATCAGTTTAATTTAGCTTAAATTCATTGTGCGTTATAATTAAAACATTTATTTCATATCTAACGATAGAATTTTTAAACTGCTCAAAAACTTAAAGAGAGATAGATAGATAGATAGAGAGAGAGAGAGAGAGAGAGAGAGAGAGAGAGAGAGAGAGAGAGCTAGTTGTTCGATATATAAAAATCTCAGTTTCCCTATTTGCTAAATCAAAGTTGATATTAATACTATTGCAAGTCCATTTAATCATGGAATTTATTATCAAAAAACGAATCGTTTATTAAGGGGTAACATAAAATAGCTAATTAAAAGTCACACTGAACATAAATAAATAAAGCTTAATTAAGTTTGTTGCAACGGTCCCGATGAAAATAGCCCTTTTTTCGTTATAGTAGGAAAGAAAAAACAAAAAAGGAACACATGATGCCAACGAGAAAACATTTTGATTAATTTCAAATGATATTTGTTCTTTCTGGACCAGTCAAAAAAATATGAAGTGAGGGAGTTTTGCACAGTCGATCATCTTGTTGGGTTTCGTTTGGCTTCTTTGTTTGATGGAAAATCAACATTCGTGGATTATTTAATGACAGCATAGAAGAATTGTTGTAATGCAATATAAACTATAGTAGAGGAAATCAGGGGATCCATACACGTTTACAACAATGTCGTAGTTCAGCACGTGGACTGTCTCTTCTGTGGTTAGAGGAAAAGAGTTAATTCTCCATTTATAACCCGTTACCCAACGTCAATTTGGGTGGCGTTGAGGGATCTAGAAGAAAATTAGCGGTGACAAAGACGAGATAAAGGGATTGTGACAAGTTCAAATCAAAAAAGGAAAAACTCAGACAACTGGTGTCTGAAAAATCCTATTACCCTTATTATTGATGTTTCAACGTCCTTCTGGACAACTCTCAGCAACAGAGAGACGTGAAGGGATATTTTAAGTCGATATAGGAAATTTTTTTCTTTTAACAAATTTAGGTTGTTCGTCGTCACTTTGCCGGTAATTAATACAGTCCCCATTAAAAAATGGACTGTCTCTCCCGTGGTTAGAGGAAAAGAGTTAATTCTCCATTTATAAACCGTTACTCAACGTCAATTTGGGTGGCGTTGAGGGATCTAGAAAACAATTAGCGGTGACAAAGACGAGATATATTTTTCTCCGTAATCACGTGATTCACTATTCGAAAGTGGTTTCGTACTACATTCGCGCTATGAATTTTACTTTTGGACTAATTCTGTTAGGAAAAGTGCGAACCTCCTAATCGTTCCCTCAATTATGGTTTAAATTGTGCTACTGTTGTTCCTCTACATAGATGGTTTTGGCATTAAATAAACCATAATGGTTGATACGCCATTCAATAAAGAAAATAACCCAAACAATGTTAGGTAAATAACAAAAGAAAAGCAATAAAGAGTGAAATGTATAGAGAATGTTGAAATGATTGGATAATGTAAACGATTGGGTTTCTGTTCTATAACAAGAATAGCTAAGTATTTGTCAATCGTTGCCGTATTTGGCAAAGCTAAAAAGGTGTAAATATATTCGGAAATATACAGGTTCTGGCTCTTTGCCCGTTTGTTCAATAGTCATGTCTTTGCAAGTTTCATTCACAACAGATTAATTTCTATGCATCTATAAATATACTCATCATAATATAAAGCTTTGAGATTGTATGCACTCTTGCATGCTAAACAATATATATATGTATATATATATATAAATAAAAGTTAAGTTGGCGACTGTAGTCAAGGGCGATTCTAAGACTTCCTTTTCATTAGCTACTACACCTAGCTGTAGGGAAGGAGGCTACCCCTTTCTTTGGATTGCTCCACATTACCCTTGATCCGTACTTTATAATGTTGAGTGTTAAGTAAGGCGGCACCAAGTAGTAATTTTTGAGTCTTTGGTATGATTTGGCCAGGGAATGAACTCCGTTCTCCAGGGCCTCTTGCGAACACTCTAACACTAGGAATTATATATATATATATATATATATAAGTGTATGTGTGTGTGTGTGTGTGTTACTTATTCTCTGGTTCTGAAAATTTTCATATCGTATACAACAATGTATGTCAATTTATTTCTTGATCTTACACTCACCCTCGATGTTGAACCGAGTAGGTTGAAAGTTTCAAGTTCAAATTATCGTGGGGTCTGCACTGTGATTCTTTTCGGTCTCCCGGATGCCACCCGAATAATGCATAGGTCCACCCGTTTTCTGTGAACGTTGTGACGTATCCGGTGACGCAGAACTTCTGCTTTCGTTACACTGTAATCACATCTGTCAACCTGCTCTACTCCCAAAGTACCATGATTCAAATGTGCTCAGGGAATATATATATATATATATATATATATATATATATGTATGTGTGTGTGTGTGTATGTGTGTAGGTGTGTGTGTTTGTGTGTGTATTTGATCGCCAATAAGTTTATAGACAGACCAAATGAAGCTTAGTTTTCAACATAATCCTTCTAGGTTGTCGATGCAATTCTTCTATCAATTTTGCAGTGTTATAAGCCCATTGTTTAAAAAAAAGTTCATCAATGGCAGATATAATGTCGTCCATTTAAACTTTTCAGCCTATAAACTTTCCTGCCTATGAACTTTTCCACGAATGAACTTTCCATCCTATTAACTGTTCAGCCTATGAACTTTACTGCATATCAACTTTTCAGCCTACGGACTTTCCTGCCTTTGAACTTTTCAGCCTATTAACTTTCCTGCCTTTGAACTTTTCAACCAATGAACTTTCCTGCCTTTGAACTTTTCAGACTTTTGAACGTTCGTGTCTATGAACTTTTCAACTTATGGATTTTCCATCCTATCAACTTCTCAGTCTATGGACCTTCCTGTATATTAACTTTTCAGCCTATGAACTTTCATGCCAATGAAATTTTCAACCAAACCTTGAATATAGAAATTTGTTTCTATTACTTTTTCTTTTTCCAGGTTCTACTTTTTAAAAATCACCAAAAAGCGATACTTCCAGCCTTTAACAAATTTCGGATGTGCGATTTCACAAAGGTTGAATTAATTACCAGCAAAGTGACGAGTAATAACTTAAATTTGTAAAAAGGAAAATATTTCCTATATCGACTTGAAATATCCCTTCACGTCTCTCTGTTGCTGAGAGTTGTCCAAAAGAACAGTGCAACATCAATAATAAGGGTAATAGGATTTTTCAGCCACCATTTGTCGGACACTTTCCTTTTTTTGATTTGAACTTGTCACAATACCTTTATCTCGTCTTTGTCTCCGCTAATTTTCTTCTAGATCCCTCAACGCCACCCAAATTGACGTTGGGTAACGGGTTATAAATGGAGAATTAACTATTTTCCTCTAACCACAGAAGAGACAGTCCACGTACTGAACTACGACATTGTTGTAAACGTGGTCAAACGCCAGTAGGGCTATTACGTTCACTTGTAGACTGATACACATTTGAAATGTATGGATCCCCTGATTTCCTCTACTATACTTTATATTGCATTACAACAATTCTTCTATGCTGTCATTAAATAATCCACGAATGTTGATTTTCCATCAAACAAAGAAGCCAAACGAAACCCAACAAAATGATCGACTGTGCAAAACTCCCTCACTTCATATTTTTTTGACTGGTCCAGAAGGAACAAATAACATTTGAAATTAATCAAAATGTTTTCTCGTTGGCATCATGTGTTCCTTTTTTGTTTTTTCTTTCCTACTATAACGAAAAAAGGGCTATTTTCATCGGGACCGTTGCAACAAACTTAATTAAGCTTTATTTATTTATGTTCAGTGTCACTTTTAATTAGCTATTTTATGTTTTCCTTTAATAAACGATTCGTTTTTTGATACTATATTCCATAATTATATGGTCTTGCAATAGTATTAATATCAATTTTGATTTAGCAAATAGGGAAACTTAGATTATCATAAAGTGAACAACTAACTCTCTCTCTCTCTCTCTCTCTCTTTGTCTCACTGTCTCTCTCTCTCTCTCTATATATATATATATATATATATATGTATATATATAGATAGCGAGAGAGAGTGTGTGTGTGAAAGAGAGAGCATGATATGTCATAGTGACTGGCTCGTATATATATATATATATATATGGTGCCTCAAAATATATTCAACCAATTACAATAATAAAGATTTATTACTGAAGCAAGCGCGATGGTAATCATTTGGAATGTGTCCTGCAAAAATGCATGCTTTAAGCTAGAGATATCAACTCAATGTTGTTAATTTATGAAATTAGTATTGTATCAGCTTCCAGGACATGCAATTTTCTTTTGAGTTGCTTTTCTTAGTAACAAATCATTATCATTTCAAAGGCTGGTATGTATGAGACAGTTTTGAATGATTTTGTCCCCAAATACCTATTAAAGCAAAATATTTTTCTTCTCTTGTCCATGGCATTGCGATCGAGGTTTAATACTTGTTATAGTATAATATTTTGTAATCTGAAACCAAAAAAGAACACAACAATATTTTTTATTATTATTAGAGTTATTACCTTCCACGTCAGTCTCATGTATTTTGATACAACCAATATATATATATATATATATATATATATATATATATATATATAAATCGTACAATCCAAAATATTTTGCCTACTTTAAACTACTGTAATTTTATACTAGTGCAATCTGATACGCAGATATTTCGCCTTGCGTTTTTCACAGACGAAACATTGACTATGTAGGATTCATATCTATACTTAATCCTCATATTTTGTTTTAGTGGTTCTGAAAAACATGAGAAAAGTTTGATCACCACAAAAAAAATGGCCGTGCAAATGTTTTTGGACACCTTATACAAATCAGCTAAGTTATGGTGTTTTGAACCCGCCCCGGCCTAAAAAAAAAAAAGATTAAATGAAACTTCATGACATAATGTTCATTTCATTAAGTAATAGCACATTTTGAATATTTCAAGTGACTTCCTTCAGCTTGAATAATTACTTCACCTTTCTTGGAAAGATATATATATATACACATGTTTCCCTATATTTAGAGGCAGGTAATTCTCTGTGACAGGACTTCCCAGAATTCATGTAAATCATGTTTGTTTTTTGTTTTTTGTTTAATAGCATATTAACTTTTGTAGGTTATTTAATGCCAAATCGATTCTCCTAGAAGAACAGTAGTAGTACTATTTAGCCCATAGCTGGGAGGATAAGGGGGTTCATACCTTTCTTAAGGGTATTTGCCCGAAAGTGAACGTAATAGCGCGACTGGAGTTCGAATTCGTTCACTACGATTCTGCAGTACATCGCTTTAACCATTACACCACGAGGACAACCCCCTATAAATTATGTGAATTCTCCTGCAGAACCCTTCATTTTTGTTCCGTTGATATTTGCTTGATCGTATTATTCATAGCTCTGAAATGGTCTGTCCTTCAATACGGTAACGTCTTCATGAGCTAAACTGTTGTTTTGAACGCGATCTGTTGCAGGAGGCTCGTCTTTGCTGAATAATTTCACCTCGATCCAAATCTGGTATCGACATTTTCTTTTAACCACTGGATATATTTAGAACTATACAAGTAACAATCAATTTTAATCAACCCTCCGGAACCACCACTTTTTATATATGCCCTAAGCACGAGACTCTTAAACCCACTGTTTACTTTATATGAAGCTGATCATTTCAAATTTTTTAGGCCTTCTGACAATTTTTCCCTTATCAGGAAGCAGTTTTATCCCAGATTCATCACTGAATATGATCATATTTCAAGTATCTGGAAGCTATAGCTGATACCACTTTCACATACAGCCCAGTTGGCTGGGGTTGTAGAATACTCCGACTGCATCGCAGCAGAGGAGTACGACTCCATCTGACGAATGTCCTGGATATAACATTAAACAACCCGATTACAAATCATATGTATTTAATATGTATTTGGAATTGAATAACCTACAATGGTTGATATACAATAAAACCAAACCAAACCGAACTCTTTAATAAACTTAATCTTGTCTTTCAATGCCTTTTTGTTTTATACTGTTTTTTTTTAGCTGCAATGCAAGTGATAAGTAGTATCTAGTCATAATAAAGTAAACAAGTTGTACTCATCCATCACTTGTAGTGTAGTCTTCTTTGGTTGAGCTTTCACTAAGCTGCTTATTTTCAGGGCCATTATGAACTGCAGCTTTCAAATTCGGCCACTTCTTGGTCGATCCGAAATCTTTGTAGTACCTTGAAACTTCAGGGCGATACCTGAGATGCCATTTCTTAAAATTCCAAATTCCTTAGCTATTAATCGCCAGCTCATATTCTTGGCGGTCTTCATCATCATCATCATCATCATGTCGTGCCGCCAGCACGGATATCCCTGACCTTCTCTCGCCACTTCTCCCTATCATTCATCGCCTCCGGCAGGTCTTCTGGGTTACATCCTGTTTCCTCCCATAGCTGCTGTATGTGAGTTCGGGCCGGTCGTCCTGCTTTTGCTTGGCCATATGTGGGGGTCCATAGGAGTATATCACTTACGAGCTCGCCCTTGCTTCTCCAGCAGTGTCTGGCGTGTCTGGTTCGTCTAACCTGTATAGTTTTCGTGATTGGAGGCAAGTGGCCGTGTTGGGTGGGGTGTTGTCGCCAGGACTTGTTCAATATTGCTCTCAATATTCTTGTGTAGTTGCCGTCAAGTTTCTTCTCCAGCCGTTTAGTTTGCGTCCATATTCATATATATTTCTTAGAAAATCTTCACCTTGAACATTTTTTTATTATTGAAGACAAAAAACGGCGAAGTTGCGGAACAATATTTGGATACTCACGCTGGAAAATGTATCTGTTTTAAAACACTATATCTTGATTGGTTCGTGGGAAGGTGATGGAAACATTTGCATGGATATTTTAGGGTTGATCAAGCATCATTCATAACTCTTACTAAAAATATAATGATTTGGTATAGAAATGACCCGAAGATGGCAAATGTTTCATCAGTAACAGTTCAATGAGAACGTCCAAGTTGGTCATTAAAAGAAATTTACACTTGTTTGAAGTAGAAAAAAATATATATATAAACGACCAGTTTCGTCTGGCTCTTATCAAGCTGTTAACGCCAGAAAAATTTAAAAGGGTGAATGTAATGGAAAAAAGTAAAGAAAAGGTGAATGGAGAAAAAAAAACAAGAGGGGGGAGTAGGAGTGATGAACAGATGGTCAGAGACTGATCACATTCCATCCCAACAAACAGTCCCTCTGTTTACAGAGGGAAGGCTGAAGGGATCGAACGTAAATGGTCTCCAACACTTTTAGATGGAAAATCGAATGTGACCGACTCAAAATACTGAATAGGTCGACATTAAAAACAGCAACACATTCCCTATTATTAATCATGTGCTCTGCTCAAGATGACCCGGATGTGTAAACAAGCTGACCTCTTTTAAGCTCAAGATTTAAAATACGAGATGGCAAATGCTGCTTTATGCGCTGGTCCAACCGATTAGACGTTCTGCCTATGTAGTCACTGCTAAAATTACATGTATATCTATATATAACAACATTAATATGGTGGGGTGGTAAGACATCTTTACGCATTGAAACGAATGCAATATGAGTCTGAAAAATCACTCGTACAGTAGATGAGAAATAACATTTAGCAACAGCCGCGGTGATGGATTTGGCAAATTTCTTACCTCAAGAACCTATATACGGCAAGCGCAAATAAACAGGGCACTTATTAACGTTGCGCCTACCGGCCCTATCAAACTTAATCATAACACCATGGACAACACCATCCAAAACAGACAATTGATATCTATTTTTAGTCAAAGTTGACTTGATGAACTTGATTTCATCATCAAGATAACACTTGGATGAAATCATAAGAGCACGATAGGCAAGTGTCTTAATTAAGTTGATTTTGCTCTGCTGTGGGCAAAATGAATCCCATCTCGTATACAGGCCAGAAAAGGTGGGCTTTCTGTATACATAAATGAGAAAAGCTATAGAAGTTTTATGAACAAATACATCTAAAAAGGCAAGTTGATGGTCGGATTCCTTTTCCACGGTGAATTTTAAAGAGGAATGTGTAGAATTTAATTGTATGAGAAATGAATCAGCATCTTTCTCATTTTTAAATAAACATAACGTGTCGTCAACATAACACTAATACATGGGTGGGGGAGTCTATTTTATTAGATAAATTGGCCTCACAAAACCCAACAAAAATATTTGCCAGTGTGGGACCAAGACTTGACCCCATCGCCATACCGTCAATCTGCCGATACATGATGTTATTAAAGCTAAACTCGACAGAGGTGGTAGCAAAATTAATCAGATGTTTGAACGCACTCTCTGGAAAGGTAGGTTTAGGAAGAGAACTACGAAATAAGACATCACAACAGATTTCCATAGTTTCTTCACGAGGAACGTTTGTATAAAAGGAACAAATGTCAAAGGAGCACATAAACATATCAGTTGGAATAAAGTTTCTGATAATTATAGTAAAAGAAAAAGAATCTTTAATAATGAAACGAATAAAGTGCTCCAAAACAGGTTGAAGCACTGATGAAAGCCAACTGGCAACCTTTTGTTGGGCAGAACCAACCGTAGATAGAATGGGTCGCAAAGGAACACCATCCTTATGGATCTTAGGTCGACCATAAAGAAGGGGACGGATAGAACCAACAGGTCGAATGGAGTCAGAAATTTCAGGGAAGAGAAGACCACTCTTTAGCCACGTCGTTTTTGAAATTTTACTTCTACAGAAGTGGTGTGATCACAGGTTTCAACCGGACCTAATTTTATAATAGATAGTTACAATATCAAGGAGTAGGGAAAGACGCTACTTTTTTCTCTGGGTCGCTACACATTACCCTTGATCTGTGCCTTATAATGCTGAATGTTAAGCAAGGAGACATCAAGTACCATTTTTAGAGTCTTTGTTATGACTCGATCAGGGATTGAACCCAGGTCTCCCTGGCCATTGGCGAACACTCTATTATGCCAATGTTCGGTACGAATATAACAGGTGTTAATAAACAAGAATATGGCCCTGAGTTTAAACACAGTTCGAACAAAAATACTTGATAGTGTATCAGGTTAACTGAATGGTGCCCAAAAAAATAAGAGCCTTAGTCAGAAATACCTGCGAAAAGATAAAAGATAAGATGGTGCACCTTTCTGGTAATATATTGCAGAAGCTTGCTGAATCAAAGTCTTAACGGAAAAAAATGTTGAATGTTTTTCTCTAGCAATGGTAACAAAAAAGATGCTGCTATTGAAATTGTTGTTGTTGTTGCTGCTTCTGATGACCCTGATGAAGAAGATTATAATCCCTACCCTAAATGTTAAATAAAATGTTCTTTTTTTTTTTACATAATATACGAAATATTAGTCAAATGTAATCCGCTGAATATATATATATACATATATATATATTTGCATTATATCCTTTATAAATTTTATATTGTTTGATTGTTATATACCACTTCCAGAGAATATTAATGGGTACATCCCATTTCTCGTACATTTGTTGGACAGTATTGTGAGGTGGGTAAAAATATACTAAATAGTCCCCCCGAGTAATGATTACCTTCTTTACGCCGCTGGCAAGTATTATATTTTGTTAATGTTATAAAGATTTCCATTTTATTTCCAGTCTCCGTTTTGGTTATTTTTCATACTGTAACCCTTTTTTGGTAATATCATTGATATATATTATGATTATTCTCTGAATATATTATATTAATCCTATTTACCAACCCCTCCACACGGGTAGGATATGGCACAAGGTCAATTTTTTAAGCGGAGTTTATCAGGTTTGACTTCAGAGTTTTCCATCTCCTAGACTAGTTGCCTCACCAAGGCTGAAGAAAACAGTCCGTCCTACTATTTACCCATAGCTGGAGGGAGAATAATTGGATTCATACCTTTCCCAATGGTATTAGGGCTATGTGAAATGCAATCAGTCTCGTCCAGGATTTGAACTCATGTCGCCGAGTCCATTTCCTGCGAGGATAACCATTACAGCACGGGCACCTCCTATAAGATATTATAATAATCAGCATTACTCTATTCATAACACTTTGTATTACTCTTTACATAATAATTAACATAATTTTTGACATGCTAATTATCATTAATCTTTACATGATTATCAATATTACTCATTTCCGAATAATCGTGAGTAAATGGCTCAGTTTGTGCTGCTTATTCTTTGTATTGACCATCAATTTACTTAACTCTGCTTTGTCGGTCTCAGAAATCTCACATATCTCACGATATCTGCAGTTTCTCTGTGGTCATCTGTCTTAGAATCTAACTGCTTTAATGATACGTAACTACCTTGATATGAGAAAAGCTACTTTCAGAATAATTTGAGCAAAATTCAAGCTCTTTTCACTTTTATTGTACTGTCCAACGTATGGAACGCTGGTACATCCAGATAAATTTAAAAATGTTCGAATAGAGGCAATATTCACTTGCTATATATATATATATATATATATATATATATATATATTCTTTTTTTTTTTCTTGTATAGTGTATTAGTATTTATCCAACCACAATATGCAGTGAAGAATTTAATACAAGGTAATTTTCTAAGGAGAACCGCAGATGATTTTAGTTGAGAGTTTTTTTTCCTAGAATAGTTATTATACCAAGGCTAAATCTCCGAGTCTGCTCTATACTTACTTATTTTTGGTATGAAAAAGACGATACATATCGTTCTCAAAGACAGTTAGTCACACACACACACACACACACACACACACACACACACACACACACACACACACACACACAGATCCGAAAACCGGGGTTCAGTCCTAGGTCGGGTCATGCCAAAGACTTTAAAAATGGTACTTGATACCTCTTTGCTTAACACTCACCGTTATAAGGTACGTATCAAGAGTAAAGTGGAGTAATCCAGGGAAAGGAGTAGCGCCCTCCCCTACACCTTGGTGTAGTAGCTATTGAAAAGGAGGCCTTCAGGTTGCTCTCGACTATGCTTTGAGTAAGATGTGGCACAAAGAGAGTTTTGTAGCAAGGTTTAAAAGTTTTGAATACAAAGTTTTTTCTTCTCCAATATGATTTTCCCTACCAAGGACAAAAATCCCCGTTTGCCCTACTATTTACTCCTAGCTTGAGTGAGATATTGTTGGATACATTCAGTGAAATAGAAAAACCCGCATCCCGGTTTTGAAATCCAATCACCGTGTCTATATCCTGAGAAGGTAACCAATACACCACATGCTGCTTCTCTTTCTATTTCCCTCTCTCTCTCTTTCTATATATATATATATATATATATATATATATATGTGTGTGTGTGTGTGTGTGTGTGTATTGGAATACAAATTCTGTGAGTTAGCTTAGTTGTGTTTAAGAAAACATTATAAGAATAGAAAGCACTAAGGTTGTAAAGACCTTCGACAAAAATGTATTACTCAGTTTATTCCCGACAGTCTCTCCTTATGTCTCTTAAGATATCTAAAATGTTATCATTATGTTTTTCAGGAAAGCATCCATCTATTAGATAATAACTTAAGATTTTCAATAAACAAATAAATAACAATTTTATTAGGGTTGAGAATCTAACGCAGACTACCAGTGATTTTTAAACAATTTCCCTATACCATTTTGAAGATCAACTGTCTGATTTTATAATTTTAAATAAAACTCTTTTTTATTGGTAAGTTCTGCCTTTTTACAAAAGCAGAAATTGCTTCGAACCAAATACGGTTTCTAAGAGATGATATCTTGTCAAAACTCTGTATGACAAGGTGCATTTTTGTTGAAAACGATACACAGTTTACCTGATCCCTCAGGGGTCAAATTAGCGACTGAATAAACCCACTGGGGATGATCCATTCACGCATGCAAAATATATAAATATTTCTTATTGGTTGCTAAGTTATAGCAAGGCACCCCAACTACTTTCCAGGGTGTTTGAATTTGCCTAATACGTTCCTCACACACATATAATACATGCACCTATCTATCTTTATCTCATCGCACACACACACACACACACACACACACACACACACACACACACACACACACACACACATATATATATATATATATATATATATATAATAAAAACATTTCTCCCACATACACTAGACCAGTTGGTTGTGGCTGCAGAATACACCGATTGCATTTCTGCAGAGGGGTAAGACTCCCACAACGAGTGTCCTGGTTATGACAAAAACAAACAGCTGGTGAGGCATCAGTAATGTTGGAGCTTTGGGGAATGCAGTGCACCATGTATTGCCATTGCTCTTAAGTTCACTCTGGCCCAGGGGTGGTAACACCCGATAGGCTCCTATCTATGGGTTAAATAGAACTAAACAGTGCGCTTATGCTAAACAGAATTACTTGAAATAGAACTGATTTTTATTTAACTGTATGTAAACAAAAAAACTGTTCTCATGCTAGACTGAATCATTTGAAATAGAACTGTTTTTACATTTAAAAATGAGTGATGAAAAAGTAGATTGAGGCTGCAGAATACACCGATTGCATCTCTGCATAGGGATGGTACTCCCTCAACGAGTGTCCTGGTAAGATACAAAACAAACTGATGGAGAGGTTTCAGTAATGCTGGAGCTTTGGGGAATGCAGAGTAACTCTTTATTTCCATCGCTCCTTGGTCCATTCTAACCGGGAATGGTAGCACCTGATAGAGCCCAATTTATGGGTCAAATAGAACTAAACTGTACTCATGCTAAATTGAATTTTTTGTAATAGAACTGTTTTGGCATTTAAATTGCGTACTTATGCTAAACTGAATTGTTTTAAATTGAACTGTTTATATGTATAAACATGGATTTGGCATTAAATAACCAACAATGGTTGATATACCATAAAACTAAACAAAACCAAACCCACATACATGCCTAGCAACATTCTATATTGTTGGCCCTTTTAGGATATAGGCCAAATAGCAGTTCTGTTTCCCCCCATCCTCTTCTTTCCCGACTCCTATCCTTCTAACGTTTTCATCTACATTGACCCCCTATTTTTCTCCGATTTGCTCACGTATCATTCTCTTTCTTTTCTCCCTGCCTTCGTTTGCCCTTCTTCTTGCACAATGTCAGTAAGTGTTCACAGGTAACTCTGAATATCGATCAGCCAGCATTATTGTCTGGATGGACCAGTCTAGATCGATAGGCGCTGGGCCAAGTCCCACCCGTCTGTCGGCACGAAAAACACGTCAGGTGGGACTTCACAGCAGATGTAATGAGGACTCTCCGTTGAAGAAGTAGTGGTGAGAGTGAAGTGGGAGAGGATGAAGGTTGAAGTGGTAGATGTTCATAAGAAAATCATTGAGTAGAGAGAGAATGAGAGAGAGAGAGGGGGGAGAGGTGAAAGGGAGAGAGAGAGGTGAAAGGGAGAGAGAGAGGTGAAAGGGAGAGAGAGGGGGAGAGAGAAGTGAAAGGGAGAGGGAGAGGTGAAAGGGAGAGAGAGAGGGAGAGAGAGGGGTAGAGAGAGAGGTGAAAGGGAGAGAGTGAGAGAGAGAGAGAGAATTTAGGGTAAAGAATCCGGAATGAAGTAGACGTAGAAGCATAAATTGAGCAATAGAGCGAGGGAGCGACAAAGACAGAGACAGAGGCAGAGGCAGAGATGAGAGAATTGAAAAAAATGGTTGAAATAGAAATACAGATGGAGGAGGAGAGAAAGAGATTTATGTTCCAGAGAGGGGGAGAGAGAGAGATAGAGGGAGAGAAGGAGGGAGAGAGAGAGTTGTAAGGGAGAGAGAGCGGTGAAAGGGAGAGAGAGAGAGAGGGAGAGAGAGAGGTGAAAGG
Organism: Sepioteuthis lessoniana; assembly: GCA_963585895.1. Taxonomy (NCBI): domain Eukaryota; kingdom Metazoa; phylum Mollusca; class Cephalopoda; order Myopsida; family Loliginidae; genus Sepioteuthis; species Sepioteuthis lessoniana. The sequence goes on from OY757914.1 coordinate 30,479,927, forward strand.
GAGAGAGTGAGAGAGAGATAGAGGGAGATAGAGAGGTGAAAGGGTCATAATGAAATGAGAAAGAGAGAGGGAGAAAAAGGGCAAGACGGATGGAGTAAGAGGAGTGAAGAGATAAAGAAAAATAGAAAGATGAAACAAATATTTTGAACAGAGTAAGGAAATGCTAATTTAAAGTAAATAATTTGGTTGAATATCCTATTTACCCAACCCCTCCGCTCGGGCAGGATATGACACAAGGTCAATTTTTAAGCGGAGTTTAACAGGTTTGAATTCAGAGTTTTCCTTCTCCTAGACTAGTTGCCTGACCAAGGCTGAAGAAACAGTCTGTCCTACTATTTACCCATAGTTGGAGGGAGAATAATTGGATTCATACATTAGTGCTATGTGAAATGCAATCAGTCTCGTCCAGGATTTGAACTCGTGTCGCCGTGTTCATTTCCTACGACGATAACAATTACACCACGGTCACCTCCACAGTTGAATATAGGCACAGAAAGATGACAGGAATTGTAAGAAAGAGATGGAGCAGGGCTAAAACAGACGGACAGACAGACACAGACAAACAGAGTGACAGACAGAGACGGACAGACGGACAAAGACAGAAACACAGATTAAGAGATGACAAAAAAGAGAAAACGAAAACATTTCTTTTTTAATTGAGGGATAAAATTCGAATTTAGTGTAAAGAATTCGGAAGGAAGACGTAGAAGCATAAATTGAGCAATAGAGGGAGGGAGCGATAGAGACAGAGGTAGAGATAAGAGAATTGAAAAAAAAAATGGTTGAGGTAGAAATAGAGATGGAGAAGGAGAGAAAGAGATTTATGTTCCAGAGAGAGAGAGAGAGAGAGAAAGAGAGAGAGAGAGAGAGAGTACAGTAGCATGGGTAAAAAGAAAAATGAAGAGTAGAGAGAGACTGAGATAGAGGCAGGGACAGAAAGGGAGACGAATTAATCGGAAACAAAGATCGAGGAAAAGGGAGAACAATTGTTAAATATAAGAAAGAAGAGGAGATTGAAGAAAACATGAAAATAAGATTGAATAAGAGAGAAATTTGAGGTAAAATATAAGGATGGTTGTTATGCTGAAATATGGTGAAAGAATAAGTGATATATATATATATATATATATATATATATATATATATATATTACAGAATCTGAAGGAAAAAAATAGTCAGAAGGGATGGAAAAGGAGGTGAAAGGTGATGAATGATGCTAGAGAGGGCGAGAAATTAGAATAAGTCAGAACAAAGAAGTAAAAAAAAAGGAAACTAAAAATGAGTTGAGAAATGGACGGTTTAAGGGGTTAGAATTTTGATAGCATTCGCCCAAATTAAATATGGAAATGAAAACCAAATAGAGAATCTTTTCATTTTCACTCCTTTCAACGATTTATCTCCGAATGCTATTTATAGCGTGCATCTTTCTGATTACTATGCATGTATTCCATGGAATTCCTTCGCCTACAGCTAATATTTTAATGATATGTTTCATTATGTTTAATTCAAATTATTATCAAAGCCTGACTTTATTAAAACTATAACTGGAATATC
>OY757914.1:30486480-30643490 GCA_963585895.1 Sepioteuthis lessoniana
GATAGATAGACAGCTAATCAATACATCTAAAAGAGAGAAAGAGAGAGGGAGATTGTGGAGTATATGAAGTAAGAGAGTAACAGAAAAATGGGAGATCGAATATTTTGAACGGAGGGGAAACATGTTGATTTACAAAGGAGTGGAAGAGTCTCTGTGGCATTTTGGGTAACAAGCCTCGAACTCGAGTTATGATGTCACATTCACTTTTGAACTAATACCCTTAGAAAAGCAATGAACCCTGTTATTTCCCCTGCTATAAGTTAAGTAGTACAACACCTACCCATTTACAAAAATAGAATAGGCATTAAATAACCCACTATGGATAATATGCCGTTAAAAAAAGAAACCAATATACAGAAGAGGATTTGCTTGAGCAGACAGACAGACACACACACACACACAAACAAATAATTGTATGCAAAAATGAGTGATTGAGTGAGTGTTTTTTTAAATAGAGAGAGAGGGGGAAAGTCAGAGAGAGAGAGAGAGAGAGAGAGATAGCTGACAAAAGAAGAAAAAAGAAATAGAGAACGAATGTTTTGAACGGTGGAAAAAACAAGGACATTATGTTGAAAACACACACAAACACCAACACACACACACCAACACACACACACACACATACGTGCGCACAAACAAAGACGACCTGGAACTGTATGCAAATGTGTGTAAGTTAGAGAATGTTTTTGATATTTATATGAATACATACACACACACATATACATATATACATTCAGAGAGAGAGAGAGAGAGAGAGAGAGAGAGAGAGAGAAGTAGTGAGAATTATGAATTGAGATGGCAACTGAAGAGGAAGAAAATTTTTAAAAATCGAATATTTTGAATGGAGGAATATTGATAATAATCTTTAAAAAGTGGTTTTGTTGAATGGATTCAAAGAGAAACAAGAATTGTATGCTAATTTGTGTGTGTGTGTGTGTGTGTGTGTGTGTGTGTGTGTGTGTGTGTGTGAAAGAGAGAGAGAGAGAGAGAGAGAGAGAGAGAGAGAGAGAGAGAGAGAGAGAGAGAGAGAGAGAATTTATAAATTGAGAAAGAAAACTATAAAATGAGACTGTAACAGAAGCCAAAAAACAGTTCAGTACTTAGATAAGTGACCACTTAGAAACATTAAGAAAATACTGCAACAATTGGATTACGTGTTTCGAAAAATGCAAATCTTTGTAAATAACTTCTAACAGGCACCTTCAAGTAGGCAAAAAAATGCAGGACTGTTGGGAGTTTTAATCTAAGAAAACCAAACTTGACATTACAAGATCTGCGTAGACTGTCGAGAAATGATCAAAAATTTTCTCAAGAAAGCAACAATCATTTCGACAAAACATCACATCAGATTAGCACGTTAACCACGTTCACATTTGGTTCCTAACTACTTTCGTTTATTCATTTGTTTTTCTCAAAGCACAAATTCCATAGAGAAGTCTGGAACGATATTAGGAAGAACACAATGTGGCAGCTGACTGTGATTCTGCAGGCGCACGTGGCAGTTTGACTAAAAATTAAAGAGTATGTAAGAAGAATGGATTGAACTATAAGGATTACCAAGAATGGATCAAAAATATTTTTGTGTATGTCTGATTAGTTTTCTTTTATATTAGATATCTTGATCTTCTTGTGAGTGCCCAAAAGCTGTCGAATTCGCCGACTGCATCTCTTCAGAGGGGTAACTCTATCAACGAGTGTTCTGTATATGACACTAAACCATCCGATTGTTTTGTTTTGTTTTATGACATATGAAACATTGTAGGTTATTTAATGCTGAATCCATTTTTATACATAAAAAGAGTTCTATTTGAAACAATTCAGTTTAGCATAAGTACACAATTTCAATGTCAAAACACCAGTTCCATTTTTTTTTTAAATCAGTTTAGCATGAATACACAATTTAGTTCTATTTGACCCATTCATAGGACTCTATCATGTGCTATCATTCCAGGCTACAGTGGACCCTAAAACAATGGCAGCAGAGGGTTACACTGCATTCCCCCAAAGCTCCAGCATTTCTGGAACCTCACTATCAGATTGCTTAGTGTCATATCGTGGACACTTGTTCGACGGGGGTCTTACTCCTATGCAGAGAAGCAATCTTTGTATTCTACAGCCCCAGCCGACTTGGCAAACCATCTGATGGTGAAGCTTCCGTCCTGAAGCTCTGGGGAATGTGCAGTAACCCTTCCTCGCCATTTCTACCAGATCCAATTTAACTCGGAGTGGTTACACCTGTTAAGGTCACATGTATATGTCAAATAAAACTGTTTAAGCATTTTCTGTGCCCTAACAAATGACTGGTGTTAATTTAAATTGCTAGAGTTATATAGCAATACATTTGAATGAGGGCGAGTAAATCTATTCGTTTTGTACCGTTTCCAGTATTGCTATTTAAGAGTTCAAACATATGATTAGTATCAAATAGCATTATTAGTGCTAGGTTAAAATCCCAGGAACCGATTAAATGTGTGCAAAAATTGAATTATTGCTATTACATCGCAATTCTTGGAACTATTTTTACTGAGTGTAAATAAAAAAAGTGTTGAATAGAATTATTTGTATTTGTCACCAATACTTGAAACCATTTGAATATGTTCTAACAATGGAAAATCTTAATTTTATGCAAACAGATTAGTTCTAACGCATTTAAAGTTAAAATTACCCTCAAACTATTCACTAAAAAATCATATATGGGAGTACAAACAAATAATCGATGTTTAAGTAAATCCTTTGTGTTACATAACAATACTTGAAACCATATAACAATGTGCAAAAAATGAGCTTAGGAGTCGTTTAAAGAGATACCAACATATACTTGTTATATATATATATATATATATATATATATATATATATATATATATATATATGTGTGTGTGTGTGTGTGTGTGTATGTGTGTGTGTGTGTGTGTGTGTGTATATGTATGTATGTATGTAAAATTCATTTTTCCGTTGTAGGTCCAAAGAGGGGAATATTTTAAAAGTAATAGATCCACAAAAAGATTTGCATTTTTTAAATAATAATTCATTTTGTTCTTACATACGTATATGTTTCTAGATTCTTATTTTCACCAGAGAAAATATATTGCACAAGGCTATATGAATGGAGTTCCCAATGAGAATCGAACTCAATCGTATAGGTTTTTCAGTGGAATATTTTTTCAGGTTTTGTATGGGTTTTTATAAAGGTCCCTGTTGTGAGTAAGTTATTTTTCCTCCTCCTTCCTTTCCTTTTCTTAGATTCTATCTATCGGTGTGATGTACAAATAGGATTTGGCATCAAATAATCTACAAGAATTTATATGCCATAAAAAAACAACCATGCAACTTTCTTGGAAGTGAGAGACATACAGACAGATTACATACGAAAAAACGTTGTTCAGTCGGCTGGGGCTGTAGAATACACTGACACCCCCAACGGGTGTCCTGAATATGTCACTAAACGATCTGATGGTGAGGTTCCATTGGTGGAGCGAAGCACCCATTCATTGTCATTGTTCCCAAGTTCACTTTTGCCCGGAATGTTCGCACTTGGCCTGGTCCTATCCATGAATTAATTAGAACTAAACGGCATACTTATGCTGAACTGAATTGTTTGAATCAAAACTGTTTGACTAAACTGAATAGCTTGAAATAGAAATGTTTTTGACACTCAAACTGTACTTTTACTAAAATGAATTGTTTGAAATGTAACTGATTTTAACATTGAAAATGCACTTAACGTTAAACTGAATAGTTCAACATAGAACTAGTTTGACATTTAACTGTGAGTAAATATAATCTATACTGATACAAAACTGAATTAGCAGAATAAGAAATGTTGGAATAGAAATAGAAATGTTTTCGACCATTAAACTCTATACTCATGTTAAAGTGAATTGTTTGAAATAGAAATGATATTTGTATAAAAATAGATTTGGTGTTTAATAACTTACAAAGGTTGATATGCCATAAAACCCAACCAACTAAACCAAACTAAACAAAAAGACGTTTATATAGGTTTGTACTTACCAAAATCCTATGCCACAGTTAAGAAATGACTTAATGTTAATTTATATGGAATAAAGCTGGTTCGAATTTAGTGTCTTTTTTCTGATAGCTTAGTCACTTAAGATGGTCAAAACAATCCTGTCTGAGTTAATTATTGGCCATAGCTGGGTGGTGGGTGCAGTTGGATTTATGTTGTCTTTTTTAAAGAACTGCAACGTGAAGTGAAATGCAGACAATGCCATTCAAGATTCGAAGTCAAGTCTATTTGAAGTGACAATAACTGTTACCCCAGGAGCAGTTATCATAGCTTACAAGATGAAACATTACCAACTTCAGCACGAGAAAACTTGATCAAGTACTTTTGATTAGCTGAACTCAACGAATTTGCACATGCTATGGTCATAATTTATATATATATATAGTCTATAGGACTTTACACTCCTATAAATTATTTTGGGCGGTATACCACTTGTTCCCACAAAGATGGCGGACGCTCACTTATTCAGTCTCGGGAAACCATGGGCCAGGAGGACCACGTGACATGTTTAAAACTACGTCCGCGCGTAAATTCAAGTCCTGCATTTCTGAGCCACTTACAAGACGCGTATTTTCGATAAATACGTCGTCTTCAAACACCCTTGTTCTCTTTGACCAAATTTCTCCGCAGCAGCAACACACTCCCTTCAGCGTGAATACAGGAGAGAAAAGCAACACCATGCATGGGTCTCGCAGACATTCATATTATACAAGGACTATGAGACGCTTTCCAGTTTCAGTGAAACTGTCCGTTTCTAACCATAAAAAAAGACATTTTAAACATGTAATTCATTTATAGCCTAGTTGTGTTAGACACACACACACACACACACACACTCACACATATACACACACTATTATTTTGTTAGTAGAGTTAGTAATTTCTTTCATGTATCAATGTAAGTTTTATTGTTATAGTATATAAATTTGTTTTTGTTTGTCGCCTTGTTTTAAATGTTCATTTTGTCCGCGCCGTTTTACAACCTTTATTTGTTTCATATCTTTTACTCATTTGTTGCATATCTTCCTTCATTTACCACTTTATCCATGTGCCTATATTATGTCATATACTACCTTTTATTCTAAACTAAAGCATCAAACTTGTGGAGAAGCATAAATATTAAACCCTTATTTTAAATATCAAAATCAACATCAATATAGTCGGGGACCAAATAAATACATTCACTCACTCCCTACAAGTCTAACGAAAAGTTGGACGGGTTTCGATCCCGGCTTCGAGCGTCCTGCGTGTCTAGCCACACTGAAGAGTTCTGATAGAACGAAACAGTCTGTCTGTGGATGACAATATATACGCTCCCCCATGGGGGTTGAGCACTCTGGCGAAGGAATTGTCGGCCGCCGTTAGCTTAATGCAAAGCTCTTCGAAAGAATTGAGCACTCTGGTAGCCGATAGGGTATAAAAAATGTAAACAAACGGCTGCTGCTAAATAAATACCTTAAAAATTCCCTTAGCCAACGTGGTCCGCTTGGTGGCCGAGAGGTCTGAAACTTAGTCTAACGTAAAGTTGGACGGGTTTCGATCCCGGCCTCGTGCGTCCTGCGTGTCTAGCCATACTGAAGAGTTCTGATAGAACGAAACAGTCTGTCTGTGGATGACTATATATATATGGTGACGAGATTAATATGCCTAAATCAAGAAGAAACTCGTATTATTGTAATTGAGAACCGGGACCGATAGGTAGGTATGTTAGGTAAGTCATAAGACTACCCGGCCTGGAAAAAAATTGAAATGGGAACAATTGATGTATTTTGTCAATCTCGACTGTAGAGAGCCCAGTCGACTAGGGCTGTAGAATACACCGACTGCATCTCTGCAGAATAGGAAGACTGCCGCAACGTGTGTCCTGGATATGACATTAAACCACCTGATGTTGAGGCTCCAGTAATACTTGAGCTTTGGTAAATGAGGAGTATCGCTTCATTGCCATCGCTGCCAAGTCTAATCTATCTAGGATTAGTAGCACCTGATAGGGTCTAAATAAACTGTTTGAAATTTAACCTAAACGTTAACAAATGACTTATGCTCAATTGAATTGTTTGAAATAAAACAGTTTGATCATTTAACTGTGTTTTACCAAATGGCTGATGTTTAATTTAATTGATAGTGATACATTGCAATACTTGGAACTTTTTTTTACTTATGTTTGTTTTTTTTGTTTTTTTTAGGTTTTACGGCATATCAACCTTAATAGATTTTCAATGCCAAATCCATTTTATACTAATAAGCAGTTCTACTTTAAACAGTTCAGTTTAGCATTAGTACAGAGTTTTATTGTCAAAAACATTTTTATTTCAAGCAATTCAGTTTAGTCCAACAGTTCTATTTTTTAAAAAATCAGTTAAGCATAAGTACAGTTGTTTTTTCTAAACAGTTCTATTTCAAACAATTCAGTTCAGTAAAAATATATTTCCAATGTCAAAAAAAGTTCAATTTTAAATAATTCAGATTAGCATACAAAAACGATTCTATTTCAAACAATTCAGATTATAATAATTGAGTTCAAGCAATTTAGTTTAGCATAAGTGCGCAGTTTTGTTCTATTTGACCCATAGATAGGACCTTATAAGTGTTATGAAATAGCCGAGGGATTTCGGTTCATGCCTTTGAGTTTAGTTAGGCTGAGAACCTTTCGGCTCAGCACATGAGTTGGTTGGGTGTAAGATTGAAGCAGGTGTTAACGCGGGTGCGCGCGAGCGGATGGAGGTGTCACTCAGATGTCATAACAGTCCGAGAGGATACTGGGTGACAAGGTGCGGGTGACGTCAAGCACCGGAAGCACGCGGAAGTTTGTGTGAGAATTTGAAGAAAATAAGAGTCGGGTTTTAGACGCCAAACGAGAAGGATCGATTTTGGAGCTCGCAGGCGCGAGGCGAACGTGTGCCCGATGGGGGCCGCTGGAGTTGGGGGCCAAATGAATAAGACAGCATAGAAGATTGTGTCTCTCCTCCTTACGTCGAAACCTTTAACTCAAAGTTAATAAAAAGGTTTCATACCTGAACAAGAAGTCGTTACGTGTTTTCGAATTCCGAGATTCCTATGTCTTTATATGTTCTATCGTTATGAACATTACATGTCTATTTCCCACATGGCCATATTCATGTATATGGCTACGCAACATAAGGAGCTACCACTCCGGGCTACAGTGGCCCTGAGAGTGATGGTAATGAAGGGGCACTCCGTATTCCTGAAAGTAACAACATTACTGGAGCCTAACTATCTGATTGTGCAGTGTCATATCTAGAACACTCGTTGGAGAGGTATTACTCCTTGCAGAGGTGCAGACGGTGTGTTCAACAGCCTCTCCTTTCACCAGCCGACTGGGCAGTTATTGACTTATGTTTACAAATCATATCAACAAAAAGTAAAGAAACCGGATTGCGATGATATACCATATAGCTAAACCAAACCAAATTAAACCAAATGCCTCTAGATTAACCATATTTACCAACCCCTCCGCTCGGGCAGGATATAACACAAGGTCGGTTTTTAACTGGTTTGCATTCAGAGCTTTCCTTCTCTTAGACTAGTAGCCTCACCAAGGCTGAAAAACCTAGTCTGCCCTATTATTTACCCTAAGCTGGAGGGAGAATAATTGGATTCATACCTTTCCCAAGGGTATTAGTGCTATGTGAAATGCAATCAGTCTCGTCCGGGATTTGAACTCGTGTCACCGTGTTCATTTCCTACGACGATAACCATTACACCACAAGCACCTCTGCAAATGCCTCTAGATTAACGACGTGAATGAGTTTTATTACCTCTTCATTTTGTTGGAGCCGTGTTTCTTTTTTGTTAACATATTTAACGGCTTCCGTGGTCTACAAGAGGTGTCTTTTTAATTGTATACTAATTTGAATATCTAGGCTCTAACTGGTATTTGTTTAGCAATGCAATTATCCGAATTATTTTATTGTTTTTTCTTCAACTTCGGGTTATATCATTTTATTTTGCTCTGAATAAGATTGGAGAAAAATCTGCTGTGCTTCTACAAAGGAGGTTTAAGCATTAGATAATCCACGAAAATGGATTTGCCACAAAAAAAAGAAAAGATATTAAAACCAAGTGACCAAGTTGAAATGGTAAGTGCTCAGCCAAAAAAAAAATAGTTTTACTTTTGCATTCTTTTAGTTTTAAAAATGCTTTTTTGTCCACTTCTAATATATGAGCACGGGTAAAAACATCTTCATATTGTGGCATGCGTCTTAAAATCAATAAGACTAATGCAACAGACAAAAAGAAAAGATACAAGTCAATACCAATTCCAAATCAAGAAGCAGAAATCCTTTAGGCAGTGTCGTGCTGACTTCAGCATCATTCTGGTAACTTTTATGACGACACGACTTTTAAACTGTATCGGTCCCTTTGCCTCCCTCGTTAGACACTATTAACACTGAGAGCAGAAGCTTGATGCATGGGAGATATCCGGGCCTCCAGTTAACTCAAACACTGTTCGTGTCTACATCCAGAAGTAGATCTGTTATCTGTCATCTCACGAGAATAACAGAAACCAACGTATTATATTCCATTGCTCTTTTAGAATTAATATATACATATATATATATATATATATATATATATATATATATATATATATATATATATATAATGATTTAAACCTATAACATGTGCGCATTTAACCAACTACTCCGTTTGAGAAGGATGTGATATATAATTAATTCTTAAGCGATGATTACCGGCTTGAATTCTAAGTGTTCCTTCTCTATAAAAAAAAGTTAAAGAGCTGTTTGATAAAGTATTCATTCATAGCTCCATGGTGAATAGTTTGGTGCATTCCTTTCTCCAATGTATTCGTGCTACATGAAATGCAAACAGGTTAGGCAGACCTGTCCATTTTCTGTAACGATAATCGTTACACTACAGGCGCCTCAAAAACTACAACTTGTACACCTAATGTATATATGCACTTGCAGCATCAGCACATATATCATAGCGATCGGTTTCTATACCAACTATATCAAATAATTTTAACGCCTTGTCAACTCCTCTTGCAGTATTTTATACTAAAGAGTTTGAGAATGGTATTCATTGTATAATTACATGAATAAAGATGCAATAAAGGTTTTGTTTCTAAAAATATAACTCTCTCTTCCTTATAACTCGAAAGTCTGAAAGAGAGGAACGACTCGGACTAAGGCTGACAGAGGACTGCTATATTGACACTTTTCTTAACCACATTTTGAGTATATATTCAGGGCCTTATGTCTTTGATACTTTGACGGGAGGTTTTCAGCCGGGACCGCCTCTCTCCACTTTGTGGACTTGCTGACATCTCTCCGAATCCAACAGACTTAACTGCCTTTCTGACTGTATACATAATTTCATAAAGCCTACGTATTCCTTCCCGTTCTCTTTCCGTCTATCAACCCAGGTGGTCACCCGCTATCCATTTGTTTACACAGCTGGAACATCATGTTTAGAAATCCCTTACTGACGGTTCTGTCAAAGCTCACTATGCAACACAAGTAACTATCTTTAATACAAATGATTTACAGTTATATAAAATCAAACATTCCTGTCGAATATATAAAAAAAATCAACGGATCAATTTGACAAAAATATGGGACACTCATAGGTACTAGTACTTCGGGTCAGAGTGGACCTGAGAGTAATGGCAATAAAGGTGTAATCTTCCTCATAGAGATCTCCAGAATTGGAGCAACACTATCAGTTACAGTGTAGTAATATACCTAGAGATATCCATTTAAGGATGAGGTCTTAACTTTTCCAGACCATATATACAGCTTATTCTACGATCGACCAGCAGAGTGGAATGTTGTATTTGGTTTATATGTTTAACGGCAAATTTGATTATTTTGAAAATGAAATAAAATTTTAAAAAATAAGTAAAGACAAAAAGAAAGAAGTCAATGTCTTGGAAACATGCAGACATTGTGGTAAAGAAAAAAAATTCCTGGCGCAATAATCAGAAAACAAAGCGATGCTGACAGTTTTCTTGAACATAAGAGAAACCATAACAATTGCTTCCTTCGAATAAGGTGCAACTGTTAATAATATTTCTTACTGTCAAATTTTTGGCAATATTTCTCGCTCCTTTAGCAACTATCGTCATGGCTTTTTTTAAATGATATTTTAAAAGACAATTCAGTGCCAATTCTCGTTCATTTTTGCTCAGCAGTCAGGATCCTCTTCAATTTACAGTTTTTGGTGAAGCACAGGATTCTTAAAGTGCAGTGTCATCATTACATATATAGAGTTTCGAAGAAGGTTTTCTCGTTTCGTTAACTGAAAATCAATCTCAGCTATATGAGTTGTAATGTCGTGGGCATTAATTGATATATATATATATATATATATATATATATATATATATATATATATATATATATATATATCGGGCAATTTTATCTCTGTCAGAATAAGCAAGAAATGGCAATATGACCCCTTGCAAAAATTCTGAAATTTGCATACTTTCGGAATGTTCACATTTTTTTTATTTAGCAGTAAATAAACTAGTAATAGATGTCACAAAACATTCTAATATCATTCGAGCTTCATTACATATTCCTTAAGCAAACTAAATGAACTTATTTAAATGAATGGTATCTTAGGGTTTTGATTTAGAAATGAGACCCTCAATTTGTAAAATAGCAAAAAAAAAAGGTAATTCCATATTCTCCAAATTTTAGAACTGGAGCCTCACGACCAGCAGCATTTAGGTTTCACACATAGAACTCCCACTTTAAGTCTGCAAAGAAAGAGTCCGGTGTATTCTAGACTCCATGTTCGATATCAGTCAACTACTCCTGACGGATGTTTAAACCTATGTTCGAGATTTAAGACATGTGGTGTAGGATTATTGTCTTCGGAAATGGACTGAGTTCAAATCCTGAATGAGGTAGATTTCGTTTCACAAATGTCCTTGAGAAATGCATTTTTCAAACCTTTTGTCCCTGCCATCTATCTGTGTCGAAGGGGTTGGGTAAATACCTAATTCGAGATTTCAAAAGAATAAAGACTTTGAGAGAAAAACATTGCTCAATATTTTTATACAAGGGACTCCTAACATCAAATGAGTCAAAATCCATTTAGTTTACAAAATCTTATTTCTGTTTCAGTTCGTTTTTCACCGATCGGTAAGACCAAAGATCCTCAATATCATCCGGATCTTTGTTGTCTTTCACTGATGCTGCAGGAGTAAACCTTGATTACCTGCATTCGTGGCCTCGTCTATTGCACAACAATTGTCAAAATAATCTTTAGTAAAATAGAAGCGATATCCGTAATTTTTAGTTTGTCTCTCCATCAAATATTGATTCCTTACGCACATTCTGTTCGGAGTGGCATTCAACTCAATAGCTATTTTCTCTTCCAATTTCGTAGTAAAATGACTTGAAGAACTACCTTTTCTCTAGCAGACAAGATATACTGTGGGACGCTAGAAGAGAAACAGGGGCAAATGTATGAATCGATATTAAGTCCATTTCATTTTTTATCGTATTAGGGCGGTATTTACTACGCGATAAGCCGGTCGTATTGCTCATCGATCGACCATAAAAGTCTTTTTTGCCGGGCTTTAGCCGAGGCGGAGATGTTTAGAAGTGAATAAATTAAAAGTAATAAAAGTGTGAAAAGGAAAGAGGCATGAAAGACGGAGGATGATGAAGGAGTATAAGAAGTGAATATTGAAATGAATAAGAGAGGAAATAAAGAAGAAGAAGAAGAAGAAGAAGAAGAAGAAGAAGAAGAAGAAGAAGAAGAAGAAGAATGAATGAATGAATATATGAAGAAAAAATAAAAATAGAAGAAAAGTTGAATTTAATGCATTTTGAGTTGGCCAGAGGGCTAAAAGATCTATGGAACGTGATGATGACAGTGATACCACTTGTGATTGGCGTACTAAGAACAGTTCCCCAAACTAGGAAAGAGGGCTTGCGACTCAGAAATCAGCAGAATAAATTAAACTATCCAGGTTACATGATTGTTGAGTTCATTCAGAATTCTAAAAAGAGTCCTGGATACTTAAGAAAACATGAATTCACTGAGACACCAGCAAAAAGCCACCAGCTAAAACTGGTAAGAAAACATGCAAAGAGTAAAATAATAATAATAATAATAATAATAATAATAATAATAAGAAGAAGAAGAAGAAGAAGAAGAAGAAGAAGAAAAGGAGAAAGGAAAAACCTATAAGGGAAAAAGAAAATAAAGACAGTTCTAGAATATTAGAGAAAAAGAAAACAGAGAGAGAGAGAGGGAGAGAGAGAGAGTGAGAGAGAGAATGAGAGAGAGGGAGAGGGGGGAAAGTAGGTTTTTTTTTGTGTGTGTGTGTGTGTAAGAGAAGAAAAGAAGTTGAAAAAAGAAAAGATAAAAAGAAATTTTTATATTAAGAAAATCGATCGATTAGGAAGAAAATCTACAATACAATTTCAATGAAGAAATAAAGATAAATGAATAAATAAATAAATGAATGAATGAATAAATAAATAAATAATAAACGAGGGGCGAATATCTCTGTTCAGTAAATATAATGAAAGGGTACTAGAAAGAAGCGGATATCTATTGAAGTTGAGTAAGAGGATTTTGGCTAAAGCGTGATGATAAAATAAATGAGATAATAAAAGAAGAAGAAGAAGAAGAAGAAGAAGAAGAAGAAGAAGAAGAAGAAGAAGAAGAAGAAGAAGACCTAAACATTAATAAAAAATGTTAAGTGAAGACAGAGAACGTACTAAAAAATGGATACGGTAAAAAAAAAGAATCTGGAGAGAAAAGACACAAGTGAAATCAAATAGGAAGAATTTCAATAATGGTAAAAGTTAATGAGAAAGAAAGAAGGAAGGAAAGAAAGAAAGACATTTATATCTAAAAAAGAAAGAAAGAAACTTCACTCTAAGAAAGAAAGAAAGAAAGAAAGAAAGAAACGTCATTCAAAGAAAGAAAGAAAAAAAGAAAGAAAGAAATGTCACTCGAAGAAAAAAAGAAAGAAAGAAATGTCACTCGAAGAAAGAAAGAAAAAAAGAAAGAGAAACATCACTCTAAGAAAGAAAGAAAGAAAGAAAGAAAGAAAGAAAGAAAGAAACCTCACTCTAAGAAAGAAAGAAAAAAGAGAGATATAAACATCACTCTAAGAAAGAAAGAAAGGAAGAAAAATGTCACTCTAAGAAAGAAAGAAAAAAAAGAAAGAGAGAACCATCATTCTAAGAAATACAAAAAAAGAAAGAAAGAAAGAAAGAGAGAAAGAACGAAGGAATACTTGAGAATTATAAGGAAAACAAATTGTTAAAGATAAGATTGAAAAAATAAAACGGAAAACAACAAGGAATTTAAAATATCCAAAAATGAAAGGGAAAAATCTTTTAATTAATTAACAGGTCAACTATTATAGGGTTATTTTATGTTTAGAAGTTAGGGAACCTCATTCATTGTGCGTTCATTTTTACATAAGAATTTGGATGGAAAAAGAGAGGTATCAAAGAAGAATAGTGTCGCGAAATAATATTCGAGCGAGAGAACTGATATCAGAGAGAAGAATCTGGAGAAGAAACGATTGAAAAAGAATCGGAACTAGAATAACCTTACTCGTCTACAGTAGGAAACAAGAAAAACAAGAACAAGAAGAGAAAGAAGGAGGAGGAGGAGGAATGTCGTTCAAGTACAAGTGGTGCAGCCATACAGTAATACTGATACAGCTACTACTTGGAAGAAATTCCATTTTATGTTATCAGAAAGATCAGATTTCCATATAAAAATGGCGATTCAAAAGAAGTACTGGCTTTAAACATGTATTTATTGACATACCTTTAATTTGAGAAGAAGAATACTAATTTAAGAGGCTTGCCATTTAATGGGGTGATGTCATCATCTTTATTAAAACGCATGCACTGTGTTTTATCTGAGTGCACGTTGCAACTGTTAGATAGCCAGATATGGATATGTGAAACGTACATAGAATGTTTATAACATATATACGTAAAACATAGGAATCCCGAAAGACGAAAACACTTACGACTTCTTAGTTCAGGTACGAAACTTTTTATAACCTTTGAATTTAAAGGTTCTTCGACATATGGAGAGAGATACACATTCTTTCTATTCTGGCTTTTCCATCTGCCCCCACCCAACATGTGTGGCACCCGCCACAAGGCCACTGGCCTGGCTTCGAAAAGCGAAAGTCAACCGTCCTCTTCCGAGGCGGTACTCAACTCAACTAACTGACTTTTTCAAATCTCACAAAATTCTCCGCGGGCTTCCGGTGCATGACGTCATTCCCATCTCCTTGTCTGTGATTTTTATTTTGACATCTCTGAATGACACGTCCGCCCCGCGCGCACGCTTGTGAGCACCTGCGTTCATGCTGCACCGAGCTAACCCATGCACTGAGCCAAGAAATTCTCAGCCTAACAAAACCAAAAGCAAGATATATAAAACGAAATCTCTCGGCCATTATGTTACACAACCAATGCCTGGTCCAGCTTATGTGGCAGAGATTCGGTTTGAGAAGGTGCATTTGCAAGAGAAATATACTCCCACTTCTTATCAAACAAGAAAATCTAATTCAGATTTTTGTCTAAATTACTGTACAGCTGAGACCCATACAGTGTTGAGAGGTGCGAGCGAAATCTAAAATCAGGTAGACGCATTGAACAACACTCGTTTGTTTTGGTTCAGTTTTACGGTATATCAACCATGGCAGGTTATTTAATGTCAAATCCATTTTACACATGTAAACAAATCTATTTCAAACAATTCCGTTTAGCATAGGCAAAGAGTATAGTACTATGTGATTCATAGATAGAATACTATAAGATACTACTATAGAACTGGGACCGTCGTTAATAAAGGGATACTCGTCATTTCCCTAAGTTTCAGCACAACTGGACCTCACATCCAGGATACTCTTTGGAGTCTTACCCCTCTGCAGAGATGCAATCCATGTATTTAGTAGCTCTAGCCGACTGGGCCAGAACCACGCTTATATATATATATATATATATATATATATATATAAAATTTTAACACGACATGTAATGCAAAAAATACAATATTTTCAAGTATGTTTATGAAAAAGGATATAAAATCATATCAATTATTAAAAATGAAAATAAATAGAAGGATGCACACATGCAGTGATGGACTAAAACATGTAATCTGTGTTTAGAAGAAAAATATCGAGTGGTAACGTCCTCCAAAGTACAGAAACTGTTTACAAAGAAGACTGAAGTGGTCGGAAAATGCAAATATGTCAACAGATACATTTTTATAACACCAACACAAAAACCAACCTTTACTCAATTTATTATTTGTATATTTTTTTAAATTTTTATCCTTTCTAAAATCATTTTTAATCTGTTAATTTGATTTTCATATTTTTGGACGCACAATATATAAATGCTAGCATGTTTTACAAAAGACTACAACCTGCAGTATGTTTTCTTCCGACATTAATCCGTTTTTCATGGAGATATATTTGCAATAAATGTGGTTTAACATAATTTTGTATGCCATTACTATATATATATATATATATATATATATATATATATATATAAAAAATAAACAAAAAGAAAAAAAGTCACTTCCCTGATGTCATTATAAGTTTATTTCTGATCATGATGACCATCATCAGATGTACGAATAATTCGTTTTCGTATTTTCGTTTTTATCTTTTAGAAGTGGGCAGTTTCTTTTTGCGATATCTATCTATCTATCTATATGCGTGTATATATTGTATATCTGTTTATATTGGGAAAAGTAACTTCTGAAAGATGAAAACGAAAGGATAGATAGATAGATAGATAGATAGATAGATAGATAGATAGATAGATAGATTTTGCAAAAAGAAACTGACGATATCTGAAAGATAAAAACAAATATACAAGAGCGATCTCGACATAGAACAAGGTAATACAAGTAGCACTCTGTTTTTAGAACGGAATAGAATAGCTTAAGTTTCCTACATTCATTTCATCAAAAAGATCTTCCGTAAAGTTGCATTTTATATTCTTTACTTGCATTTTTTCTACTTCTTTCTTCTGTCTTTTCTTCTGCTCTCTCTCTCTCTCTCTCTCTCTCTCTCTCTCTCTCTCTGTCTATCTGTGTCTTTCTGTATCTCTAAATTCGTTTCTTTGTCTCTCTGTCTCTCTAAGAAGGATCCATTTGATGCGCGAACTTCAAATTGGCTTATAGGTGCAATGACAGTAAGAGAGAAAGCATTGACTTTTAGAAATAATAAATACGTCCTTTTCCATTCTTAATATGATTACGTGCGCTTTAAGTGCGTTTTAAGTGCAGATTACGTTACTGACGGGGCTATAAATCTTCTAAGAATCTTTTTGGAAAGATTATTTAAGCTAAATATACCCTTCAGCGAGAATAGACAAAAAAAGAAAAGAATTAAAAGAAAAAAAGAAAAAGAATAAAAGAAGAGACAACTAGTGACCACACGCAAAAGCATTCCCCTAGAGCGTGGTTGAAAATTTCAACACAAAGACAGAAATTCTCACTCAAAATATTAATGGCTATTTCGTTCTTGTTGGCACATACCTAAGCAAGTACAAGGAAATTTTACTTATGTAATGTCTGAAAATTTTTATCATCGAATTAGCAACTTCGATATTACAAATTTTCCGTCAGTAGACAAGGTAATGCATGAAACACCCCCCATATATATACATATACATATATATATATATATATATATATATATATATATATATATATATATGTTATGGGGATATATCCTACCATACCCCAAAGATGGACTCCTCCAACCTAAAAATATTCTCCGAGCTTAGCTCGCTCGGTGTAGACAAGTTCTCGTTCCTTACGAGACATTTGACAGACGGACTGCAAGCCGAGCACGGCTAGTACTTCCTTTGTATAACTTCCCTTTTCTGCTAATACAATAACGTTCACCTATCACCCGCTGTTTTTGTTGTTCTTCCACCGGTTTTATCTGAAGACCACAATATATATATATATATATATATATATATATATATATATGTATAACTCTGTTCTCAGGGAGATCGTTTCGGTTAAACCAAGCAAGGAAACTTCAGTTATTTTTTTTTTTGTCTTTTGTGAAACAATGATTGCAATGATCCTGATTCAAATATTTTGATAAATCAATTTCATCACTTTCAAAATACACGAATGAGACAAACGTTTTGCTGTATTTTGATAGACGTTTTCTGTCTGCATATAACGTGACCGATATGATTCTTTTCCTGGTAGGTACCCGTTGTTATCAATAGTATCGGGGTAGTTCTTGCGCTGACCAGTTGCGCGTCGCTTAACTCTCTGGTTGATTTGAAAGCAGCAGGCATGTATGTGTAGATTAGTAAAATTCAGGAAAATATTATTCACGTGTTCGAACTGGACCATAACTCAACCGAAGAAACTAAAACCATTTATTTTGCGGAAAGTGATTGATCATTGATTAGTACCTGGATTGTTCAAGAGATATCGCTCGGGTTGCAAGAACCTTCAAGATCTGGGAAGATCAGATATGCCTAAAACTGTGGATCTGTGGTTGTGTTCCAAACCGTAAAGGCAGATACCGTGAGTTGCACCCACCCAGAGAGTCTCAGGAGAGCTCAATATTTTACAGTCCTTTCAGGTTCTTTACCTTCAATACCACAATAGAAGGATACAAAGCTTCCAAATTATACTCCACCTTAGCAAAATATTGCCAAACTTTTGACTCACCCAAATAGTTCTTTAGGATTTTGTTTTGTTTGGTTTGGTTTGGTTTTATGACATATCAACCATTGTAAGTTATGTAATGCCAAATCCTTTTTATACATATAAAATATGATTTCTAAACACATTTTGTTGATAATTTTTTTAAACGAGATAGTTGAATGGTTTCACTGATATGTATCCCTGACAATGCAATTAACATCAGTCATTTGTCTACACACTTAGATGATAAAACAGTTCTATTCCAAACAATTCAGTTTTGCATAAGTACACAGTTTAGATATCAAATAGTTATATTCGACCTATAGATAGGGCTGTTATCAGGTGCTACCACTCTCGACCAGGGTGGACTTGGGAGCGATGGCAATGAAAGGGTACTTTTCATTTACCAAAGCTCCAACATTACTGACGCCTATGTCTCGGATTGTTTAGTTTTATCATCAGGACACTCGTTAGGGGCGTCTTAACCCTCTGCTGAGAAGTAATCGGTGTATTTTGTACCCCCATGCAGACTGGATCACTTCTTTAGGAACCACTAATTGGAAGTAGCATTATCATCAGAGACCTGTTACAACAAGAACTGAACTGTTTCACTGTTCACCCAGTATTTATTCGTTCATCAACTATATATTTATATATCTACGGATAATAACACCAGAAAACAGACTCTTAACTGTGTTTTGATTTTCTATTTTCATTCTTAATTGGTTATCAAAACATTTCGGTCGAGATTTTATTTGTTGATTGTAACTTGCATTAGGTAAGGCTTACTTCTCTTCTTTAAGTCGGGAACCTATTTTTGTTATGATTTTCATAAATAACTTTATCTTTTCATCTCTGATTTCTCATTGCAAGTAAATTAACTCGGTAAAAAAATCGACAAAAAAATCTCTCTGTGGAAAATTTCCTAAAATGCATGCATATATTTTTAGTTATTATTATTGGCATCCGATATATTCAACTACAAGATATGTTCCGAAAATAATGCTTTTATCGATTTTCATGAAAACTATCACAAATATTATGGAGTGTTTGATATAGGATTTTCTTTAGCAACAAGAAGCTATATTTGTCGCTTCTAAGAGAGTTGCTGAGCCTTCTCGACTGCTGAAGTGTAAAGCCACATTCTGTTTGTCATTACTCCCAGATCCACTTTGTCCTGGTATGATAACTCTTGTAGGTGTCCTACCCATTTATGAAATAGACCTGCTTGAGATAGCTTTCGAAATGATTTCATACTATACCTTTTTCCAGTTCAAAATGGGAGCAGTTCAGTTCCAAATGGGAATAGTTCAGTTCAAAATGGAAAAATTATTATAAGTATAAATATAAAAAAGCTGCAAATAGACAATATGGGGGTCCAGTTGTGATGGTTGTTGACAATGCCCCATGTCACTCAAACATTGAAGAAGTTTTTAGTGAAGAAGAATTTCTAGGATGTGAAGTGCTTAGGTTGGGACCATACAGTCCAATGTTTAATCCAATTGAACAATTATGGTCTTCAATCAAAGCTTAAGTCAAGCAGGAATTGGCTGCTAAAATTGGAAGTATTCTTGCAATGGAGAGAAGAGATGACTTGTCAATTACTAAACAAAGGGCAAGAGCTTTGACTTCATTAATTGAGGAAGTATTGGGAAGGGTTACACCAGAAGTATGCAATCGTTTCATAACTGGAATTCAATCCAAAATTCCTGCAGCTGTAGCATTAGAAGATGTGTTCTAATAAATGACTTGAAGAATTTTTTTAATATTATAAAATGTTAACAATTTCATTCCTAAAATAATTTATAAAATATTTTTTATATTTATACTTATAATATTTTTTCCATTTTGAACAGAACTATTCCCATTTTGAAATGAACTATTGCCATTTTGAAATGCACTATTCCCATTTTGAACTGAACTGCTCCCATTTTGAACTGGAAAAGGTATATGTTGATAATTTGTTTCTTTAAATGTTAATATATTGTCACAATATAAGAGATGTTCACCGATTTAGAATGACTGAATATTGTTTATGGGGCTAAGTGAATTTATTGGTGTTATTTGTTTCGTTTTGATGGTAGTCGTCGGTTTTGGGTTTAGATATCTGACTGTAAATGTTTCTCTCGGTGGTGTCGGCTCGCTAACAACAGACATCGCTACGTAACAGGCTTTAAAACCTTATCACCACAATTATTCACTGCTTGCGGTCACGTGAAAGTGGGTCTGTTCAGTGCTACGGTGCAGGCTGAAGTTCGATCCTTTTTCTGTGCATGAGCCACCCCTACTTTCTGTCAGGGCCTTCTTGGAATTTTTGAATTCTTTGAATTTATTTCATTTTATGCTACTTATGTTATTTTTATTTTGCCACTAACTACAAATTTGTGTATCGTATATATAGCAAAACAAGCGTTAACAATTATTTCTTTGGTAGACGAAAATTAAAAAAAAACTCTTCCAACAAAAAACAAAATAGGGGCTAGGTTAAATATTGGTCCAAGTGCACAACTGTTGGGTTAGTATCTCTTTTCACCAAAATGAAAATAAAAGATCCGATAATTAATGCATTTGACATTTACTCCCCAATAAGTGAGCAAGTGATATCGTGATTTTAAATGGATTAATGCAACAACAAAATCCCAAACCTGCTTAGTTTTTAATTTGACAGTTTGAAAGTTATGTTAGAACTAATCTCTCACTAACCTTTTAAATTTCCCTTTTAATTTTTTTCAAAGTAAATAAGTCTGTTTTACATTTTCATAAAGGAAAATTACATTTTCTAAAAAGAAAAATGTATTATACTCTCCATAACATTTTAGCACCAATGAATACATCATATTGTCAGTGATCATATGAGTAAGATAGGATTTTAAAAAAAATTCCTATTTTTGCGCAGAATCGTTCACAGAGTGCGTCTCAAGGATATCATCATCATTATCCTCAAAACTTGTTCACTGAGTGCGTGTCAAGAATATCATCATCACCAACATCATCGTTCAAGGACAGTGTCTCAAGAAGATCGTCATCATCATCATCATGAAAATTGTTCACATCTTGTTTTTCATGATATCCCTCATCATCAACATCATCATCATCGTTCATGAGTCTCAAAAATATCATCATAATCACCAAGATCATCATCATCAAAACTCGATCACTGTTTTTCCCAAGAACATCATCATCATCATCAAAATATTTTGCTGAGTTTTTCCTAAGAATGTCATCATCATCATCAGTTCATTGACTGCGCTTCAAAAATATCATCATCATCATCGTTCTCAGATTCTTTCTCAAGAATATCATCATCATTATCAAACATTTTTCCAAGAGTGTTTCTCAAGAATATCATCATCATCGTCATCATCAAACATTTTTCCAAGAGTGTTTCTCAAGAATGTCATCATCATCATTATAATAAAAAAAATTGTGCACAGAATGATTCTCATGATAATCATCATCGTCATCATCATCATCGTCATCCAAAATCGTTCAGAGAGTGTTTCTCAAGAATACCATCATCATCATCGTCCATGTACCGTATTTCAAGAATATCATGATCATCATGATCATCATCAAAAATTGTTCACATAGTGTGTCTCAAGTATATAATCATCATCATCATGAATAATCGTTCACAGACTGTTTCTCAAGAATATCAATATCATCAAAAACTATTCGCGGAGTGTGTCTCAAGAATATAATCATCATCATGTTCATCATCTAAAATTGTTCACAGATAGTTTCCCAAGAATATCGTCATCATCCTCATGAAAAATCGTTCACAGAGTGTGTCTCATGAATGTCATCATCATCATCGAGTCATACTGTTGGCACAGAGTCTATTGAGTTTCACTTTTGCCATCCGTCTCTATCAATCATCGCTTTCGGCAGGTTCTCTTGACTGTATCCAGTGTACACTGAGAGTTCATTCCTGTTGATCCTTATTAGTCTGTGTGTCCTTGTGCAAGAGACAACGGTAGAACATCAAAGTCGTGTCCAGCATATCTTGTTCGTCTTATTTATATAATCGGACTGATAAGAAAAAAATGTTAAAATAGTTCGATGTGCACCAGTTACGATTGTTATCACTGTCATACTAATGTTTCACAGCTTTTTCAACTCTGTGGTAAGTATTTGTCTGTATATTCGCTCCCTTTTATTCTCTATCTCTCATTCACCCCAACAGCAAAATCTACTCGATTGCAAAAGTTCTTTTTTTTTCTTAATTAAAACGAGAACTGCTCTTTTGCAGAGATTAGTTGATGCGCTTATATCTCAGATAATTTCGTTTGTTTTAGTTTTTGGTTTGTACATATACCATTTAGAATTATAGTCAAATTTTGTGTATCTCTTTTCTCTCACAGTCTTGCTTAATCTTACATTCCTTTTGTGTTTATTTATTGCATTCCCTTAGAGAATAAACCATTTCATCTTCTTCCTACCGAAGCTACACTTGCTATTCTGCCACTTATAAATTGTCGCTTTTATAAAATTTGTCCTTTCGGTATTATTTAGTGCTGCTTGGCCTCCATGTCAATGCACACTAAACTGAATATATGTGTTATAACCAAACAGGCGACATTTCTACACTGGACGGAACCTCTCTGAAATTGGTACACAAATTCACCTACCTAGGAAGCAGCGTCTCATCAACCCAAAAAGACATCGACACACGACGAACAAAAGCATGTACAGCTATTGATAGTCTCTCGATCATATAAAAATCAGACCTGACCGATAAAATGAAACGCAGTTTCTTCCAGGCAGCGGTCCTATCTATACTGCTATATGGATGCACTACTTGGACGCTAACTAAATGGCTGGAGAAGAAGCTAGACGGCAATTATAGAAGAATGTTGCGAGCAATATTGAACAAGTCCTGGCGGCAACACCCCACAAGGCACCAACTATACGGCCACCTGCCTCCCGTCATGAAAACTATACAAGTTAGACGAAACAGACATGCAGGACACTGCTGGAGAATCAAGGACGAACTCATCAGTAATGTACTCCTATGGGCCCTTGCATATGGCCAAGCAAAAGCGGGACAACCAGCTCGAACATACATATGCAGCTATGTGAGAATACGGGATGTAGCCCTGAAGACCTGCCAGAAGCGAAGAATGATAGAGAGAAGTGGCAAGAGAGGGTCAGGGATATCCGTGCTAGCGGCACGACATGATGATGATGATAATTGATTTTAAGTTTCTCTTTTAAAGTTTCCCCTTTCTTCGACATGTCCGGGTTTTTTCATGTGCAATCTGTAAATTTTGCCGCTTAAAATATCTATATAGCTGATTTTCTTCCCATTTCTGCAATCTAGTTTTGGGTGATTTTTCTGTTTGTCTCCATCTTGACATAATTATCTATTTTGTTCTCTTTATAATGTAGTCCTCGAGTGCTTATATTGACGCAATCTTCGAAGCTGGCGATTCCTCTTACTCCTTCTTTTCTTTTCACACTTATATTCTGTCTATGTCATCTCTCGGGTGTAAAGCCTTGTACACCACCCTTAATCATCTTGTTCGTTGGTCCATTTATCTGAGTTCCTCCCTTGTTCCTTTTTAGAATGGTATCTTACAAAGAGGACTATCCAGGTGTTTATTCATTTGGCGAAATATCTTCTAGAGGAACATTTTTTTCTTGAAGTTTTCTTGTTTTTCTGAGTTACTCTCTTCTTTCTTTCTTTCTTTCTTTCATTCTTTCTTTCTTATAACTTTCTTTCTTTCTTTTTCATAACTTCTTGATGGCATTTGCTTTCAATAACATCAGCTCCGTGTAATTATCCTAATATGAGTGATTCCTTCATTTGGCAGTTCTATTCCTTCGTTTCTCTTTTATCCTTTTTCATTGTTAGAATTGTACACTTTTCAATGACAAATTCGATATTGTTATTATTATTACTATTATTATTATTATTATTATTATTGCTATTTTTGTTGTTATCGTTTTTGTTATTGTTGTTGTTGTTTCTAAAATCGGATTAGAAATTGCTTTATTTTCTTAGTTGTAGAATATAAATGCTACTGCGTGGACAAATATTTTATGCTCTGTCACGATCTTGCAGTGTCACGATCTTATACAAGCTTACAAAAAGCAGATATTCTCTATATATTAATTACCTAAGTGAATTTATGTTTTCTGTCACATTACTCTATGTCACCAGACGATGATGTTATAAAAATAGAACTTTACTTTCTGCTGACGTATTATAACACGTGATTTAACGAAGGAAACGCTCCACAAAAAATATCAAAGAAGAAATCAACATAAACATTCCTGTATACGAAAATAAAATTGCATAAATATGTAAGGAGAGTTTTTATTTTGAGCATCTACAACATTCTTATTTTTGGTTACTGAAATGCAATGATGTCGACTTTGTAAATAATAGTTGTAAATAATATCCGTTTTAATTATGTAATATTACAATAAGTAAAAAGTTGGCGACCTTAGTCGAGAGAGAAACGAAGGCTCCCTTTTCAAAAGCTGCCACACCAAGGAGAAGAGGAGAGTGCTACTCCATTCCCTGGATTGCTACACTTTACCCTTGATCCGTACCTGATAAAGATAAGTGTTAAGCAAGGCGGCCCCAAGTACCACTTTTTGAGTCTTTAGTATGACTCAACCTGAGGTTGAACCTCGGTCTCCCGGACCATTGGCAAACACTCTAATCATTAGGACAATGGCCTGGTATATAATAAATGGTCAATAAAATCCAGATTGCTTTAGGTTAGAAGAAAATTAATTTAAAAATCTTTGGGTGTATTTACCAACGCTACAGGACAATTCGGTATTAGGACAATTTGGCACATAATAATTCAGTTCGAAGACAATTCATTACCAAACAATTCAGTACCGGCTTATTCATTACCAGGTACTTCGCTACAAGGACAATTCAGAATCGAACATTTTGGCAGTAGTGAATTTGATTTAGGAGAATTCGGGGGCTGTGGAATGCACTGACTGCACCTCTGCAGAGGGGTAAGACCCCCCCCCCTAACGAGTGTCCTGGATATGACACTAAACAATCTGATGGTGAGGTACCAGCAGTGCTGGAGCTTTGGGGAATGCGGAGTACCCCTTCATTGCCATTGGTCCCAGGTCCTATCTGGCCCGGCGTGGTAGAACCTGACAGGGCCCTATCTATGGGTTAAATAGAACTAACAGCATACTTATGCTAAAATGAATTGTTTGAGTAAACTGAATAGCTTGAAATGGAAATGTTTTTGACAATTAAACCGTACTTACATTTAAACAACGTGATTATACTTAACTGAATTATTTGAAATAGAACTGTTTTTTGACATTAAAACTGTATTTACAATTAACTGAATTGTTACATATAACTGCTTGAATAGTTTGAAATAGAAATGTTTTTGACAAACTGTGTCATCATCATCATCATATCGCGCTGGTAGCACAGATATCCCTGACCCTCTCTCGCCACTCCTCCCTATCGTTCATCGCCCTAGGTAGGTCTTCAGGACAACATCCCGTATCCTCACATAGCTGCTTAATGTATGTTCGTGCTGGTCGTCCTGTTTTTGCTCGGCCATGTGTGGGGGTCCATAAGAGTACATCTCTTATGAGTTCGTCCCTGTTTCTCCAGCAGTGTCCTGCATGTATGGTTCGTCTAACTTGAATAGTTTTCGTGATAGGGGGCAGGTGGCCGTACAGTTGGTGTCTTGTGGGGTGTTGCCGCCAGGACTTGTTTAAGATTGCACGTAGCATTCTTGTGTAATTGCCGTCTAGCTTCTTCTCCAGCCGTTTTGTTCGCGTTCATGTAGTGCATCCATATAGCAGTATCGATGTGACCGCTGCTACTTATTCTTAACTGAATTGTTTTAAATAGAACAGATTATTCACATAAAAATGGATTTGGCGTTAAATAACCTACAAAGGTTGATATGCCATAAAACCCGACAAACCTAAACCTACTCGGCGTGAAGACATTTCCGTGCGAAGAAAATTTGGTACAGAACTATTCGGTACATGGACAACTTAGTACCAGACAGTTCACTACAAATTCTAAATAGAATCAGGACAATTCGCCACAGGACAAATCAATACCAGGCAATTCAGTTCTCGCATGATTCAGTGCCGGAAATTTCGGTAGTGGACAATTCGGTACCCTATTTACCAACCCCTCCGCTCGGGCAGGATATAACACAAGGTCATTCCTAAGCGAAGTTTAACAGGTTTGACTTCAGAGTTTTCCTTCTCCTAGACTAGTTGCCTCCCCAAGGCTGAAGGAACGAGTCTGTCCTACTATTTACCCATAGCTGGAGGGAGAATAATTGGATTCATACCTTTCCCAAGGGTATTAGTGCTATGTGAAATGTAATCAGTCTCGTCCAAGATTTGAACTCGTGTCGCCGTGTCCATTTCCTACGACGATAACAATTACCTCACGAGCACCTCCAGTGGACAATTCGGTACAAGGACCAATCGGCACTAGTATAATTCGTTACCTGACCATTCAATACCTGACTTTTCCCTACAAGGCAGTTTCGTGCTGAACAATTCAGTTTTGGATAATTCCTTACCGATAGTATTGATTCTAAGACAATATGGAAATAGGACAACTTGCTACTCTTATTAAAATGAAGCATGTGATTGTAAACTACTCATTTCATGCAACAAACTTTTTTTTAATTACGTTATTCCATATTTAATGAATAAAACTATAATCTATTAAATAGGACTTACTGAAGTAAACTGCTCATTTTTGGCAATGAACGTCATTACATAATTATAAAAGAGAAATATAAAAATGAATTGATATTACGTTTTAAATTTTAATTCAACTATTTTGCACAAGAATAAGACTAAGATTTATTTCGTAAAATTTAAATATGAAAATTATGTATGCTAAAACATATTTGATATATATTCTTAAAATGTTTTGTTTGTTTGTTTGTTTAGATTTTATGGCATATCAACATTTGAATGCAAAATTCATTTTCATACAAATGAACTGTTCTATTTCAAACAATTCAGTTAAGCCTAAATACACAATATGATTGTCAAAAACATTTCTATTTCAAGCTATTCAGTTTAGTCAAACAGATCAAATTCAAACAATTCAGTTTAGTATGAGTATAATGACACACAGTTAAATGTCAAAACACTTCTGTTTCAAGCAATTCAGTTTGGCGTAGATACAGTTTCAATATCAAAACAGTTCCATTTCAACAATTTAGTTTAATATAAGTAGTCTCTTTATTTGTCAAAACAGTTCTATTTCAATGAATTAGGTTTATCTTAAGTACACAGTTTAGTTCTATTTGACCCATAGATAGGACCCTATCAAGTGCTACTACTCCGAGCGAGAGTGGACCAGGCAGCAATGGCAACGAAGGGGTACTCCACATTCTGGAAAACTCCAGCCTTACTGAAACCTCACCATCAGATTGTTTAGTGTCATATCGAGAACACTAGTTAGTGGGGTCTTACCCCACTGTGTTATATACTGACCCTCGACCAAGCCGTCAATCAAGAGTTGCACCTGTGTAAATAAGCGGAAGAACAGCGGAAGCAAGTGGGTGTTGGAAAATGTTATAACCAGATGCCCGGACGGTTTGAGTCAGTTGGAGAGAGGATGCCGAAGTGAGAACCAGCTCCAGACAGAGGGCTTTGGGCCCTTAGTGTCCCCCTGTTGAGCAACCCAGGTCAAGATGCGAAAGAAGTGCTTCTATGGACGAAGGAAGAACTTGGGTCAATATAGCAGTCCGTCCTTGTCTCCACTTATTTCTGATATACTAACAAACATCACCTTTTCTAAAATAAAGTGTGAGAGATTTGTATTTTTATAAAGAAGTGTATTTGTTCGTTATTGAAGTCGTCATTTTAGTTGATTATGTTCCCGTGTATATTTGTACACGCGTAGTATACAATACTAATGTTCCGCATATGTTTGTATATGTATACGTGCAGTTGTAGAGATCTAATGATTCATAAACTATATCCCCCTTCAAGGAGGTGCCGGTGGTGTAATGGTTATCGTAGTAGGAAATGGACACAGCGACACGAGTTCAAATCCTGGACGAGACTGATTGCATTTTACATAGCTCAAATACCCTTGGGAAAGGTATGTATCTAATTATTCTCCCTCCAGCTATGGGTAAATAGTAGGGTAGACTGGTTCTTTAGCCTTGGTGAGGCAACTAGTCTAGGAGAAGGAAAACTCTGAATTCAAACCTGTTAAACTCCGCTTTAAAAATTGACTTTGTGTCATACCATGCCCGTGCGGAGGGGTCGGGTAAATAGGATAAACTATATTTCCCTTATCCTCTCTTTTAATAGTATATCATAATTACCTTCTAAAAACATAATGAGGATAATTGCCCAGTATCATATTGTCCCGTAACACATTGTCCGATACTAAATTGTCCGGAAATGAATTCTTCTGCCGAATCTATATGTTGCTATTCATGTAAATGACTGTACGAGCGTAGAGTGTATTATTTAAATGGTCATGTAAAGAGAAGTGTCAGGTGATTTGCCTGACTTATGTAGGATTAAGATTATTCCTTTTTCATATCATAAAATAAAAAGTAATATCTACTTACTTTATTTGTTCGTTAAGCCTCATTAGACATCTTACTTTTTCCTATCTTCTCACAATACTCTTTAAAAACAATTAATTTGGCACCTATCATTAGCACTATTAAAACAATATCTAAATACAAATCAAATCTGTTAAGTAATTCGTCCAATCATTCCCGAAAAATCCTCAAAGGTTTTTCTTACCATTTTTTTGTAAAATCATTTTAATGTTAATTTTCTAATACTATTTATGTTGTATTTTTTTTTTAAATCTCATTACGCAATTTGCTCCAAAATCTTAATACCTAAATTTCAAATTCATATCAAACTGAAATTTAAATTGAAACTTTAACCAAAAAATTGTTAACCTCAACTCGGACGTTGGGTGTATTTATAGTGAAGTAATTTTTGTGGATTTTATGAATAAAATGCTTGGTTTTTTTAATGATAAAATATTCCGTCCTGAAATGGGAGAAGGAACATGGTCTTAAAAATTAGAATTATGTCCGATGAAGTTAAGCAAAAATTGTGAACAAAAAGAAAAAAGGCTGAAAATTTAACAAATCTAAAATTATAATTCTGAAATGATTTTTTTTCAAAAGTAGCATGTGCAAAAACATATTATTTTATTTGGTTTGTTTTATAAAGAATTTATTAATTAAACATTTTCATTTATCAAAAACAACGATCAAATGACTAGTATATTGATATGTATGCGCGCATGTGTGTACATGATGAATGTGGCTGTGTTTGTTTTGGTTTGGATAAGTATTATGGCAAATCGACCATTGTAAATTACTTAGGCTAAATCCTGTTTATCCATATCATCATCATCATGTCGTGCGGCCAGCACGGATATCCCTGACCCTGTTTCTCCACGTCATTCATCGCCTCTGGCAGGTCTTCAGGGTTGCATCCCGTATCATCACATAGCTGCTGTATGTATGTTCGAGCTGGTCGTCCTGCTTTTGATTGGCCATATGCATGGGTCAACAGGAGTAAATCATTTACGAGCTCGTCCTTGCTTCTCCAGCAGTGTCCATCATGTCTGGTTCGTCTAGCTTGGATAGGTGGTAAGTGATTGTGTGTGAAGAGAGAGAAGAAACTTACCTCCTGGATCAAAGCGTGTTAGACTATGCCTTGCGTGTCAAGCAATAAAAAATATGTTCACTTCCGAAGGCAGAAGTTATAGTTGGTCGATCTCGAGTCTCGCGAGAAGAAACAGGCAGTGTTCTCTTGATGCAGGAGGCTTGTCGGGCACTTTCTGGTGTGTGGTTGACTATGTGTGACTTACAGAGTAATCAAGAGGAGGGCAAGCTCGGTCACAGAGTGCTGGGATGATAAGACTAGGGGCAACTTGCTGCAGCGTATGATATATGAGACTGTGGACTCTGTGCGGTAAGACGATCCAGCCCAAGGCGATTGGTGTGTAGATGCACGGGAATTGAACGTGTGGGTCGATGCCAGCTCCTTAGCGATCGGAGTAGCATTTGAGAGACACGAAACAGTGCTTGAGGGTGCCTGCTGGCTGCGACCTGAAGACGACGCCCAATATATTCACCTAGCCGAACTGGATGCCGTGTTAAAGGGCATCAATTTAGCTCTCCAATGGCAATGCAAAGTGCTACACGTGAAAACAGACTCTGTGTACGTGGACCATAGCGAATCGGACACTCTGACTGGGAGAACGTGAGTGCGTACCAAAGCAGCCACTGAAATGCTTATCAGAAGGCAGCTGAACACTCTAAAAAGCTTCTGGAGGAGTATGAATATTGGTTCCGTCAAATAAGAACATGGCCGACCGACTGACGACGGTGCCTCAGATATGGTTTACCTCTATGAAGATAGAGAATGGACCCAAGCCATTCTTCGGCGTTGAACTCAGACCAAATTATGGCCATCCACAAAAGCAGTGGACACCCGGGAGTGCGGCGTACCACTTACTTCGTAAGGAGAATTTCCCCAGCGTCACCTAGAGGAGACGTCAAGATGGCCATAGGAACATGTGTGGAATGCCAGTCCATAGACCCAGCACCAGTCCACTGGGAAAAAGGAACACTGGAGGTAGATGATAACTGACAGAGATTGGGAATGGACATCACGCACTATGGTGCTCACTATTTCCCAACGCTCCCAGACTGTGGCCCGTCACGTTTAGCAATTGGCGAGACAAGACTCTGCCAGCGTGATTCGCCACATGGATACGCTGTTTTTTGAGCGTGGACCACCACACGAACTCCTTACAGATAATGACACGGCCTTCTGCAGCAGGGAGTTCAGGGCCTTAGCAAATTATTGGGGTGTCAACTTGCGGTTTCGTTGCGCGAACGTCCCAGCCGGGAATGGAAAAGCGGAGCGATGTCACCGCTCGGTAAAGCATATTGCAGCCAGAATGCACTGTCTCATCCAGAAGGCTGTCTACTGGCATAATGTCACACCCCGAGACAGCGTGTAAACTCCCCCCGCGTCCGCCAGCAAGATCTATCGTTATGAGGTGAGGGTAAAAATGGTTGACGCTCCGATAACGTCTTCAGGTCCCGGACGCAGCTATTACCAGGTCGGGAATCGCGTGTGGCTCAAGACGGCGCAGAATCGATGTACTGCAAAATTCGGCAAAGGTCGGATGACCAAAGTAACTACTCGGCGATCCGTCTTGGTAAAGACGCCATGTAAAGGATCTGCGACTGCAACACAGTCTGACATCGCTTGAGGAAGACTGAGGCTACCCAATTGTCTGAGGATACAACAGTAGGGAAAACAAATCACGGAATCCATTTCCTTCCGTGGTGCAATTGCTTACGAGAGACACTTTTCTTTCTATTGCTGAGGAGGCACACCATCTACCCCCACCACATTTCTCTACAATATATATATATATATATATATAGATATAGATATATATATGATTTGTAAATCATTAAGGATGAGCTCATTTTTTTTGTGCACAGTTGAATTGATTCGAGAATTGGTCTATAACAGAAAATTTAACATCAGATATTTGTTTGTATGTATAGTCTTTTTCAATTTGACCCATAGATTGGACCCTATCAGGTGCGACTACTGTGGTGTATGGTCATATCCAAGACACTCTCTATAGCGAGAGGGGGTCTCGCAGGGACGTAGTCGGTATATTCTTTAGTTCCAGTCGACTGGGTTTGATTGTGTTTGTGTAACGTGATGTTTCATGATGTAACGTGATGTTTCGACAATAAAGCAAAATAAAAAAAATCAATCACTGATATTGAGCTGGTATTAGATTGTTTTTAGCTGGAAAGTTTCATTTTATACGAGGCAACACAAGCTATGAACTTATAGTTTGTATATATATATATATATATATATATAGGCTACTATTTTTCAACTCTAAAATAAAACTGGCTGAAATTTGCTCCGACGCTGAGGTTCACAAATTTGTTCTTATGTATGCTTGTATTCTAACATTACTTTGCTGAAACTATGGTCATGAATGCTTTTCACAATGTTTTATTTCATTTTATTGTGCTATGTGTCATGTATTTTACTGATTTAGACCGTGTTTACCGATTAATTTAATATATATATATATATATATATATATATATATATATAGTAATTTAACGATATATATGTGCATGTGCGTGTGTGTTCTTATGTGTATGTGTGTGTTTGTGTGTGTGTGTAAAAGTGTACGTGTGTTCTTTTTATGTGTACGTATATATATATATATATATATATATATATATATGTGTGTGTGTGTGTGTGTGTGTGTGTGTGTGAGTGGGTGTGTGTGTGTGTTCTTTAAGAAAAACGCCTAAGCAGAAGATTGTCCCAATTTTAATGAAAAATGTACTCATAACGTTGTCATTTATTTATAATTAAACGTAATATCTATCGGAAGACACGGCCAAATCACGGACAATGAGGTTGAAGTACCGTAAAGTCACGTTTGCTCGCCAGAGGCGTTAGCTTTTGCGACTTATCGCGCACGCACCATCTTGCTAATTGTCGTTAATGAGATTGTCAATGTGAAACTAAAACCTGGTGCGAAATATCCCTTCAACCGATAAGGGTTGCCATAATAATTAGAATTTTGAAAAGCCTGCTGTGCCTGTCTTGTGCGACTCATTACCGAGATAATATCCATTCGAAGCCAATGACTTTCAAACTCAACAGATGCTTTGATCTAGAGAAAACACAAACTGAAACTGAAATGCCGGTTTATTCATCGAAATAAAATTATTTGCTAAGGAAGCACCTGTTTTACTCACCTAGAAATAACTAAATGTTGACAATGATTGCTTCATGTTTATCTGAATGAGGATTTAGAATGACAGTTAAAGTCTTCCGTAATTTGATGTAAGTAGGGAAGTGACAAATACGGGCTTCCATAGATATGGCATGAATCGTTTTGGTTTGAGCAAATCTGTGCCTATAATATTCTGTAATTCGGTTTGAAATTTGGAAAAAATAATTGAATTCTTTAAATAATTAAGTCGAAAAGAAATACTTGGGCATCTTGGAGGTTGACACCATCAAACAAGCAGAAATGAAAGAAAAAATCCAGAATGAATACCTCAGAAGAACTAGAAAACTACGAGAGACAAAACTCAATAGCAGAAACCTCATCAAAGGAATAAATACTTGGGCTGTACCTCTCGTTAGATATTCCGGACCCGTTCTCAAGTAAACCAGAGACAAACTTAAACAAATAGACCATAGGACAAGAAAACTAATGGCAATGCGTAAGGCATTGCATCCCAGAGACGACGTTGACAGACTATATGTATCTAGAAAAGAAGAAGGAAGAGGACTTGCCAGCATTGAAGACAGTGTTGACACATCCATACATCGACTCGAAAACTATATACAAAAACATGAAGAAGGACTCATTACAGCCACCAGACACGAAACTCAGAAAACTATGAACAACTGAATGACAATAACTAGGAAACAAAAACGGGAAGGAAAACAACTCTATGGCCGCTTTAAACGACTAATAAACAATATCTCACACGACAAAACTTGGACATGGCTAAGAAAAGGAAACTTTAAGAGAGAAACAGAATCGCTCCTAATAGCTGCAACGGACAACGCCATGAGAACGAATCATATCAAAGCGAGAATAGATAAGACGCAACAAAATAGCAAATGCAGGCTATGTGGGGACAGAGATGAAACCATCAATCATATAATAAGCGAATGCAGCAAATTAGCACAGCGGGGTTATAAGACAAGACACGATTGGGTCGGTAAGGTGATTCACTGGGAAATGTGTAAGAAATTTAAATTCGACCATACTAACAAATGGTATATGCACAACCCAGCACCTGTCTTAGAAAATGACTCGCATAAACTTCTATGGGACTTTAATATATAAACGCATCACCTAATCCCGACCAGGAGACCAGACTTAATAATAATCAACAGCAAAAAAGAGAACTTGCAAAATAGTCGACTTTGCTGTCCCGGCAGGCCACAGAATAAAACTGAAAGAATGTGAAAAGAAGGATAAGTACCTCGACCTTGCTAAGGAACTGAAAAAACTGTGGAACATGCAGGTGACAATTATACCAATTGTAATTGGTGCGTTTGGAATAGTAACTAAGGGATTACTAATGGGACTAGAGTACTTGGAAGTTGGCGGACGAGTGGAGACCATCCAAACGACGGCATTGTTGAGAACCGCCAGAATACTAAGAAGAGTCCTGGAAACTTGAGGAGATTTGCTGTCACTCAGACTTCAGTGAAAAACCATCGGCTATCGCTGATGTGAAAAGCTCTAATGAGTGAATAATAATAATATTGTTGACTTTGCTGTCCCAGCGGACCACAGAATAAATCTGAAGGAAAGTGAAAAGAAGGATAAGTACCTCGACCTTGCTAGAGAATTGAAAAAACTGTGGAACATGAAAGTAACGATTGTGCCAATTGTGATTGGTGCGTTAGGCACAGTAACTAAAGGATTATTAAAGGGCCTGGAGGATTTGGAAGTTGGCGGACGGGTAGAGACTATCCAAACGACAGCATTGCTGAGGACGGCCAGAATACTGAGACGGGTCCTGGAGACTTGAGGAGATTTGCTGTCATTCAAACTCCAGTGAAAAACCATCAGCTACCACTGATGAGAAAAACTCTAGGGCAATAATAATAATAATCATAATAATAATAATAATGTGTTGACGCATCAATAAAACGACTTGAAGACTACATAGAAAACGTGGAGAAGGACCGATCACAGCTACCAGAAACAATACTAACAATAAGAGGACCAACAGAACGACAATATACAGAAAACCAAATAGTG
Organism: Sepioteuthis lessoniana; assembly: GCA_963585895.1. Taxonomy (NCBI): domain Eukaryota; kingdom Metazoa; phylum Mollusca; class Cephalopoda; order Myopsida; family Loliginidae; genus Sepioteuthis; species Sepioteuthis lessoniana. Next base: position 30,521,031 of record OY757914.1, read on the forward strand.
AAGAAAAACAACTCTATCGACGTTTTAAGCGACTAATAAGCAGCATCTCACACATGAATGGATGAGACGCAACAAAGCTGCAAATGTAGGTCATGTGATGATAGAGAGGAAACGAATGACGCAAATTAGCACAGAAAATAGAACGCTAGACACGACTGAGAGGGCAATGTGATCCACTGGGAATTGTGCAAGAGGTTGAAGTTTGACCAGACGAAGAAATGGTATATGCACAATCCAACATCTGTCCTGAACGATGAGACACACAATCTCTGATATGATTTTGACAGAAAAACGGGTCATCTAATCTCGGCCAAAAGACCAGACCCTATAATAATCAACCAAAAAAAGAGAATGAGTGGACTTTGCTGTCCCGGCTGACCACAGAATAAAATTGAAAGAAATTGAAAGACCTTGCTATGGAACTGAAAATACTGTGGAACATGAAAGTGACGTTTATACTAATTGTAATTGGTGCAGTCACTGAAGGATTGGTAAAGGCACTGAGGGACATAGAAATAAGAGGACTAGCGGAAACCATCAAAATAACTCCATTATTGAGATCTGCTAAAATACTGTGAAGATTCCTGGAGTTTTGAAGAGACTTGCTGTCACCCAAACTCTAGTGAGAAACCATTTGTTAATGCTGATGTGAAAGACGTTCAAAGAATAAATAATAATAATAATTGTAATAATAATAGACTATATATACAAAGAAAAGAAGGGGAGAGAAGACTTACCAGCATTGAAGAAAACGTTGACGCATCGATACTACGACTCGAAGGCTATATACAAAAACACCAATGAGGACTGATTACAACCATCAGAAACGATACTGATAACACGATGGACAGCATAATGACAATAACTAGGAAACAAAAATGGAAAGGAAAACAACTCTATGGGCTTTTTAAACGACTAATAAACAACATCTCACTCGATAAAACATGGACGTGGCTAAGAAACGGAAACTAAAGGAAAAACAGAATCTCTCCGAATAGCAGCACAAAACAATGCCATAAGAACCAATAATATCAAAGCGATAATTAATAAGACGCAGCAAAATAAACCATCAATCACATAATAAGCGAATGCAGCAAATTAGCAGAGAAGGAATATAAGACTAGGCACGACTGGGTGGGCAAGGTGATCCACAGGGAGATGTGCCAAAAATTTTAATTTAACCATACGAACAAATGGTATATGCACAACCCAGCATCTTACCTAGAAAATGACACACATAAACTCTTATGGGACTTTGACATACACACAGATCACCCAATCTCGGCCAGAAGACCAGACCTAATAATAATCAACAAAAAAAAAAGAGAATTTGCAAAATTGTCGACTTTACTGTCCCGGCTGACCCCAGATTAAAACTGAAAGAATGTGAAAAGAAGGAAAAGTACCTTGACCTTGCTAGAGAATTTAAAAAGCTGTGGGAGATGAGGATGTCGATTGTACCAATTGTAATTGGTGCTTTTGGAAGAGTAAATAAAGGATTATTAAAGGGATTTGAGGACTTGGAATTTCGTGGATGAGTGGAGACCATCCAAACTACTAGATTGTGGAGAACAGGCAGAATACTGAGAAGAGTCCTGGAGACTTGAGGAGACTTACTCTCACTCCAGCGAAAGACCATCAGCTAACGCTGATGTGAAAAGCTCTAATGAGTAAATAATAATAATAATAATAATAATAATAATAATAATAATGACACGCATAAACTCCTATGGGACTTTAACATACAAAACGCATCACTTAATCCGTGCCAGAAGACCAGACCTCATAATAATCAACAAAAAAAAAAGAGAATTTGTAAAATTGTCGACTTTGCTGTCCCAGCGGACCAGAGAATAAATATGAAGGAAAGTGAAAAGAAAGATAAGTACCTCGACCTTGCTAGAAAATTAAAAAAGCTGTGGAACATGAAAGTAACGATCATGCCAATTGTGATTGATGCTTTAGGCACAAAAACTAAAGGATTATTAAAAGGCCTGGAAGACTTGGAAATTGGCGGACGGGTAGAGACTATCCAAATGACTGCATTGCTAAGAACGGCCATAATACTGAGACGAGTCCTGAAGACTTTAGGGGACTTGCTGTCACTCAAACTCCAGTATAAAACCATCAGTTAATGCTGATGTGAAAAACTCCAAAGGAGTATAATAATAATATATGCAAGACACAACAAATTTACAAATCTACTGCAATAGATAAAAACATTATTTATATGGATAATATTTAGCTATTTTCCCCCCGAATGAAAAAGAATCAAAAACCCTTTAACAGACTACTAGAATATTTAGCCAAGATCTAAGAATGGAATTTCGAATTAAAAAATGCGTCATGCTTATCATATAACGGAAAAGAGAAAAAATAGGAAGGAACAGATCTACCTAAATCAGGAAAGCCTTAGAATGTTTGCTGGGGATGAAAATTAATTATGGTTGAGAACCCCCCTCTCTCTCTCTCTCTCTCTCTCTCTCTCTGTTTCTCCCTCCCTTACTATCTCTTTCAGTTTCTCTCTCTCTTTCCCTCATTTTTCTCCCTCTCTCGCTCTTCCCTTCTCACTATCTTCGTATCACTCTCTCACTTTCTCTCTCTTACACAGAGTTTCCCTCTTTCCATCTTTCAATCTATCTCCCTATCTCCAACGTATTCCCTGTCTTTCTCTCTTCTCTCTATCTTCGTATCTCTTTTTCTCGCTCTTACACTCAGTTTCCCTCTCTCTTTCTCTCATTTCATCTCCCTATCTCCATTACACTCCCCCCTCTCTCTTTCATTCTCTCATTCTCTCTATACTTTCTTCTCTCTCTCTCTCTCTCATTTGGATTTACGAAAAAATAAAGAAAAGTTTACCTCAGAAAAAACAAGAAAAATTCTCGAAAATAAGCTCTTCAGCAGAAATCTCACCGAAGGAATAAACTTCTTTAGGTAAAAATACTCTCGACCATTCTTAAGATAGACAGAGGAAGTCATTTGATAAATAAGCGAATGACAAGAAAACTGATGACGATCCACAAAGCTTTACATCTGAGAGAAGACGTAGGCAAATTATGTGTGTCAAGAAAATGAGTGCAAAGAGGACTTGCCAGCATTAAAGACTGCGCAGATGCAATAATTCAGGATCATGCAAGAAAAATCAAAAAAATTACTAATGACACAAGCCAGGATCAGCAATGTCAACAGAAGAAAAAAAAAACAACTTATGAGCAAATAGGAAAAGAACAAATCTCCAAAACAAAAATGAGAAGAATAAAAACTGCATGGATACTTCAAATGACAAACTAAAAAGTGATTTCCATTCGATGTCGCATGGAAACGTCTACGACGGATAATTCTCAAGAGAAGAACGGAATCATTTTTAATAACGGTGCGACAAAGGTTCCATAAGAACCAATTATGTAGAAGCCAAAATCTATGATACACAATAGAATTGCAAGTGTAGTTTATATGGTGAGAGATATGAAACTATTAATCAGATAATAAACGAATGAAATAAAGTGATAAGATTGGTTTACATGACTATGCACGACTGAGTGGGAAAGGCGATCCACTGGGAATTGTGCAAAACATTTAAATTCGACCATGTTGACTTTGAACAGGAAGCAGACAACCAATGTCCTAGAGAATTTTAATTATTTTATTTTCTGAGATCGATCCTGATTTCTACAGACACTATTTGTCAATATGCTCAAACGTTAGTCTCCTTCACAATTCCCAGAGAATGACGTTCCCCATCTGTTCTTGAATTCCTTTTGTCTTAGTGTGTATTTTTTATGTATCAAAGGAATACCCGTTTCATGTCTATCACCACGTAGTCAACACTTAATTATATCATTCCTTGTGATATTAGTTGTCTGAATTTTTATCCAGTCGGACTCAGAGCGTAACAGCTATAAGCGTTGGTTCCTTAAGCTTCTTAGGAGACAATCATCTAGTGGTTGCAGGTTCAATCCTGACGACAGGCGGGTAACAATACAGGAATACTCAACACTTGTACCCGGTTATGCCTAACGGAATCAGAACAGGCGATCACCGTGGATTCAATAAAGGGCGTACTTCGAAGTTCCGTGTAGGTTCACTAATTCTACAAACACCTGAAGAAGGCCGGAGGACATATCAGCCAAAACGTTGTGGAAATAACAATAATTATGAAAACAATAGTTTGAAAACCCTTAATGATAAAAAACACTCTTTATGAGTTTTTTTTACGTCAGCACCAGCCGGCGGTTTTTAACTGGTATCTGAGAGAGTGCAAGTTTTCAGAAGTCTCCGGGATTCTTTTGACTATTATAGCTGATCATAATAATGTTGTCATCTTGATAGTAAAGATTCTTCCGATGATTTCCAGTTCTCCAGGCATTTTCAAAGCCTTTAGTAGGTGTTCTATGGGTACAAATTACAAATGGTATCACCGTCACTCTCATTTTCCACAGTTCTCTGAAAAGTCTGAGTGATAACAAGTCTTCACAAGTCATCAGGAAACTTTGAACATACTAGGTTATGCTATGGTACGAAGGGTCGTGATTCTTCCTCTGATTTTTACTTGTTCCAGTTTTTTGGGTCCGTTTCCAACGATCAAATCACCGTCATCTTCACAATCCATAGCTTTTTCAGCTCCCTGGCAAGTTGCAACTTTTATTCATATTCTCACTTTCTTCACGGCAAAATCAACAAAATGGACTTTTTTTTGTTAATTAAAATAAGGTCTGATCTTCAAGCCGGGTTTGAGGGATATATTTGTATCAGAAAATCCTTATTATCATCATCAAGTCACGCGGCTAGCACGAATTGCCCTAACTTTCTCTCAATATACATCCGTACCTATCATCGATTGTTCTCGGCTGGTATTCTTGACGATATCCTGTGTCTGCACGGAGCCTTTGTAGGTAAGTTCACATCGGTCGGCCAACAATGTCACGTTCATATCAAGGAGTCCATAAAACAACGTTACATATTAGTTCGTCCTTGTATCTCCGGGAGTTTCTCTCATGTCTTATTTCTCTTTTGTGGATGGTTTTAGAGATGGGAGGTCAGTGGTTGTATAGCTGTTGTTTCGCAGGGTGTTGCTTTCAGGATGAGGGGATTTCATGCACTTTTTCTGTCAAACAGATTCATTTTTAGCGTAAACCATTTAGGTATTATTTATATTAGTAGTGGTAGTGTTATTATTCATAGTATTAGAAGTAGTAGTATATTATGCATTCAAGACTTCAATCCTAGTTACTCCATATCATTCTTCTTCTTCTTCTTCTTCTTCTTCTTCTTCTTCTTCTTCTTCTTCTTCTTCTTCTTCTTCAACAGAAACCTGTCGTCGTCGTCTCCTCTTTTAGCTGCATCCTTAATTAGCCAAATATTTCCCGTCTGTTTCTTCCTTTAATCTGACTTCTCTTTAATCTTATTTTACTACATACACAGCGTCTATGAACGTTCTTATGTGAACGCTTTACCACCACTTAAGATGAGTGTAGACTTTTTCTTTCTTCTTCCAGAATCAGACACAACCAAAACATATGGTCAATTATAAAAGATGAAAACGCCGATAGAGGTTACATAAAGCCAACGTCAGATTTGAGGAGAACGTGACTTTTTTTAGCGAAACATAGACAGCTTAATCTACTTATACATAAAACACTATATATATATATATATATATATATATATATATATATACTTCACATCGAAGGGAATGGAATCTGCGACTGGAGTTCTTGTCTTAGACGAGGATGATTACTTTTCACTAAAATACTCTTGAAAAGTCATGAACCATCCGTTCTCACAAAACACAGCCATGAATAAATAGCAGCATATATAGAGTTCTTAAGTCTTATTAAGACAAATAATTAAAAAGAATATCTCTGAATTGAAACTTCCTAGACCCTGCTTAAAAATGCCTTTGTGTCGGAAGAGTAGTTGTTTATATATATATATATATATATATATATATATATATATATATATATATATATATATATCCTAGAATATTAAATCTCCCGCTGAGAAAAATATAAGGAAATGTACTCTCAAATGAAACCAGCAAAGGCATAAGTTATCTTGCAATATTTTCCACTGGCTCTAGCAGTGAAGTCTGGCGACTGTATCATCTTACACATCTTGTGTATTTTTCACAAGTTGAATTAGTCATTAATCAGGATATTAGAGATATGAATTTAGCTATAAAAACGGCTATCATCTGTCAAAATGTGGAAGTGATTTTATATATATATATATATATATATATATATATATATAATGCTTTCATGTATGGATGGATGTATGTACGTACGTATCTATGTATGTATATCAGTGTTCTTTTCTGAATTTATCCACGGGTTGTGATCCCCACTATATATATATATATATATATATATATATACACACACACACACACACATATATATATATATATATATAATCACAAACACATATACGTCATTTTATCTTAAGTTGATGTTAAAAAGTTCGGAGAATAATCCCCGGGAAATCTTAGAAGTGGAGGAAAAGTAGGTTGGCAGCCATAATTTGACGTTAGAAAATTTGTCACGTGACATGAAATATACATAAACGGCCTCTCAAAGAGATCATTATTAGTTAATTAATCAATTTTGATTTGTATTTTTCCTCTTTAAATTCCATTTACTTATTTGGCTGATATTATTATTATTATTATTATTATTATTATTAACCTATTTACCAACCCCTCCGCTCGGGCAGGTACCTCACAAAGGCTGAAAAATTAGTCTGCCCTACTATTTACCTATAGCTGGAGGGAGAATAATTGGATTCATACCTTTCCCAAGAGTATTAGTGCTATGTGAAATGCAAACAGACTGGGTCCAGGATTTAAACTCGTGTTGCCGTGTCCATTTCCTACAACAATAACCATTACACCAGGGACACCTCCAATTATTATTATTATTTTTTATTTGAGAGTTTCACGTCAGCGTTAGCTGATGGTTTTCTAATGGGATGTGAGTACCTGCAAGTCTGCTTAAGTTTTTAGGACTCTTCTCAATATACTAGCCGAACTCAAAAATGCTGTTGTAGGGATGGTCTCCACTCGTTCACTTTTTTCCAAATCCTCCCGTCCCTTCGTTGACTGTACCAAACACGCCCGTAACAATTGATATCACAGTCCCATTAATACTATCATTATTTTGAGAATTTTCACATCAGCGTTAGCCGGTTGTTTCTCACTGGAGTTTGAGTGACAGTAAATTTCCTCAAGTCTCAAGGACTCTTCACAGTATTCTTACCGATCTTAATAATGCAGTAGGTTGGATGGTCTCCACTTGACCTCTTATTTCCAAGTCATTGTATAAATCCTTTGGTGACGGAACCGAGAGCGTCCATTAAAATTTGTATCACGGTCACTTTCATGTTACACAGTTTTTTTTTATTCTCACGGACTATCCAGATACTTATACTTCGGTTCGCTGTCTTTCATTTTACTCAGTGTTCAGTCGGGAGAGAAAAGTCCAGGATTTGGCAAGTCCTTTTTTTTATGTTGACTGTCATTATGTCTGGTCGTCTGGTCAAGATTAGGTGATCCGTTTGTGTTTCAAAATCCCAGAGGAGCGTGTGCGTCTCATGTCCAAGGATTGATTTTGGATTGTGCATATACCATTTGTTCATATGGTCCAATTTCAAATTCTTGCACAATTCTCAGTGGATCACATCGCCCACCCAGTCGTGTCTAGTCTTCTACTCTTTTAGTGCTAGCTTGCTGCATTCGCTTATTATGTCATTGATCGTTTCGTCTCTATCACCACATAACCTACATTTGCAATGCTGTTGTGTCTCATCTATTCTCGCTTTGATATCATTGGTCCTTATGGAGTTATCCTGTGCTGCTATTAGAAGATATTCCGTTTCTTTCTTAGTGTTTCCCTTTCTTAGCCAGGTCCAAGTTTTCTGCTGTGAGATGTTGTTTATTAGACGTTTAAAGCGGCCATAGAGTTGTTTTTCCTCCTATTTTTGCTTCCCTGGTTGTTGTAATTCTATCTTCTATCATGTTGACCCTATCATTTCTGATGGCTGCAATTAGTGTTCGTTTGTGTTTTTCTATGAAGTCTTTGGGCCGTTGTGTCGATGCATCAACGCTGTTTTGGATGCTGGAGGGCCTTATTCCTCCCTCTTTTCTAGAAACATATAATCTGTCAACGTCGTCTCTGGGGTGTAATGCCTTATGCATGGTCATTAGTTTTCTTGTTCTTTGATCCATTTGTTCAAGTTCATCTCTGGTCGATTTGAGGAAGGGTCCCGAATATCGAATTAGGGGCACGGCCCAAGTATTTATTCCTTTGATGAGGTTTCTGCTAGAGAGTTTTCTCTCGAGTAGTTTTCTAGTTCTCCGGAGATATTCTTTTCGAATCTTGTCTTTCATTTGTACTTGTTTGATGGTGTCAGGCTCCAAGATCCCCAAGTATTTGTAGGTTTCATTTTCTCCAAGCGTTCTAATTTGTCGGGATTTGGTAGTTCGATTCCGTCAGTCATATGTCGTTTGTCACTTTTCATGACGAGCATGGCACATTTTTCTATGCCAAATTCCATTCCTATGTCCTGTCTGTATATTCAAACTGCGTGTATGACAGTTTCCAGTTCTTTTTCATTTTTTGCAAATAGTTTAATGTCATCCATGTACATTGGTTAATTGATCTTCTCTTGCGATCTGCTGAGTTTGTATTCGGCTGCGCATTTTCTAAGTATGTGGTTCAGTGGCATCATGGCTATTATGAATTGTATGTGTGATAGTGCATCTCCTTGGAAAATCCCTCTTTGGATCTTTGTTTCAGCTAAGCTTCTTCCTCCTTCTGTCAGCTCCACTCTCCAAGTTTTCATGTTTTTTTCGATGAAGTTTATGACTTCATGCGATATTTTGTACGTACTATTATTTTTATCATTATTATTCTTCAGACTTTTTCACACCAGGGTTAGCTGATGGTTTTTCACTGGAGTTTGATGACAGCAAGTCTCCTGAAGTCTCCAAGACTCTTCTCAGTATTCTGGCCGTTCTCAATAATGTAGTAGTTTGGATGTTCCACTCGTCCACCAAATTCAAAGTCCTCCAGTCTCTTTAATAATCCTTTAGTTACTGTTCAAAAAACACCAATCACAATTGGTATAATTATCATCTGCCTGCCCCATATTTTTTTAATTCCCTAGCAAAGTAGGGGTACTTATCCTTCTTTTCACAGTCTTTCAATTTTATTCTGAGGTCAGCCGGGACAGCAAGGTCAACAATTTTGTAAGTTCTCTTCTTTTTGTTGATTATTATAAGGTCTGGTCCTCTGGCCGAGATTAAGTTACCCGTGTCTATTTCAAAGTCCCAGAGGAGTTTATGTGTGTTATTTTCTGGGACAGGTGCTGGGTTGTACATATACGATTTGTTTGTATGGTCAAATTTCAATTTCTTGCACATCTCCCAGTGGATCACCTTGCCAACCCAATAGTCTAGTCTTATACTCCTGTATTAATTTGCTACATTCGCTTATCATGTGACTGATGGTTTCGTCTCTGTCACTGCATAGTCTACATTTGCTATTTTCTTGCGTCTTATCAATTCTCGCTTTGATATGATTGGTTCTTATGGCATTGTTTTGTGCTGCTATTAGGAGAGATTCTGTTTCTCTCTTAAAGTTTCCTTTTCTTAGCCAGGTCCAGGTGTTGTCGTGTGAGATAGTACTTATTAGTCGTTTAAAACGTACATAGAGGTGCTTTTCTTCCCATTTTTGTTTCCTGGTTATTCTCATTCCCTTATCCATTGTGTTATCAGTACCGTTTCGGATGGCTCTAATGAGTCCTCCATCGTGTTCTTGTATATATTCTTCGAATCGGTGTGTCGATTCGTCAACACTGTCTTCAATGATGGCAAGTCCTCTTCCTCCCTCTTCTTTTGAAACACATTTTCAGTCAACGTCGTCTCTGGGATGTAATGCCTTATACATTGTCATTAATTTTCTTGTTCTTTGGTCCATTTGTTTGAGTTCGTCTCTTGTCCACATGAGGAAGGGTACGGAATATCTAACGAGTGGTACAACCCAGGTATTTATTCCTTTTATAAGGTTTCTGCTGGAGAGTTTTGTCTCGAGTAGTTTTCTAGTTTTCCTGGGATATTTTTTTTTGAATGTTGTCTTTCATCTGCACTTGTTTCTTGGTGTCAGCCTCTAAGATGCCCAAATACTTGACGGTTTCGTTTTCTGCTAGTGTTCTAATCTTGTCTTGATTCTGTAGTTCCATTCCATCAGTCCTATGTCGCTCGCCACTTTTCATTGCGAGCATTGCACATTTTTCTATGCCAAATTCCTTACCTATATCCTGAGTGTATATTCTGACTGCGTTAGCTAATTGTTTCTCACTTGGGTTTGAGTGAATGAAAGTCTCCTAAGTTATTATTATTTTTATTATTATTAATTTGAGCAAATTTTGAATCATGGTTTTAATAGATAATATTTCCTACTAGTCTGAATGCCAGCACGTCTCCTCATGTCTCAAGGACACTTCTGACTATCCTAGGTGATCTTCCCAACGCTGTTGTCTTCTTATACACCTGATTTTTACGCCAGGGTTAGTACATCGGAGCTGTGTTCATATTTACCAACCCCTCCGCTCGGGCAGGATATGACACAAGGTCAATTTTTAAGCGGAGTTTAACAGGTTTGAATTCAGCGTTTTCCTTCTCCTAGACTGGTTGTTGGTATGTTTTTGTGTCATGCCCTCCTAATTGTGGATAAAATATTCTTTCGTTGTTTTCGAATGTCCTGTTTTGTCTGCATTGTTTTACCCTTTGTCGATATCTCTTTAGTCTTCCTTCCTTCGCTAGAAACTTCTGGTTTATTTCCTCAAGTTGTACTGTTATTTTTTCTCGTTTTGTCTTTTCCATTCTCTTCCCACATATTCTAGGATCTTTCTGTTTTACCATTTTGGCTTGTTTTCTTAGATTTTTATCTGGGTTTCCAGTCGAACTTCCCATCCTGGTTTAGACTGTTTCTTCGTACTTTTTGAGGGCACCCCAATTTTCTCACACACTAATTTTGCCCCTGCATAGATTGGATCATTTAAATCAGATATATTATTTGTTGATATGTAAGGTAGCATTTGATTTATTCTGTTTGTTTCTGTTTTAAGTGTTCTCCATTCTATGTTTCTTAATGATAGATGGGTAGTCTTCACACTGTTCATAATTCTTTTTAGGTTTTCTAGATTTGCCTGTTGTTCTTGTAATTGTGGATTACTTGGTACTGTGGCGTATTCATTTTCAAGAGTTGGCAGTTCATTTCTGATATGTTTTTGGTTGGTGGCACTTGATGTGTTTGGAATTGTATTGTCTTGCGTCTTTGTTTTCTGGTGTATTTCTAGTATTTCAAGGTCAGAAAACCATCCTTTTTTTATTATTGTTTTAACTTGATTGGCAAAACTTTGGCTTGTAGTCTGAAAATTAACATATTCTTGCCTGATCTCTATCATTCTTTTTCTATAGCCTCTTTGTGAAGGGTTGCTCCTAAAATAGCAGTGTAGTGCAAGATGATTGTCTTCCCTGGTCCATGTTTTGCGTTTTGGTCTTTGATCGTTGTGGTTGCTAGTATCGTCCTTCATGTACCCGAAAAAAGAGCAGCCAACATTCGCAGGATGACGATCGAGTCTCCCATGTTGGCTATCATGAGAGCACCTGCTGATCATGACACTCAAGCCTGTTGCATGGGTCCCACGTTTTGTAATATTGAGATTGGACATTTTTATCATGGGTGGTATATTGTGGCTATACCAGACGTAGGGGTTGTTTTTGATCTGCGCACTTGATACAGATGTGACCACGAACAATCATATTGACTGTTCATAAAAAGCGGGTCACAAAAAAATAAAATTTAAAATTAAAAAGTAAAATGAAATAAAAAATTAAAAGAATAAACAATTCTTCAGTTAGCTCGAGATAATTTCATCTGGTAAAAACATTTAATTGATTAGTCAAAGCTCTTTAGTTAAAATATAACAAAAATTCACCAACAGATTTTACAAGTCATAGAAAATCTAGTGTTTTATTAAAAAAAAAAAGAAAGAGTACTAACCTCTACCCAACGAGTTTCTCTTCAGAATTGTTTACTCTTTGTAGATATCCAGATATTTCTTAAGTTGAAGCTTTTATATCTTTCTTAAGAATTACTTGACACCTGATTCGAGACGGTTCCATTCGAAATTTCTTTTTGCGTTTGGTTTAGTTGTTTTTTTTTTGTTTTTTTGGGTGGTGGAAGAGGAGGAAGAGGGAATTAATTTGAAATAAGTGGGAGTGTTTGAAGAGTTGAGAAAGATTCTACATTATTCTATGCTAAAATTTTGAGTTTGGCGCGATAAATTGAAACAATTCAGTTATCATTATTATTATTATTAGTTACTCCATGAGAGATTTTCACATCAACTGTCACCTTCATGTTACATAATTTTTTGAATTTATTTGCAAGATCGATGTACTTATCCTTCTTTTATCTCTCCTTCAGTTTTATTTTGTGGTCAGCCGGGACATCAAAGTCTACAATTTTGCAAATTATCTTTTTTGTCGTTAATAATTATAAGGTCTGGTCTTCTGGCCGAGATTAGGTGATCTGTTTGTATGTCAAAGTCGCATAGGAATTTATGCGTGTCATATTCTAGGGCAGATGCTGGGTTGTGCATATACCATTTGTTCGTATGATTAAATTTCAATTTCTTGCACATCTCCCAGTGGATCACCTTGTCCCCAAGTCGGGTCAGGTCTAGTCTTATACTCCTTCTGTGCTAATTTGCTGCTTTCGCTTATTATGTGATGGACGGTTTCGTCTCTATCACCACATACCTACATTTGCTATATCATTCTGTATTATCTACTGTCCCTTTGATGTGATTGATTCTTATGGCGTTGTTTCGTGCTACTATTAGGAGGGATTCTGTTTCTCTTTTCAGATTTCCTTTTCTTAGCCACGTCAACGTTTTCTTGTGTGAGATGTTACTTATTAATTGTTTAAAACGCCCATAGAGATGTTTTTCTTCCCATTTTTGTTTCCTAGTTATTGTCATTCTGTTGGTCTTCGTTTTGTCACTATAGTTCCTGGTGACTGTAATCAGTCCCCCTTCGTATTGTTTTATGTAATCATCGAACCATTGTATCGATGCGTCAACGTTGTCCTCAATGCTGGCAAGTCTTGTTCCTCCCTTTTTTCTTGATACATATACTCTATCAACGTCATCTCTGGGATGTAATGCCTTGTGATTGGTCATTAGTTTTCTTCTTCTTTGTTCCAATTGCTTAAGTTCTTCTCTGGTACACCTAAAAAAGGAATCCCGAATAACCTTCGAGAGGTACAGCCCAAGTATTTATTCCTTTGATGAGGTTTCGTCTAGAGAGTTTTGTCTCGAGTATTTTCTAGTCCTCCTGAAATATTCTTTTTGAATTTTGTCTTTCATTTGCACTTTTTTTATGGTGTCAGCCTCCAAGATGACCAAGCATTTGTATGTTTCCTTTTCTCCGAGCGTTCTAATACTGTCTTGATTTGGTAGTTCCATTCCGTCCATCAGGTGTCATTTGACGCTTTTCATTACTAGCATGGCTCACTACTCTACGCCAAATTCCATCCCTATGTTCTGACTGTATATTCTAACTTCGTCAATCAGAGTTTCCAATTCTTGTTCATCTTTTGCGAATAGTTTGATGTCGTCCATGTACATTAGGTGAATGATCTTTTCTTGCGATTCACTTAGTTTGTATCTGGCTGAGCATTTTCTGATGGTGCATTTCTTGAACCAGAATCTATGTATGGCCTGGTGTTTTCAAGTTTGATATTTTTTAGTGTCGTTTTGAGTAAATCGATGTGTATTTTCATTTTTCTTGCGTTGCTGTTTCCTTTTTCTTCCCATATATTCCTGCGTCTTTCCGATGTTTTATCATTTTGGCGAGTTTTCGTTGATATTTCCTTTCTTCCGAATTTTTCAAAGCAGCATCAACAGGTGGTCTTTCACAGGAGCATGAGAGACAACAAGACTGCTCTTTTATCCAAGAGTATTTTGACTATTCTAGCCGATGTCGGCAATGCCGAAGTCAGTATCGTCTAGATTTTTGTTTTAATTTCCAATTTCTTCTGGCTATTATTATTATTATTATTATTATTATTGCTGAACAAATTTAGACACACACACACACACATACACACACACACACGCGCATATATATATATATAGAGAGAGAGAGAGGGAGAACGAGAAAGAGAAAGACATTGCTAACAAATTATTCTCATGGCTTTATTCTTTAAAGATCACACAAAAGTTACCATTTTTTAATTGAATCAATTTCTCCAGTTACAACCCCAGTATAACACATAGACAGGTAGGCAGACAGACACTCACACACACACACACACACATACACACGCACACATACACACACACACACACACATATATATATATATATATATATATAGTAGAGGTTTATGGTTCTTTGTAGCTCATTTGGTGAGTTCATGGAGGACAAAATGTCTGACGAATGCGTAAAACATGAAACCCAGTGTCACAGACACTTCCATTTAATATATATATATATATATATATATATATATATATATATATATATATACTGATTTCTGAGACGTTTGCCCAGAACATAGCCAGTCGTTTAAGTCATTTGATATTAACAGAATTACAACCTATTTATGACCATGCCACCTCAGTCTCCTTCAAATTGCTTTCAACATCGAATTTCATATACTTAACTTACGATTAACTGTTAAAACCTGTCTTAAAAGTTTTATTTTCTAATCACCATTACCTGCTTCATCGTCGTGTTCTTAACCCGTTCATGTAATTTCAACAACGATTGAATCATTGGGGGAAAAAAAAAACAGAAAGCGAATTCCTCTTGAATCATGGATGTAAAAAAGCTTGAAGATGGGAATGATACTAGTTCTATCTCTTTCATAACAAGACTTACACAGTGAACAATCTCATAAAATAATTAGTGATTTTAAGTAATTTTTATTGCATAATATTTTTTTATAGCATGACTTTGAATTCAAAGTTGTGCGGTCCGATTTGTAAAAGGGAAGGTGAATAAACATGTTATCCATAATCGTGTCAGTGGAAGTTTTAAGGATGCCGTGTTTTAAAAGCATTAGTTAAGGAATAGTTTGAGGAACATATATAAGAAAGGGATTCGAAGAAGTGGGAGGAGTCAAAAGAGATAGACAAGCGACAGACGAGAGACGAGGCTCCGAGGGAACTGGCGGCCGGATCTGCGGAAAAGAAATGACTAAGTCTGTCCTGTCCCTTTCGCCTCCCACGGTTAACTTATTTCCTATATTCTATCTCACTCTTTTCACCATCTACTATTAAAAGGTAGTAACAATATATTTACGTATCCAGCAAGCCAACAAACAGGATTTTGTATAGGTCACTTCTTATCGCGGCGAGATTAAAGCGAGGTCCGACTGAAAGCTAATGGATAACGTTACACCATATTTTATTAGGTGATGTAGTGTTATAATCTCATTCAATGATATCTAGATGAGATCTTGTAGCCTCATGACTAATTGCTGAAGTGGAGCTTTGAATTAAATGAGTTTGAAACTCCAGTCACGCTATTAGGTTCACTAAAATAAAACCCAGGGGAAATGTATGAGCCCCTCTTATATTTACCCAACCCCTCCGCTCGGGCAGGATATGACACAAGCTCAATTTTTAAGCGGAGTTTAACTGGTTTGAATTCAGAGTTTTCCTTCTCCTAGACTAGTTGCCTCACCAAGGCTGAAGAACTCAGTCTGCCCTACTATTTACCCATAGCTGGAGGGAGAATAATTGGATTCATACCTTTCCCAAGGGTAGTAGTGCTATGTGAAATGCAATCAGTCTCGTCCAAGATTTGAACTCATGTCAACATGTCTATTTCCTACGACGATAACCCTTACACCACGAGCACCTCCATTAACAGGTTTGAATTCAGAGTTTTCCTTCTCTTAGACTAGTTGCCTCACCAAGGCTGAAGAACTCAGTCTGTTCTACTATTTACCCATAGCTGGAGGGAGAATAATTGGATTCATACCTTTCCCAAGGGTATTAGTGCTCTATGAAATGCAACAAGTCTCGTCCAGGATTTGAACTCGTTTCGCCATGTCCATTTCCTACGATGATAACCATTACACCACGGGCACCTCCACGAGCCCCTCTAATCCCCCTAGTTATGGGTCAAAATATCCCATTTTAGTTCTACAGTGTTGGTTGTAGCTGTAAATAACACACAAAAGTTGATATGCCATTAAGAAACAAAACCAAACCACATAAGTCATTGGTATCTAGAATTGAGTTTAGGTTTGGTTTGGTTTGGTTTGGTTTGGTTTGGTTATATCGCCCATCAAACATTGAAGGTTATTTAATGCCAAATCCCGTTGGTTTACATAAATTAGATATACAATTTGTAAACATTAGTCCACAAAGATAAATATTTGCAAGTATTACAATGTATCACAAACATCAGTCATTTGTTTGAGCACAGTAAAATGACAAAACGGTTCTATTTCTAACAATTCAAATTAGCAGTGGTCAAAATTAAACGGTTCCAAGTATTACTGTAAATCACTCACAATCCAGTTAAAGATTAGTCATTTATTTACTCAGTTAAATGATCAAAAAGATTTTTTTTCAAAAAGTCAATTTAGCTAAACTCCCTCGACTCAACTATTATTCTTACATTTTAAACCTAGGATTAATTTCTTCTGTTACACTTACATGTTAAATCAAACATCCATTTTCTTCATTACCCTGTCGGCTGGGGCTGTACAATACACCGATTGCACTTCTGCAGAGGGGTAAGACCCTCAACGAATGTCTTGATATATGAAACTCCAGTTATAGTGGAAGTTTGAGGAATGCAGAGCACCCTTTCAATGCCATTGCTCCAACGTCCACTCTGGCCTGGAAAAGAAGCATCTTATAGTAACCTATCTATAGGGTCTTACTTACGCTAAACTGAATTGTTTGACTTAGAACTTTTTGACTAAACTGAATAGCTTTGAATAGAAATGTTTTTAACAATGAAACTGTTTACTTTCATTTAAACTGCGTACTTATGCTAAAATAAATTGTTTGAAATGGAATTGTTTGTGACATTGAAACTCTACTTACACTAAACTGAATTGTTCAATATAGAGCTGTTTTGACATTTAACTGTATGTAAACAAAATCTCTACTTATACTAAAATGAATTGTTTTAATTAGAACTGTTTGAATATACTGAATAGCTTGAAATAGGAATGCTCTAGAGAATTAAACTGTGAACTTATTCTAAACTGAATTGTTTGAAATAGAACTGAATTTTTTGAAATAGAACTTATTATTTGTATAATTTGGAGTTGGCATTAGGTGACCTACAGAGGTGGATATGCCATAAAAATCAAACAAACCAACCAGCCAACCAACCAATTTCTTCAGAATGCAATGATATCTCTTAGCTAAAATCATCACTACACACACTAAAAAATTATTCGGCCGAATCCTCAAAAATCTCTTGACTTCCAACATCTTTTGCTACACATCGTTACTTATATATTTTTGAGACAACCTCAAATCTGCCACGCGGAGCATGAATCCACGCACACACACACAAACACACACACACACACACACACACACACACACACACACACACACACACACACACACACACACACAACGCACACACACACTAACAGACACATATACAACCACATAAAACTGTGCAAATATAATCTATACACGCACAGACACAAACACACACAAACACACACAGACATACATGCACACACATAAAACACAAGAATTATACACGATGCTAACGTAAAAGTTCTTTTGCTTGTATCTTTTCGATTTCTCCAAAATCTTTCTTTTGCGGCCTGACTGATTGTCGTATAAAGACGGCACGAAACCAGTGGCTACAGAAAAGTATTCATGCTGTGAAATATATATAAAAACTAATATATTTTTTTATCACAATATTATATATATATATATATATATATATATATATATATATATATATATATATATGCATGCAGTATTTTCTCTGGGAAGCCTGTTTGCTTAAGAGATACACTTTATTTTGGTCTATCTTATCTTTGATCCATTTAAATTTTCAAACGAGTCACTTGAATCCTGAAGGAAATGAATTCAAGAAATAATAAATTCATATTCTTGAAGCTCTAACAATATAGAATTATAAACATCCCTTAAACAAGTTAAAATATAACCTCTGCATTCTAAAATACTTTTTACAATTTTCCCTCGGATTCTACCAAAAATCATTAGAATTTTTTTTTACCCCCGAAAATTCCCGTCCCATTTATTCTTCCACCTATACTTTTTATAAATGTATATGCTTTATCCTTACGTTTGTCATTTCCTTATTCATTCCAGAAGAGAGCTATGATTGGAGCTGAAAGTACTTGAGATAAATACGGCACCTTCTTGAATATATTACAAAATTTAAACAGCATAATAGAAACCTTGAATGTACCAAAGTTGAAATATGATTGATTTATTGATTGATTGGCTTTAATGGCATATCAACCTTTTTGGGTTATTTAATGTCATATACTGTTTATACAGAAATATATTTAATTTGTAAACGAATAGTTTGTTTTTGACTGATTGATTTTACGGCATGTTAGCCCACGTGGTTTAATTTGGATTGGTTTATTTTATGACATTTCAACAATTGTAGTTACTTAAAGCCAAATCCGGTTTATGCATATGTATTAGATAGGTATGGTTTGTCAACATAAGTAAAAAAAAAATAATAAATTGTTCGAAGTATTTTTATGAGCACCAGTCATTTGTTTACACGCTGTAAAATGATCGAACGTTTCTATTTATAACAAATCAATCCAGCATGTCATTTGTTTACACTTGGTTTAAATATCAAACAGTTCTATTCGACCCATCGATTGTACCCAATCAGATACTACAATTCTGGGCCAGAGTGGACTAGGGAGCAATAGCAAAGAAAGGGTACTCCCTATTCTCCAAAGCTGCAGATGATTTAATGTCATATCTAGGACACTCGTTGGTGGGGATTTAGCCCCCTGCAAAGATGCAGTCAGTGTATTCTACAGCTCTCGCCCCCGCTGATTGGGTCGAAAATTAAAATAGGCCGAAAGGAAGTGTCTGTCCGATGTAAATAAACATATCACACACACACACACACACACACACACACACACACACACACACACACACACACACACACATATATATATATATATATATATATATATACATATATATATATATATATATCCTGAGAGAAAAAAAGATTAAAAGGAAAAGAAACACAAAAATGCATTGATATGTAGAACAGATAGATCCAGAAAGAGATAAGTGCTTCCTAAAAATATATGTGAGTCTGATCAGAGAGGGTGTAACCTGACACGATTATTATCTGTATTTTTATCTGAAACTTTTATGTACGCATTAATGTTTACGCGCCCGTGCTTCAGAGAGAGAGAGAGATAGAGAGAAAGCTTGGAGCTACGAAGCGTTTAGGAGGGTTGGTGGTTGGTGGATTTAACGGTTACCAGAAAGGGAAAGACATTTTTTGTTCGTTATTCATTTCGTTCTGATGCTCTTGGGGAAAAGAAGGATTTGCCTCTTCCCCTCCCAACCGCCACCTGCTTCGCTCTGTCCCATCGACAGATAGCGGAACTAAAATATCTTAACGCTGGCATGCTATGAGGGGTTGTGTGGAAAAAAGAAGTTGAGTGAGCAAAAGCTCAATCCACTCTCCCATAACAGCCTTAATGTCCAGGTAACAGTCTGAGGAAAAAGCTGGTGCACCCTTTGTCAACCGATGTTGAAGATATCTGAGTATTTTCAATTTTTTTTCTTTGGTAGATGCATTTTCAATAGTTGCAACAACAACAACAGCAATAATAATAATAATAATAATAATAATAATAATAATAATAATAATAATAATTAACATACAAACGGATCACCTAATCCCGGCTAGAACACCAGACTTAATAATAATCAACAAAAAAAAAGAGAACTTGCAAAATAGTCGAATTTGCTGCCACGGCTGACCACACAATAAAACTGAAAGAATATGAAAAGAAGGATAAATACCTCGACCTTGCTAGGGAATTGAAAAAACTGTGGAACATGCAGGTGGCAATTATACCAAATTTAATTGGTGCGTTTGGAACGGTAACTAAAGGATTACTAAAGGGACTGGAGGACGGGTGGAGACCATCCAAACGACAACATTATTGAGAACGGCCAGAATACTGAGAAGAGTCTGGGAGACTTGAGGATACTTGCTGTCACTCAGACTCCAGTGAAAAACCATCGGCTAACGCTGATGGGAAAAGCTCTAATGAGTGAATAAAACTAATAATAATCTTGGAAAATTTCACACGACAAGAACTAGAAATGGCTACAAAATGAAAACCTTTGGAAATAAACTGAATCCCTTCCAATAGCAGCGAAAAAACACCATAAAAACAATTATGTTAAAACGAAAATCGATAATATGTAGCAGAATAGAGAGTGTAGGTTATGTGGTGACAAAGACGAAATGATTGATCACATAATAAGCCAATGTAACAAACTAGCACAAAAGAAGGATAAAACTAGGGAGGTAATCCATCGAAAATTGTGCCAGAAATTGAAAATTTTAACACATTAGCAAAAGGTATATATACAAACCAGAACCTGTACAAGAAAATGACACACATAAAATTCCCTGGTATTTTGAGACACAAACATATTACCTAATCTTATTCAGGAGATTTGACCTAGGGCATACGTGGAAGTTGTATATGCACAAACCGGAATCCGTCCAGGACAATTAGACGCACAAACTACTCAGAGCTTTTAAGAAACATACAGATCTCCTAATCTCGGTCAGATAACCAGACCGAGAGATAGTTAATAGAAAATAGAGAAACTACCGAATAGAGAAATTTACCTCCCCGAACAGACTACTGAGTACGGTCAAAAGAAAGCGAAAAGAGACAAAAATATATTTCAAGAAAAAGAATGTTCTATAGAACATGAAGATGACAGTGATTCAAATTGTAATTGGGCACTTGGAACAATCCCTAAAGAATTGGTGAAAGAGCTGGAGGACTTGGAAATAAAAGGACAAGTGGATACTATCTAAACTACAGCATTATTAAGATCGGCCAGGATGCTGAGAAGAGTCCTGGAAACTTGAGGAGACTTGCTGTCACTCAGACTCCAGTAAGGAACCATAAACTAAAGCTGGTTTGAGAAACTCTTAAAAGAGTGAAATAATAATGATAATGATAATAAAGAGATAAATAAAACAGAACTTGCTATATTGTGGTTTTCGCCATTCCCGCGGACCAGAGAGGGAAAATCAAAGAAAACAAAAAGAGAAACAACTACTAGGACCTTATCTAAGAACTAAAAACTGTGGAACATGAGGGTGATATAGATACCAATTGTTATTGGAACGCTTGTAACAGTCTTCAAATGCTTGAAAAGTTGTCGAGAACAGTTGGAAATCAGTGGATACCTTTCAGAGGACGGCATTATGGACACATGCTATACTTCTGGACAGAGACCTGGATATCTGAGGTGATATGCTGTCACTCGGACTCCAGTAAAAAGCCATCAGCTAACGCTGGTGTCAAATACTCGCAAATAATAATAATAATAATAATAATAATAATAATACAAACGGATAACCTAATCTAGGCCAGAAGACTAGACCTTATAATAATCAACAAAAAAAAGAAGAAAATCTGCAAAATTGTCGAATTTGCAGTCCCGGCAGACCACAGAATAAAACTGAAAGAATGTGAAAAGAGAGAGAATTACCTCGACCTTACTAGAGAATTTAAAAAAAAATATGGAACGTGAAGGTTACAATTATACCAATTGTGATTGGTGCTTTTGGCACGGTAACTAAAGGATTATTAAAGGGACTGGAAGATTTGGAAGTTGGCGGCCGAGTGGAGACCAAAAAACAGCATTTTTGAAAACGGCCAGAATACTGAGAAGAGTCTTTGCTGTTCCGGCCAACCACAGGGTTAAACTGGAAGAAAGCTAAAAGAGAGGTCAGTACCTAGACCTTGCAAAAGAACTGCAAAAGCTATGGAACATGAAAGTGATGGTGATATCGATTGTCATTGGCGTACTCGATACAGTCCCTGAAGGATTAATACAGGTACTGGAGGACATGGGAAGAAAAGAACAAGAGGAGACCATCCAAATGATAGAATACTGAAAAGAGTCCTGGATATTAGAGGTGATTTGCTATCACCCAAACTCTAGTGAGAAATTATCAGCTGTCGCAGGTGTGAAAAACACTCAAAAAGAAAAAAATACTTGGGCATCTTATAGGCTGATGCCATCAAACAAGTAGAAATGCAAGACAAAATTCAAAAAGAATATATCAAGAGAACTAGAAAGATACTCGAGACAAAACTCTCTTGCAGAAACTTTATCAAAGGAATAGATACTTGGGCTGTACCCATCGTTAGATATTCGGGACCCGTTCTCCAGTGGGCCAGAGATGAACTTAAACTAATGGACCAAAGAACAAGAAAACTAATGACCATGCACAAGGCATAACATCACAGAGACGACGTGGACAGACTATATGTATCAAGAAAGGCGGGAGAAGAGAACTTGCCAGCATCAAAGTCAGCGTTGACGCATCAAAAGAACGACTCGAATTTACATAGGAAAACAGGAACAAGGACTGATTACAGCCATCAGAAACTATACTGACAACATGATAGACAACATAATGACAATAACTAGGGAACAAAAATGGGAAGGAAAACAATTCTATTGGCGTTTTAAATGGCTAATAAGCAACATCTCACATGACAAAACCTAGACCTGGCTAAGAAAAGGAAACACTAAGAGAGAAACAGAAACTCTCCGAATAGCAGCACAAAACATAGCCATGAGAAGCAATCATATCAAAGTGCGAATAGATAAGACACAACTAAATAGCAAATGTAGGCTATGTGGTGACAAAAACGAAGCCATCAATGATATAATAAGTGAATGCAGCAAATTAGCACAGAAGGGGTATAAGACACGACACGACTGGTTAGGCAAGGTGTTCCGGTGGGAAATGTACAAGAAAATTAAATATGACCATACGAACAAATGGTATATGCACAACCCAGCACCTGTCCTAAAAACGACACACATAAACTATGGGATATTGACAGACACGGATCACCTAATCTCGGCCAGAAGAGCAGACCTTATAATAATCAGCAAAAAAAAGAGAACTTGCAAAATTGTTGACCCTGCTGTCCAAGATGACCATAGAATAAAACTGAAAGAATGTGAAAAGAAGGATGAGTACCTAGACCTTGCTAGAGAATTGAAAAAGCTGTGGAACATGTAGGTGACGATTCTACCAATTGTGATTGGTGATTTTGGCACACTAGCTGAAGGGTTATTAAAGGGACTGGGTGACGTGGAAGTTGGCGGACGAGTGGAGACTATCCAAACTACAGCATTTTTGAGAACGGCCAGAATACAGGGAAGAGTCCTGAAAACTTGATGAGACTTGCCGTCACTCAAACTTCAGGGAAAAAACAATCAGCGTTAGCTGATGTGAAAAACTCTAAAGTGTAATTAATAATAATAAATTTAAAAGAAAGACTAATCACAGAGAAAAATTGAAGGAAAGTGAAAAGAAGGATAAGTACCTCGACCTCGTTTGGTAACTGTGGTAGATGACGGATATATCAATTGACATGACGGTTATATCAGTTGCAATTGGCACTCTTAATACAGTCACCAAAGGATTGGTACAAAAAAACTGGAGGACTTGAAAATAAGATGGCGAATAGAAACCATCCAAATTACAGCATTTCTGAGATCGGCCAGAATACTGAAAAGAGTCCTGGAGATTTAAGGTGACTTGTTGTCAATTTGACTCCACTGAAAGACCAGCTAACACTCATGTGAAAAACTCTCAAGGAGTGAAAATAATAATTGAATAGATCCGAAACGCAAGAAATTCTCTGGTAATAACAGACCATATAACCCAGACAGATAACCAGACCGAACATTGAATAAGAAAACAATAGAACTTGACAATAGATCTTGGTGTGTCAGAGGACGCAAGAGGGAAAATAAAATAAAATTCCAACAAAATCCAGTGTCATTTTCTGTTTTTTTTTTTTTTTTTTTTTTCTTAATGAAGTTTTGGTCTTGATAAATACTTGGATCTTGCCCAAGAGCTGAAGAATTTGAGAAACATAAAGGTAGCAGTGATACCAATGGTAAACTAATAGATAATTTCACCTACCAAGTTTGCCGTGTCTCATCAATCGAGATAGACATCAAACGCAACTAGCAAAGGCATGGACAGCCATCGATAGACTATAGAAGTCAGACCTATCTGATAAAATAAAACGCAGTCTCTTCCATGCAGCAGTCATGTCGATACTGCTACATGGATGCACCATATAGACGCTAGCTAAACGTATGGAGAAAAATCTTGACAGCAACTACAGAAGAATGCGGCCAGCAATATTGAACATGTACTAGAAGCAGCACCCCACAAAGCAGCAGCCATCACATAAACTATCAAAGTTAGACAAATCAGACATGCGAGATACTGCTGAAGAAGTAGGGACGAGCTCATAAGGGATGTACTTTGACCCTTTCACATGGACGAGCAAAGGAAGGATAACCAGCTCGAACCAACATACTGCAGCTCTGTACCGATACGTGATGTAACCCTGGAGACCTGCTGGAAGCAATGGACGATGGAGAGAGGTGGCGAGCAGGGATCAGGGATATCCGTGCTGATGGCCCGATATGATTATATATATATATATATATATATATATATATATATTGGATGTTTAACAGTCTTTGAGTCAAAATGACTGGGGACAAATCAAAATTACGAATTATAGAGCAATTAAAAACTAAATCTATTAAAAGGTAAAAGAATAGGAGTTCGAGGTCTGCACCCTTTTTGTCACAAATATGAAAGAAAAATGAACACATGATCAAATTGTCTTCTGTTAAGTTGAGGCGATGTTAAATAAACTGTGTAAAGTAGTTAATATTACTAGCACATTTATCCTGTGTGATCGCTTGAATCTTCTCTGTGATGACTGCTGAAGAATTTGTGGCCCAAGGATCTTCCCAAATATCTTGTGTGTTTCAAAGATCTTGACCCGACTGAAAATCTGACTTCTGTTTAGAAATATACTGAAATCAATCTTCCTTCTGTATCTTGATTAAATGATCTCGAAACACTTATTTTCATGATGTCTTTCCGCAAAACATATTCAGTTCTATTGTCCCTGACTTTATTTCCTTATATTTGGTCATTAATATGAAAAGAGAAAGAGAATAGAATTGACAGATGAGATCTGAGAGGTATCTTCTTCGTTTCTGCACTTGGGAAACACGCTGTACATTACGGTCGTTCAAAGGGTTTTAAGTCTCACTCAGAAATAAATGTACGGTAGAACCTATTTGTTGTGGCAGCACACTACCCTTTTTTTTTATAAATCTAGAATAAGTTTTATAAGAAGTAGCAATGGATTACCACAATGAAAAATGTTCAACAATGTTTTTCTTTCTGACTGAGGCTTAGAACATTTTGAATTGCCATTAGACGAACCAGTCATGCAGGACACAGCTGGAGAAGCAAGGGGCGAGCTCATAAGTGATGTACTCCTATGGACCCCTACATATGGCCGAGCAAGGGCAGGACGACCAGCTCGAACATACATACAGCAGCTATGTGAGGATATGGGATGTAGCCCTGAGGAACTGCCAGAGGCGATGAACGATAGGGAGAAGTAGCGAGAGAAGGTCCAGGATATCCATGCTAGCGGCACGACACGATGATGATGATGATGATGATATATATATATATATATATATATATATATATATATATAGGTAGATAGATATATAGACTATTTTCAAGGATACCATCTTTTAGAGTTGCAGGTAAATTAGTAAACTTAAAGAAATTGTCATTGTAAATAATGCATCTATATTCATTAAAAGCCTTATCGTTGTTTTGCAAAAGGGCTGGAAGTAGTGAGCGTTCGGCGGGGAGAAGTTCACCCACTAACACTAAGCTGTCTTGCTTTTATCGCTACTTATATATATATATATATATATATATATATATATATATATATATATATATCATCTTCATTAAACCACGCTGATAGCATGTTTTTACCGGACTCTCTCTCTCTCTCTCTCTGTCTATCTCTCTCTCTCTCTCTTCACCCGTCCCTATCAACCAAAGCTCTGGGCAGGTTTTCCACACATCATATTATGTCACCACATAGCTGATGTAAATAAGTTTTTGCTGGTTGGCCAACACTCTCACCTCCACAGGCATATATATATATATATATATATATATGTGTGTGCGTGTGCGTGTGATATTAGAAAAACGATAATAATCTCCATAAAATTATCACCTCAGAGCAAAATAGTCACGTCGTCGGCCAAACCACTCCATCAACAGAAAAAAAAAAAAAAAAGAAAAAAATGCTTTTATATCTTCCTTACTTTGATAGTCATTTTTTTTACATCATTGCTATGTTCTATTTAAAAGCAGCTGCGGATTGAATCATAACCAGATATAATTTTACACATTTCTATGAAATCACTACATAAGCGTCAAGTTTGAACGTCTTCAAACCTTGTAAATTATTCAACTGATTCTCTTTACTTATATTCTCTATATCAGGAATCGACAAGGTTACTTGTCTCTGAAACATTTCTGGCTAATGTCTATCATTCATGGCGACTATAGCAGCTCAGAAGACTCAATGTATTCTGTATTTAATGTACCTTTTTAAGACAGGAAGATAGTTGTACTGCTGAACAACTTACATAATAATGATATAGAGACAAAATGATTGATTATTGATTGATTTATTCTAACAGCATAGTTACCTGTCCATTATTATTTTATGAGCTTCAGGAATGGTGTTCATTGTTTGATTTAATTTACATTTATTTTTGCACACATTCCAATCAAATATTAATATTTTATTAAAAGTTCAATTAGCAAAAAAATTGAATTCTTATTGATACTACTACTTTGTACTCAAATGAACCCGAGAGTAATGACAATGAAAGGATAATCCACACTGCCCAGAGGTGCCCGTGGTGTAATGGTTATCGTCGTAGGAAATGGACACGGTGAAACGAGTTCAAATCCTGGACGAGACTGATTGCATTTCATATAGCACTAATACGCTCGGGAAAGGTATAGATCCAATTATTCTCCCTCCGGCTATGGGTAAATAGTAGAACAGACTGGGTTCTTCAGCCTTGGTGAGGCAACTAGTCTAAGAGAAGGAAAACTCTAAATTCAAACCTGTTAAACTCCGCTCAAAAATTGACTTTGTGTCATATCCTTCCTGAGCGGAGGGGTTGGTAAATAGGATAATCCACACTGCTCAGAACTCCGGAGATGGATGCTCACCATCAGATGCAGTTTTGTGTCATACAGATGACAGAGTTGCTACAGTCAATGTATTCTGAGTCTCGTCCACAAGTTATGTATCCAAATGAGTCAGTGCCAATACCTGATAGTTTTTGAGCCGCCGCCTTCTCGATGGCGGCTTAAAATACACCGTCTGCATCCTCTATAGAGTGGTAGTCCTACTCCCACTCCCACCCAAGGGAGTGTTCTTGGAACGAAACTTAACAGCATCTGATGGTGAGCCTCCAGTTCTGAAATTCAAGAGAGTGTAGAGTACCCCTTCACTACCATTAGTCTTAAGGCCACTCTGTGTCGGAGTGACAATAGGTTTTTGGGTCCGACCTATGGTTCAAATAGAATTGTATAAGAAATATTTCTATTGGAAAAAGGAACTATTACGAATATTTGATACCATGAAACTGTGCAAAAAGTATTTGTATTAAGTACTTGAAACCATACAAATGGTTGCAAATTATTTGTATTTGATAGAAATACTTGATATCATTGTGAGCCATAAATAATTAAGAAACACCAAATCAAAAAATGAATATAAAAGTACAATGAACGCGCTTCAGAAACACTTCGGTATTAAATAGCCTTAGACGTATTGACATGCCATTAAAATTTAACCAACAAATCAAGTATAAGCAGTTTAATAATTTCTGATGGGTAATTCTAGCCCAGCACAGGATTGTTCCAGTGCAAAACTCTGTCTGATAATCTAATCTACCTTCCTGTGAAAATTTTTTTATTCCTCAAATGAAAATTATTCGTAAGTGTAAGATTTGAAGCTGTGAAGAATATCAAAGTATCATGACAGCGAAGTTTCATTCTAGATTAAAATAGCAGATCTAGATGATCTTCGACCAATTGAAAACTCATTGGAATAAAAGTTTTGAATGCCTAGTAGTATATTTTAATATTCTCTTCATTAAGTTTGGATTCGGTGAATAATGTCGGTCTCGATACGTTCGGAACTGTAGAAGGCAACAATATACAACAGCAATAATAGTGACAATAATAACAGCAACACATACCAGAGGTCCAGTCACGGTGTGTTTCGTGATTCAACAGGAACACACCGCCTACACTTTCCATTTGGATTATAATCTCTTTTACCTTTCTTTCTTTTGATATTCAGAATAATGATATTTGCGTTTGAATATATATTCCTAAAGTCATAGAGAGTAATGTTGTGCTTAGACAGTTGTAGTTATTCCCCTTTGTTTACGACTGTATCTGTCTATGTTTTTCTTCATATACCATTTTCCTAGTCGAAGTGGAGTCCCATCTTCGGGTGCAGTTTAATGTCATACACAACTCATCCCTTTTTTTTAAGTGTCTTACCCTTACATCATCATCATCATCATCATCATCATGTCGTGCCGCTAGCACGGATATCCCTGACCCTCTCTAGTCACTTCTCCCTATCATTCATCGCTTCTGGCAGGTCTTCAGGGCTACATCCCGTATCCTCACATAGCTGCTGTATGTATGTTCGAGCTGGCCGTCCTGCTTTTGCTTGGCCATACGCGGGGTCCATAGGAGTACATCACTGATTAATTTGTCCTTGCTTCTCCAGCAGTGTCATTTTCTAAAATATCTATGACTGTATTCAGTAGTTACATTAATTAAGAAAAATATATTTGGCCGATTCCACGTTGTGTCATGGTTTATGCGCTGGGCTGCAACATCATAGCAAGCAAATTCTGGTCGTGATATCACGTTTACTTTCCGACTAATACTCTCGGAAAAGATGTGAACCTTCTTCTCCCTCTAATTAAGGTAATTCATTCTGCTGGAGCTGTAGAATTCACTTGTCATTACAGCTATCAAACAATACTACGGAAGAATCATTTTTAACAATAAAAACTGTTTTCACATTTGAATTGACACTTTATAAGTAATTCCCATACCAATATATTTTCTTCATCATTAAAGTATAAAGTAACTTTCAAAGGAACTGAAATCCAGGGATTTGGGTTTGTTCATAATTATGTTTTATGTTATCTGTGATATTAAGCTTGTTTTTAAATGATTGAATGAATAATTGATTTAAACTTATTTCAATTATAAAAAGTTGTTAACGACCGTAGTCAAGGGCGCCCCAAAGAATTCCTTTTTCTATAGCTGCTACACCGAGGTGTAGAGAAGGACGCTACTACCTTCCTTGGATTGCTCCACTTTACCCTTGATACGTACCTTATAATGCTGACTGTTAGCAAGAAGATATCTAGTACCATTTTATGAGTCTTTGGTATGACTCAACCTGCGAGTGAACCCCCGTCTCCCTGGCCATTGGCGAACACTCTATTCAATATGTCAATTTCGATTATAATACTTAGTACACACTTACAAATTCTATTATAACCTCAATTATAACAATTATAATTTAATTCAAATGATTGACAGTGATATTGTGTCAAGTAATACTTCTAAAAATAGATTTTAAACAGAACTATTTGACTCATTGATGAAACCCAAGCAGCTACTACCATTCTGGGTCTGAGAAAACGAGGGAGTACTATCGATAAAAGGTTACTACACACTATTCAGAGCTCCAATACCGAAACCTCATCTTCAGGTGCTGTTTACTTTCTTACCCTGAATACCCTTATCGGGGGAAGTCTTAAACCTCGACAAAATGCAGTCGACGTATTCTGAAATCCACCTGCAGTATTTCCTTTCTTATACCTATGGTTTTCAAATAGCTCAATTTGATCCATAGATGGGGCTTCTATCCCCCACCGGGTCAGAAAGGACCAGGAGGTACTGATAATGAAAAAGTGCTCGACATCATCAAGTGCTATTCAATATCATAACTAGAACAAACCTTTTTTTCTTTTGATAATATTACCCCAATACTGAGGATGCAGCCAGTGTATTCTGAACTCTACAGACAATGATTCCTATCAGCGACAAATATACTTAAAAATATATATTTAACCCCACAGAAGGACTATAACACTGGCCTGCGTTAAAAAATTCCACAGGTCGATGATTTATCAAGTGATGGACCCCCACACATGGCCGTGCAAAAGCAGGACGACCAGCACGAACATACATTCAGCAACTCTGTGAGGATACGTGATGTTCTCCAGAAGACCTGCCTGAGACGATGAACGAAAGGGAAAAGTGGCGAGAGAGGGTCAGGGATATCCGTGCTACCAGCACGACATGATGATGATGATGATTGCAATTTTATGCTGAATTCAAAAGTACCTTTCATTGTGTTTGGTCCTGTCTGGTTTTTAAGATGTGCTTGAATACTTCACAAGAATGTGTATACAATAATAACACTTATTCAAAAGCCGGTTGACTCTACATGCCACAGCTGATCGTGATTGCCTGATGTAATATTGCATGTGTACCTAACTCCAGTGTACCATCCTACCCGCTTACACCCGTATACCTAGAGTGGGTGGGGCTTATCGTTCAGCTTGAAATGTTTTAAATTTACTGTCAAGTGTCAACGACGAGCTGAGCGCTAATATTTTTTTCAGCTTGACATTTGTTTTCCTGTAAATATGGATTGCAAGTGTAAGAAAAATCTATAGACGGGACAATAATAAACGCTGTCACTTGAGGTCAGAGTTTTGCTGAGTGTATTGACAATGTTTGGATTCGTCACTCACCTCAGAACTCCAGAATTAGACGAGTATCATACTCAGGGCATCGATTTAAAGAGAGTCGTACTCTTCTGTCGAGAATATAGTCAGCGTATTCTAAACACCTCCAATATTATTCCTTATCTAACACTTATACTTTATGCACAATTGTATGGTTTAAAGTCACTATCCTATCTAATAGAAAAAATAAATATTTGTTTGCACACAGCTATATGGTTTCAAATATCTTTATCTAAAATGAATAACTTTCAAGTATTTATATGATTTCAAATAATTTGTTACGATACTTAGATTTTATCTCTCCCGAAAATTGATTATTCTTTTAGAAAATAATTGTTTTTTTATATAGTTTTCAAGTATTCTTATCCAATACCAATAATTTTTAAACATATCTATTTCAACCATAGATGTGAAATAGTTACTACCTCTTCAGAACAGGGTTCACCCTGATGTATAGGCAGTGAAGAGTTCTAGAACTGGAGCCTCACCATTAGATGCTGTTTAGTATCATATTCTGGGCATCTATTTTTGGTGGGTGAGTCTTAACCCTCGGCAGAGGATGCCGTCCGTCTATTCGAAGCCCCCTCGACAGAATTTACAATCTGTCACAAATACCTGAGAGTGTGTACAACACTTATCAGACCTCAAGAAATGGATGGTTCGATATGGTTTGTTTTTATGGCATATCAACCATTATTGGTCATTTATTGCCAAATCCTCTTTATATATATATATATATATAGTTTGTAAAAATAAGTCAACACAGTTAAAGGGTTCCAAGTATTGCTATGTATTACTAACAATTCAATATAATGTATTTGTTTAAACAGATAAATAATCAAACATCCCTATTTCAAACAATTCAGTTTAGCATAAGTCATTTGTTTGCACTCAGTTTAAATGTCAAACAGTTCTATTTTGCCCATAGATAGGACCCTATCAGGTGCTTCTACTCCGGGTCAGAGGTGACCAGGGAGCGGTTGCAATAAAGGAATATTCCACATTCCCAAAAGCCCCAGCATTACTGGTGCCTTAACCTCATATTTTTGCAGTCAGTGTATTCTACAGTCCCAGCCGATTGGACTGTCCATAAGTGGAGTCTCATCTACGAATGCAGTTAAAGGTCATACACAGAACATTCCCTTTTTTACAGGTGTCTTACTCTTTGAAAAGGGATATGCATTCAGTTTATTCTCATCCCTGCCAAACGGGTGAACTATTTTCAAAAATTTCTATGACTACATTCAGTAGTTGCATTATATAAGAAAATATATTGGGCCAATTTCACTAGGTGTGTATTATGCGCTGAACAGCAACATCATAGCGAGCGAATTCTTGTCGTGATATTACGTTCACTTTCCGACTAATATTCTTGGAAAAGATATGAACCTTCTTATCCCTCTAGGTATAGTCTGCTGGGGCTGTAGAATTCACCGACTGCATCTTTGTTGGTGGCTAAGACCCTCCCCCAACAAGTGGCCTCAATATGACAGTCCTGGAGCTTTTGTTATATACTCATTTGCCGTATCATAACGACTCAATAATAAAGACGCACGCAGAAAGACGCAAGAGGAAGACACAGGAAGAAACGACGCAGGAAAAAGACGCAGGAAGACTTCTTTTCAAATATATTTACCTCTCACTTTATTGCAAGGTTTGAAAAGGGTTACTCAAGGTTTGCATGTGAGAGGGTGCTGGAGACCGAACATAAACTTCATATTTTGACCCCACTGTTATGACCGTCACGTTGTGTTTTTCTTGTTCTCTTAGATGCTCAACCAGAGGTCTTGGGGTCGACTCCATCGGGGCTTTTCCGAGGGCCCCCTCGGTCGGGTGTGGCATTCCCTACCACATCTGGTCTCTACTGTCTGGAAGTCTACTGGCAACTGCTCTGGGACCCAAACTCAACTGAGTTAAATAATACCTCAACGCCCACACGATCGCCAACTGGATCTTTGAAATCGAATGTTTAATCGTCATCAAGCGGAAATAACTGTCATGCAGTTCAGAGGTTACTCTCTTCCGGTGCATGACTGTAATGGCACAATGGGACCTTCACCTTGTCCCATATCAGAAGCCTTAATCCGCCCACGCGATCTCTTTCGATTACTGGCTGTTGGAATGTGTCACTTCCTTCCGGTGTATTACCTTGGAATAGTATTTTTGGGCCGGGTTGAAGGTCAAAATATAACACTTTGAGGAATGTAGAGTACCCCTTCATTGCCATTATTTTCAGGTCCTCTCTGAACCAGAGGGGTGGCATCTGAAAGGGTCCTACCTATGGGTCAAATAGAACTGTTTGACATTTAAACTTTATGCAGGGAAATGACATAATAAATTGAGTTATTAGAATTATTTGTCTATTTCACTGTGTGAACAAATGATTGCTGTTTAATTGAATTGTTAGTGATACATAGAATTACTTGGAATTATCTAACTGTGTCTAAACGAATGAGTAATATTACAATAAACTGTATTTATAAGTAACTTGTATTTAGTATATTTGTATAAAAATGATTTAGCATAAAATAATCAACAATGGGTGATATGCTATAAAACTCTACCAAACTAAATCCAGTTATGGATTAAATTGTGGCTCTACTGATCTTTTACAAGGATTGCTTTAGCATTTAATTTGCTATTAATCAAAGAAACCAAATCAAAATAAACCAAAATGTATTACTGACTTTTCTTTTCAAAAAGTTAGAGATTATTTCGATTAGACATCACATATTATTCGAGTAATTATGGTAATTTTATACTTTACAATTGCACTTGATTATCACTTGATGTTGCACTAAATGTAACAGTTGATCTAGTACTTGATCTAACACTTTAATAGCATAGACTAAGGAGTATATATTCGACATTTTACACAGATGAAAATTCTTCATGTCATGTTGCAGGTTTATTGATCCGTCATTATAGAGTTTTGAAATACAAAAGAAAATAAGGTCTGACTCTTAAGAACGAATAAAAGAAGGAAGGGAAGAAGCAAAGGAAAGAAAGACAATAAAATAACTGAATTTATATGGTGAAGAAAAAAGTGAAAGGTGAGAGGCAAGAAAACATAATGAAATAATATAAAATTAATAAGCAGTTCACAAAGAAATAAGTATAAAGATGAAAAAAAAAATAAAGGAAGTCTTAGCCAGAAAGATGAAAAGACTTGGCCTCTGTACATCTATGCGAAGAAGTTATCTAACATCAATGAATATATATATATATATATATATATATATATATATATATATATATATATATATGCATAAAAAGTTATTAAAAACAAGATATTAAATAAATACATAAATATTATTAGCTAAAAAAGAAGATACAAATCAATTCTGTATGCATAGAAAAAACAGGATTCCCAGAAAAAATAAACTAAAAAAAATAGATTTAATGTATATTCATACAAAAGTCCATACATCAAACATGGCTTCTTACCTCTGGTATTGTTAGCAGCAGAACACAATTGACATTTGCAGAGATTCCAAACGAACCCAAACGAAATTTGACATCAAAGTCTTGTGCGCTGATGAAAAAAGCAGATTTGCACTTCCCATTATTATTTGTACTCATTGAGTGGCTTATAGTTGATTTCAGTAGAGATAAAGTGACTGCAAGACTTAGTAACAAAAACTATTATTATTTTACTCCTTTGAGAGTTTTTCTCACCAGCGATAGTTGTTGTTTTCTCACTGGAGCTTGAGAGACAGCAAGTTTCCTCGAGTCTTCTGGACTCTTTTCAGTATTCTGGTCGATATTAATAAAGATGTAACTTGGACGGTCTCTACTTGTCCTTTTTGTTTTCAAATCCCTTTACTAATCCTTTTTGGATTGTACTAACGGCATCAATTATACTTAGTATCATCGTCATCTTCTTGTTCCATATTTTTAGTCCTCAAGCAAGGTTTAGGCAATTAACTCTCTTTTTTTTTCTTTTCATTTTACTGCTTAGCCCGGTCGGACGGCAAATTTCACTCTTCGGCAGTTTCTCTTTTTTATTATTACTCGGTCTGGTCGTCTGGCCGAGATTAAGCGATATGTTTTATCTCAAAATCCCAGAGAAGTTAGTGTTTAATTCTGCTCGGCAGATTCTGTGATGTGAATAGATCATTTTTTGGGACAAATTTAAATTTCTTGCACATCACCTTGCCAACCCAGTCCTGTCTAGTAATACAATCTTTTTTGCGCTCATTTGTTGTATCTGCTTATTATCCAATTATCTTTTCTTCTCCATCACCTAAATTTGCTATTTTTAGCGTCTTATCTATTTTTGCGTTAACACAGTCGGTCCTTCAGGCGTTGTTTTCTGCTGTAATCAAAAGTAGTTCAGTTTCTCTTTTAAGATTTCCTTTTCTTACCCATATTCAAGTTTTTCTTGGTTTTCATTTGTTTTTCTTCCCCTTTTCCTTCTTAGTTATTATTGTTTTGTTAATCATATTTTTGTTTGCGTTATTTCTGGTTGTTGTACTTAAACTTCTTTGCTCTTTTGTATATTGTCTGCTTGTCGTCTTATCGATGTATCCAAGCTATCTTCAGTGCTAGCGAGTCGTCTTCTTCCTTCTTTTCTTGATACATATATTCTACTTAAGTCATAACAAGGACGTGAGGTATTATTCATCGTGATTAGTTTTCTTTTGTTAAAGTTCTTCCTTCGTCCACCTCAAGAATCGATAACTTACTGGGAGGACAGCCCAGGTGTTTATCCCTTTGATGAGATTTATTGCAATAAAGTTTTGTTTCGAGTAGTTTTCTCCTTCACCCGAAAAACGCTTTACATTTTTTCTTTCACATCCTCTTGTTTGATAGTGTCCGCTTCCGAGGTTCAATGAATAGTAGATCAACTGTTTGTTTTGTTCTCTTGAGGCTATCTTTCTATTTTGCAGGAAACAGTCCGTGGTTTATTAGCGAATAACAAGTTTCCTCCCTAATTTGTGCATTTAATATTTTCCACATAATTAGAAAGCACGTTATGGGTCTATAGTTGTTGGGGGTCCCTTTTTAGAGGTTGTTTTTTTTTTTTACTCGGGAATATTTCTTTCTTTTAAGCATCTATTCAATTTGATATCAAGTAGTGCGTGGACATGTGAACATTTTAAACCCGAATCCATGTATGCCATCATGGCCTGGCGTTTTCCAATTTAGAGCTTTTTTCATTATTTACATTTTTCGGTCTATTGTTCTCATCCTTGTCGTCATGTTTATCACAACGTTTCAGCCGTTGTACACTCCGACCTTCTTCAGGTGGTTTGAATGTCAAAATTAACCCTTTATTTCGTTTACCGGTGCAGACTGTTCTAGTTCCACGATCCATTTTTAATTGATTTCAGTTATCAGTTATCTCCTGTTAATTTCCCCCCTGAAAGTTCTCCACTGCCTTCACCGGATATGGAACTCAGACCCTTTGGGTATGTCACTGGAACTAACCAACGCCTTATGGACTATGGCATGTGTCCTTGAGGACATCTCTTTATGAATTTCTAGGTATTATAAACCTAATGTCATCAGGAACCATTTTTACCAGGGCTCATATTGCAATGTTGCTGTTATTATTGCTGTTCTCTGGCACTCCTTATAACTGGTTTCATATTGTATTAATGCCTATGCTTGGTCGGCTCAGGAGTTTTTTTTCTGGCCGAGAATTACTATTATTATTATTATTATGATTATGATTATTAGGATTCAAATTTCGATACCAGCGTAAACTGGTGGCTTTCACTCGATTCTGAAAGGCAGCAAGTCACCTCCAGTCTCCATGTCCCGTCTAAGTATTCTAGCCGATGCTGTTGATCAATGTAATCTATGATTTTACTTTTGTTTAAATATGCTAATATTTCTTCATTCACGAGTCCTTTTATGTGAGTTTTTCCTTCCTTCGTTTTTGTCACATAGAATCTCTCAATATCGCTTTGAGAACTTGCTTATCTACATCAACTTCCAAGTGTGTTTTTATGTTTTCTTTTTCGTTTTTGTCCGTCTTTTTGGATTTCCTCTCTTGTCCAGATCTTGAAAAAGCAAGAGAAACAGTCTATGTATTTATCCCTTTGAAAATATTTCTGGTATAATGTTTGGTTTCAAATGTTTTCTTGTTCTCCCTAGGTACTCGCCTACATGTTTTCCCCACAAGTCTGACCGATGGATTTTCGCTAGAATCTGAACAACAACATGTCTCTTCGAGTCTCTACAATTCTTTTAATTATGCTACTAATTCTAAAACGTTGTGATCTGGATAGTTTCAAGTCTTCTGCTAATCTACTTTTCATCATATCTCTTTTCCTGTCTCTTTGAGACTCTTTCAAAAGCACCGACTACGAATTGTAACCCTGTGACTTTCATGTTTAAAAGTTTTTCCATCTCTCTGAGAAGGTTCAAATATTCTTCTTTCATTTTCACTCAGGTTTTCTGTTAAAATAATATCCACAATAGTATGAGAACTTTTTTCCTTGTCTTCTAGTCTTCTGATTTGAATTATTTGATCAGTTTATCATTTATTCCTTTAAGAATTATTTCACATCAGCAATAATTGATACTTTTTCTATTGAGTTTGAATAATAGCAAGTCTCCTAAGGCTGGAGGTATTTCTCAGTATTCTATCCGACCTTAATAACGTTGTAGTCAGGATGCTCTCTTATTTCCTGGACTTCAAATCCCTTTAACAATCCTTTAGAGATTCTTATGGGCACACTACCATTACCTTCATGTAAGTTGATTGGTTTCTTTGTTTAATGGGATATCCTTTTTCATATTTTATTAAATGCCAAACCATCGTTGTAGAAGAACATCTGTCAAAATATTAACTCATAACTGAGAGAATTCGAGGGTCCATACATTTCCTATGGTCTTTGGTCAAAAAGTGTACGTAAGAGCATGACTAAAGTTAAAACTTGCTTATTTCCAAGCTGCAGTCCAGTACTTAAGGCTTTGGCCATAGGAACAACCGCAATTAATTTTAGTAGTAACCGTCTTCTTGTTGGTTATACACATTCATTTCTCTCCTTAATATCATTTAGCGATTTAAACAGAGAGCATGTTACAGCAAGTCTTCAAAATGTTATTTTGATCCTAATATGGATCATTCTCACTGAGTTTTCCCGACTGTGGCATCTAGGTGGATTGTAGCAAG
Source organism: Sepioteuthis lessoniana (assembly GCA_963585895.1). NCBI lineage: Eukaryota > Metazoa > Mollusca > Cephalopoda > Myopsida > Loliginidae > Sepioteuthis > Sepioteuthis lessoniana. Next base: position 30,559,266 of record OY757914.1, read on the forward strand.
TTGTGATATAATTGAAGATTAAAAATTGACAATAGTAATATTTTTATTATTTGTAATCACTGTCCATTAAAACGATCTGTATTTGGCGGCTTTCAATGGACATCAGATAAGAAAAAACCTCTTCCTTAATTCTGTGCTCTTCTGTTGCGTGCTCATCGACCACTGCTATGTCGGTGAGGTTACTGGACGGATCGGTAAGGAAACGCAAAAAGTATTTTAGCGTTAGACGTTTTCATTATCTTATTCTCTCTCCGTTCAGTCCTTGAGCAGTGTAAATAGGAAAAAAAACTGATACCATGAGGTAGGTTCTCCATGATTTTAGAGCGAATCTCTTCTTGTAACATTGCTTCCGTTTACATCAAAAGAGAGAAAATGAAAAACCAAATTAAGAAATTAGTGATACACACACACACACATATATATATATATATATATATATATATATATATATCGATTGACCAATAAATGCAAAAGGGACAGCTTCTCCAGCCAATTTTTTGTGCAAAAATTATGATGTTTTTTTGAATATAGAAATCAGTTGATTATCCATATATATATATATATATATATATATATATATATTCGGGTCCACAGAACATCCTAATTTCCATTTCGGCAGAGTGACACTTCGTATGCTTACCTAATAAACTTACAAAATAGCTCACAGATTGCTAGATCAAGCATATTATATTACCTTCAGCGCAGTGAAAGAGATATGGAACTCTGTTAATATTCCCTTCTTCGGCTGCTAGAAATGATATAATTTATCTGGTCGTGTCCTCGTCTCACTTGCCAACATTTTGGAGGGAATTAAACAGAGTTTTGAAATTTTTTCGAGGCGTTATTTATTCTCCTTCGTATACCCAAATCCTTTTTTTTGTATTGCTAAATAAATAATTGAAATGTTAACTGACATTTTTATATTGCCCAGTCGGCTGGGGCTGTAGAATACACCGACTGCTTCTCAGCAGAGGGGTAAGACACCCCACAACAAGTGTCCTGGATATGACACTAAACAATGTGATGGTGAGGTTTCAGCAATTCTGGAGCTTTGGGGAATGCTGAGTACCCCTTAATTGCCATCGCTCCCAGGTCCATTCTGGCCCGGAGTGGTAGCACCTGATAAGGGTCCTATCTATGGGTTAAATAGAACTAAACCGTGCTTCTTTCACTAAACTGATTTTTCGTAAGACTTCCCCCCCAAGGAGTTTCCTGGATATAACACTAAACAATCTGATTGTGAGGTTCCAGCGATGCTGGAGTTTTGATGAAAGCAGAGAACCCGTTCATTGCCATATGTTCTCAGGTCCATTCTGCCCGGCGTGGTAGCACTAAATAGGGCACAATGGATGTGTCAAATAGAACTAAACTTATGCTTAACTGAATTAATTGAAATAAACTACGTACGTATGCTAAACAGAATTGTTTCAAATAGAACTGTTTGACTGAACAGAATAACTTGAAATAGAAATATTTTTGACAATTAAACAGCTTACTTACATTTGAACAACATACATATGCTAAACTGAATTGTTTTAAATGAAACTGTTTTTGTATCCTAAACTGAATTGTTTGAAATATAACTGATTATTTGTTTTAAAATGGATTTTGCATATAATAACCTACAAAGGTTGAAATGCACAAAACCAAAACAACCAACCAACCAACCAAACAACCATAACAGATTGCTTAAATAAATGAATAAATTTTTTAAAGCAGGATCTCACGTAGTGGAGAGTCTAACCAGTTTAACTCCGACATCAATTTGAAACTCCAGTCGTGATATTACGTTGAAATTTGGTTAATAATGCTCTTTGAAAAGTTATGAAGTCCCTTATCCCCCAGCTTTGGGTTAAATACTACCCCTACTGTCCTTTTACAAAGATGACTTTAACATTTGATTTGTTGTTTAATGGTATATCAAATTTCATGGGTTATTTAAAGCTGAATCCATCTTTCTAGTTGAAAAGTAGTGATACTATTTTACCCATAACTAGGAAGATAAGGGAGTTTATATTTTCCCAAGGGTATTTGTCCAAATGTGAATGTAAAACTTGAGTGGGATATGACACAAAGTCAATTTTCTCAGTGGAGTTCAACAAGTTTAAATTCAAAGTTGTTATTTTCCGAAACCGTTGCCATACCCAGATTAAAGATACTTGTCTGTTCTACTATTTAGCCATAGCTGGATGCATTCCTTTCCCTTGTTACTTGGGCTATCAGGAGACTCTTCTAGGATTTGAAGTCCAGTCGTCGATTCTTTTTTCAACGACGATAACAATGACACCGTATATCACTTTGTTCTAAGATGTTTAGACTTTATGGAAATAACTTTATGATATTTTCAATGCAAAGAGCCTTCACCTCTACATCTCTATTAGCATTTTTTAAAAAAAATCTTCCCCAAGAGGCCTCCATCGTATCAGTTCTACTTTTCTTATAATTGTTTTAACATCATTTTTTTTTACTTATCTGTGGAAGATTCCAATAATGTTTTGACATGGGTGAGAAAGAGGTTGATACAATTTGAAACAATAATCTCATAAAGTTATCACTATACAAGTGTGAACATTTTTTTATGATCCTCTCTTAAAATCGCTTTTTAAAACCGATTTCTTCTGAAAATATTGCCCGTAGAGAAGTACATCTACACCTTTTTTTTTCTTAAGAAAAAAATTATTTTCTTTCGAAGTGAACATAACAAAATTTTATCATTCCAAATCGTACAATATACAGTCAATACACCGGATTACTCATATATAGGTAAACCTATAGTAATCTATGTTATTTATAGTTGTAAAATATACAGTCAATACACCAGATTACTCATATATAGATACACCAATAGTAATTTATTTTATTTCTAGTTGTACAATATCCAGTCAATACACCGGATTACTCATATATAGGTACACCTATAGTAATTTATTTCATTCATAGTCGTACAATATACAGTCAATACACCGGATTACTCATATATAGATACACCAATAGTAATTTATTTTATTTCTACTTGTACAATATCCAGTCAATACACCGGATTACTCATATATAGGTACACCTATAGTAATTTATTTTATTCATAGCCGTACAATATACAGTCAATACACCGGATTACTCATATATAGGTACACCTATAGTAATTTATTTTATTCATAGCCGTACAATATACACTCAATACACCGGATTACTCATATATAGGTACACCTATAGTAATTTATTTTATTAATAGCCGTACAATATACAGTCAATACACCGGATTACTCATATATAGGCACACCTATAGTAATTTATTTTATTAATAGCCGTACAATATACACTCAATACACCGGATTACTCATATATAGGTGCACCTATAGTATTTCATTTTATTTATAGTCGTACAATATACAGTCAATATACCAGATTACTCATATATAGGTACACCTATAGTAATTCATTTTATTAAAAAGTTAATTAGTTTCTGTACCAAAGACACGTTTTTTTTATCACTTCCACTGGAATATTAAAAAATAAAAAAGGAAGTTCACGTTTTTTACTACTAAATCTCAGTAACAAACTCAGAAAATATATTCCATATTGATGTATTATTTTTTGTGCTGATCATGGATGCAGACTACATAGATTATCTAGCACTTCTCTCTAATAAACCAGTGCAAATAGTAAAGTAAAAGTAAAGTTGGTGACTGTTGTCGTGGGCGACCCGAAGGCTCCCTTTTCAATAGCTACTACACCGAGGTGTCGGGAAGGGTGCTACTCCTTCCCCCAGATTGCTCCACTTTACCCTTGATATGTACCTGATAATGCAGAGTGTTAAGCAAGGAGGTATCAAGTACCATTTTTAAGTCTTTGGTATGACGCGACCTGGGACTGAACCCTGGTCTCCCGGGCCATTAGCAAACACTCTACCCACTTGACCAATGAGCCGGTTAGCGCAAATAGTATGTCTACATAAAGTCAGATAAAACAATGTTCATGCATTTTAAACACGATGGGTCCATCTCCAAATTAAATAACAAGCCATTTAAACTACTTAAAAAGTGCATAGGAAAGGCATGGACAGCTATCGAAAGGTTACGACCATCCAGAAAGTTGATTTCTATGATAAGATTTTTTGTTCTCCAGCAAGGTCCAAGTATTTATTCATTTTTTCGTTTTCTTTCATTTTCATTCTGTAACCAACTCGAACTGCAAAATCAAGTAGTTAAGATTTTTTATTAATGTCAGTTAAGACTTGGTTTGGTCTTTTGGCCATGATTAGATTCTTATTATATTTTTATTTAATTTTCAGCTTTACTTTCAGTTTCTTTCTTGATGTTTTTCTATCTTAGCCATGTCCAGGTTTTCTCGTGTGCAATTTCATCAATTCTTCGTTTGAAATCGCCATGTAATTGTTTCTCTTCTCTATTTTCTTTCATAGTATTTGTTGTTTTTCGGTCTGGTCTTATTTTACCTAGGTTGGTACTAACTGCTGAGATTTGTTTTTCTTTTGCTTTTTTTTTTTTAATGAGATTCACGAGTCCTTGTATTAATACATCTACCATGCTGTTATGACGTCTTTCTTCTCGTTTTTATATATGATATAGTCTGTTTATGTCATCTTTTGGATGTAAATCTTTATTCATCGGCATCAATTTTGTTTGCCTTTTGGTAAATTGGTCTGCGTTCCTACTTTGAATATTTCAAGAAAGATCCCGAATATCTTACAAGGGATACTGCACAGGTGTTTACCCTTTTGATGAGGTTTCTGCTGCAGAGCTTGGTTTCCAGAAGTTTTCTCGTTTTTCTGAGTCACTCTTCCTTTTTTTTTCTTTCATCTCCGCTTCTTTGATGTTGTACGCTTCCAATATTCCCAAGTACTTGCAAGTTATCTTTTCTCCAAGTGATCTAATTCTTTCTTGATCCAACAATTTTTTTTCTACAATTATTTGTCTTTTTCTACTTTACATTCTGACCTTTTCACATTTTTCTACGCCAAATTCAATTCCTATATCCAGGCTGTATATTCTTATTATTTGTATCAGAGTGTCCAATTTTTTTTCATTTTTTTGTAAACAGCTTGACATCGTCCATGTACATTACGTTATTAATCTCTAGTGATTTTGTTAATGTGTAGCTTCAGTGGGTTTCCGAAAAATTAACAGTGGCATCCTTGCTATCATAGATAATTACTGTGAGAGTACATCACCTGAGAAGATGCCTTTCAAGATTTTTACCTCTAGGAGAGTTTGTCCTCCTGCAGTTAATTCCACTCTTCAGTATTTGGGGGGGTTCATAATAAATTTTATGATTTTGTCGGGTATATTGCACATATTCCGACAATATATTATTCAGGTTTCCGAAGCCATATCATTGATATTTTTGTTGTCAATCCACGACATGGCCACCTTTTTCCGCCTCGCTTTCAACTCTTGGAAGATGTCTTGATCAATGTACAATAAGTCAGTTGTTCCTCTCGTTCCTGTATGGCATAATTTCTGTTGTGCTGGAAAATGGTCCGCAACTTAGTTACTGGGGATGGTTTTTTTAGGGGTCTTTGTGGATCAGAGTTGTCATATTCTTAGTCATTAATTACAATTTTCTTGATTTTTCTAGGTATCTACACAGTTCTAGACGCAATCTGTCATGGATGGACGTGAATATTTATTACCAAAATCCATGCATGCTTCATGGCTTGGCGTTTTTCAGTTCGGTACTTTCTTGAGTGCTGCTGCAGGTGTCTTATCACCTCAGATACTTGTAATTCTTTTCTGTATGGCCTTTTTTGATAAGGTCTTTATGTTGCCATATTACGTCATCTTTATGTGTCCATATTATATAATCTTTATATTTCGATATTATATCATCTTTGTTTCCATATTATATCTTGGTCCGTTCAAGCCAAAAAAGTTTTCGTTATTGAGTTAACGTTCTCTTTTGAAGAAAATTTCGACTGGGCACATCAGCGTTTAGTAGGAAAAATATGAGGATCTGCAAGTACAATGTGTCAGAAATGTCTGGATAACAAATGTATTTCCTCTTAAAGTCGGATGCAGAGGTTTTATTGCCAACTCAACCTCCGTTTTATTGACTAATCTTGGAGTTCCTCCATCAGACAAGAGGAAATACATGGAAAAAGATCCAGTATAAGGCTCTAACTATATCAGCGTGAATCTGGGAATCCCATAGAGCGACAACAATCTCACAAAGTCTGGTGGTGTCGTGAGATACTGCTGAGGCAAGTGGTAATGATTCTTTTCTTCACATGTCTTTTCACATCTCCAGGACACTTTTCAGTATTCTAGTAGACGGTAATAATACCGTTGTCGGAATGGTCTATACGTATCCTTTGCTTTCTAAGTCTTCTAGTTCTTTTACCAAAAACTTGGATATTGTTCCGAGGACAATTATTATTATTATTTCTATAATTGTTATTCTTGTTGCAAGTTCTCAAACTTGTCAGGCCTGTTGGCCTTCAATAGCGTTCAAGTCAGAACTTGTCTTCTCCTTTTCCTTGAACCCTTCTGAATTTTTCGGCAGATCTTAGGAGTCGTTTGGACAGCGTGGTCTCTATCCTTCTCCAAATCTCCTGTCTTCTGAGTAATTTTTCATGGCACATCGGAATATTTGCAAGGGCTCAAAACATTATAGGTACTACTATTACCTTCATATTACATAATTTGTTTCCCCTATCTGAAATGATGTAGGTGTTTATTTTTTTTTTAAGTATTTTGCTTTCCTTTTATTTAAAAAAGGCTCCTTCTGAAATAACGTAATCTGGTAGTTAACAATATTTTATAAAAGTGAATGGGTGACCTTATTTTAAGTAAACGCTAGAATGGATCTTTATGCCCTATTTTCTATTGTTCTGTGGGGTAAAATTAGAGTCGTTTGCAAAGACCATTGAAACGATTCAAATCATGTTGATTTTTACGTCTTTTGTGATTGATGGCATATGAATATTGTTTCCTGTATTCAACACACACACCCACACACGCACACACACACACACACACATATATATATATATATATATAGCACTGATAACCCTGACTATTTTCCCCACCCGCCCTCATAATTCATTTCTCCAAACAGATCCAGCCAGTCGACAGAAGCAGTAGAATCACCAACTGCATTTTTGCAGAGGGTTAAGACCCCACTCTCCAACGAGTGTCCTGAATATGAAATCGAAAATCTCCTGGTGATGCCCCAGTCTTGGAATGGGGAATACCCTTCATTGCCATTGCTCCCGGGTCCACCCTGACCTGACGTGGTAGCACCTGATTGGGTCTTATCTATGGGTCAAGTATAACTTTTTGACTATTTAAACTGTGTACAAACAAATGACTCATGTAGATTGACATGTATGAAATAAAATACTTCGATCATTTACCTCTGTTAATAAATGACTGATCTTTAATTGAATTTTAGTGATACATAGCAATACGTGAAACTATTTAACTGTGTGCAAATTGAGGGTGTTTAATAGAACAATTACTCTTAAATACCAATACTTGTAACTACTTCACCGTGTACAAAGTAATCACTAACATTAAATTGAATCATTAGTAGCGATAATTGAAACCAATTAAGACTTAAGAAACGATGTTTGATAGTTTATTTGTTTGTTTTGGCTTCATGGCATTTAAACCTTTCAAGATTATTTAAAGCCAAATCCATTTAAATACAAATAAACAGTTCTATTTCAAAAAATTCATGTTAGCATAAGTACACAGTTTAATTGGCAAAAAATATTTCAAGCAAATAAGTATAGCTAAGTAACAGTTTAGTTCTATTTGACCCATAGATAGGTCCATATCTACCTCCGTTATATATTTGCTTAACGAGCGGCAGAGTGATGTGGATGAACCTAATTGATTCAATGCAGTCTCAAGATGACATCAACAAAGTGGTTTCACAAGAAATAAAAAAAAGATAAAAGATGATGGCGGGAATATAATTCATTGCCTATTGATAGAGTGATTGATATTTCCGTTCGCAGATAAGATCAACAAATTACTGGAAAAAAAACGGAAGTATGTAAGTTCCGATAACCAGCCATAAACAGAAAATGCGCGGGCGAAGAAGCGGGATCATATATCCCCGTGGTACTTGTGAAGACAATATACGGTCCGTAATTTTGTACTGAAGGCAGAGGCCAGTTGGTCACACAAACAAACCTGTCAGCTTTTCCGTACGTGTTCTCCGGCCGTCGAACTACTTTACAAAAAGAGTCCTCCCTACAGAAGAAAGGTATGTCCGAACTGTCTCTGACTGTAATCCTTCTTCACACAAATGTCACCGTCGAAGAATAAAAATATAAATTATGTTTTTATATATCTACGAGTTTTTCGTTGTTTGTCGAACGGTTCAATATAAGATAACTCTCCGGGCCAGAGTGGACCAGGGAGCGATGTCAATGAAGGGGTACTATAAATTCCCTAAAGCTTCGGCATTACAGACACCTCACTATCAGATTTTTTTAGTGTCATACTCAGGACACAATTGGAAGTAGTCTTAATCCTCTGTAGAGACGCAGCCGGTGCATTCTACAGCCCAAGCGGACTGGGTAATGTTTAGAAACAATTGCAACGCTAGTGTGCAAGCTAATTAGTTGTAACTAATTTACAAACTATTCACGTTAAACTCATTTGTATATCCATTTAAAGGTATGCAAATAATTGTTCCATGGTTAGTGTTAAATCGCTATGCTTGAATCCATTTAGTTGTGTGCAAACAAATAAGCTCAGTGAGGTGTCCTCGTGGCGTAATGGTTAAAGCGATGGACTGCGGAATCGTAGTAAACGAGTTCGATCTCCAGTCCCGCTATTACTTTTTACTTTCGGGCAAATACCCTTGGGAAAGGTATGAAAGCCCCTTATTCTCCTAGCTATGGGTTGAATTGTACCACTGCTGTTCTTCTAGGAATTAAATCTTCTTTGGAATTAAATAACCTACAAAGATTGATATGCCATTAAACAAAAGAAGCCAAACCAATAACCTCAGGTTCGTTTAAAAATGTGTGTACAATATATATTTACATATCATATATACATATGTATGTGTGTGTGTGTGTGTAAAAAGGATTTGGCATTGAATAACTAACAACGATTGATAAGTCATAAAACCCAAACAAACAAAAATTGGAACAATTTCGCTCATTTAGGAAGCTAAGTTCGAAGAAATTGAAATCTTTGATCATTTAACTTTAAATGAATGACGTTTCAATAACTTTTTAGTGATGTATATAATCATTGGAACAATTGAGCTGAGTGTCTCCCGGGCAGAATCTGCATGTCTTGTTCGTCTTACTTGGATTGTTTATGAGATGGGAGGTAAGTGGCCGTACTGCAGTTGTTTCTTGAAGTGTTGCTTCCAGGATTCGTAGCATTTTTGTGTAGATCCAATCAAGCCTTTTCTCAACACGTTTTATTAGCAATATTGCGGTGCAACCTTACATTAGTACTGATACAGCTGAAACTTGCGAGAAATCCCGTTTTATTTGATAGGATTGATCAGAAATCTATCTATCTATTTATCTATCTATCTATGTATCTATCGGTGCAATGCAACGTTCGAGTTACCTTGAAAGTACATTGTAACAGAATGGGAATTATACTGCGCGACTCTTGTTCTCTGTCTGTCTGTCTTTCTCTCTCTATCTCTATCTCTCTCTATCTTTCTCTCTCTCTCTCTTACACATACACACAGTCACACAGAAACGTTTGGTACATATTTTTTTGCAAATTTTACATTCTCCAACATGTCCCTTGTTGAGTTAAAGGCTTTTGGTCGCATTTATTTATTGAAATCCTTCCTTTGAGCAAGGTATGACAAGAGGTCAGTTTTTAAAAAGAATATTGCTACGTTACTATCAGCATGTAATTGTGTATATGAATATCTCATCTCTCAAATGAAAGAAAACTGTAATTCTTCCAAACTGCTAAAGTGTCAGTGATATCGTACGGTTCAACTTTCAAGAACTTAGCAAAGTGTATGGAGAAAAAACTTGATGTAAACCTGGATGATGCGTGCTGAAATCCTGGAAAAAGAACCCCAACAAACATCATCTGTATGGATCCTTGCTTTCTATCTGATAAACCATCTACGTCCGAACAACACGATATGCTGGATAGTGCTGGTGACTCAGGGATGAATGCATAAACGAAGTTTTACGATAGGTTCCCACACCTAGACACAACCGTGTTGGTTGACCAGCAAAGACTTATATTCATGTCCGTGCAGACATTGGATTCCTACTAGCAGAGAGAGAGAGAGAGAGAGAGAGAGAGAGAGAGAGTTAATGTAGTCTTTGCAATCATGACTTAATTATGACAACGATCATGATTTATAAGTTTTTTGGGGGATTCCTTCTCCTAGACAGGTTGCTTAACTAAGGTATAACTACTTAGTATGTCTCACGTCTGATTAAAACACTGTTTTTCATCAAACATAAAATATCTTTAATAGATAAAACAAGGACCTTTAAGATCTATTTTTAATGTTTAATGTATCGAAGAGTCATTTTTTGTTTGGAATATTTCCCAACTTTCAATGATAGTCCAGTGTTAATAAATATTTTTGATATTCATTTTTATTGCATAGACTCATACTCACACGCAAATGTGTGTGTATGTTGACCTCTCTGTGTTTGCATCTGTGTGTGCGTGTGTCTTTACTTATGTCTCGAGAAAGAAAAATAGTCCTTTGAACATTCAATCTTATATTCAGTGAGGAGGAGAGCAGCGAACAATTTCTTATTTGACTTACACCTGTTTCCGTAAGCAAGAAAATGCCAGCAACTTGTCATCACCTTGGCGTAAGTCTCAATTATATAAACATATGATTGATGATGTTCGTTGTGTATGGGCCGTTGGCAAAGGAATTCAAAAACGTAGACTGACGTTCGGTAGGAAATATAAATAAATAAACGCTGACTTGAAATAAAAAAGAAAAAAGAAAAAGAAAAAAAAAAAGAAATAAACGTTACCGAGTGAAATAAGATGATGTAAGGATTTTAAAATTGCTAGAATCGTAGGTGGAGGAGAAAGAGAGATATTGAAACTCAATCAAAAAAACAAAAAAAAGAAAAAGAAAAGTAAATTTAAAAGAAAAAAAAAATTCAATGTTTTTATTAAGATGGAATTAACGTTAAGGTCTTCAAGAGTGATGTTTATTAAACAGATGGTAATAAAGCAGGTTTTGGGGGTCTAGTGATGCCGAAAAGGCAGATATGGGCCTTAGGGATTGCCTCAAGATTCTCCTGTGGGTTATAGAGGTACACTTCCGGGGTGGTAATGGAGTGGAGTGATAACCTACCTCACAGACACATGAGAGGCCTACTTATGTGTATACTGACTTCCGGTTAGATACGAAGACTTATTAACGTACCTCTTTACTCAAATAAGTTGATGGTAGTAACATTGATGACAATGAGGGGAAGAGGAAGCTGTTCTTTATTATCGTCATTATTATTATTATTTCCTACGCTCTTTCCCCACACACCTTTTTTCGAATAAATCATCAATATTTTCTTAATCTTGGCAGTAATAAAAAAGTTAACTAGCTAATCTCAACGATTACTTGTGTCAAACACAGATATCTTTTTCTCTTCTTCACACATTTCTTTTCATTTAGAGCATCGTTTCCATTTATCCTTTTTCTCATCTTCTTCAGTCATCGTAATTATCTCAGTCTATTTTGTCGGTATTTCTTTTCAATTAAATCACTGTAATCTCCATCTTTTTTCTCTTTATTTCGTAATCGATATATATTTATCAACCTCTCAGCACAAGTAGGATATGATAGAACGTCATTTTCAAACGGAGTTTAAAATGTTCAAATTCACAGTTTTCCTTTTTCTTTTTATACTATGCCATGTTTTAAGAGCTTAGTCTAGCCTACGATTTACCTGTAGATGGTGGGAGAATAGTTAGATACATACGCTTCCCCATAGTAAAAGCTCTATATTAAATGCAAAGAGCATGAGGCTTGATTGAACTCATGTCACTGAGTCCATTTTCTGCTGCAGTAAACATTTCATTATGATCACATTCAGAACTGATAGCATCACCTTATAAGTGTTGGTTGGTGTTCTTTGATTGAAGTCTAAGTAACAGGACTCCGGGACTCTCCTCAGTATTCAAGCTGACCTTAGCAATGCTGAAGTCAGGATTGTCTAGATTCTTTCTCTAATTTCTAGTTTTCCCAGTCTTTTTTCTCAGTCTTTCCAGAATATTCTTATCACTTCAACCACAATTGTTATCATCGTCCCCCACCTGTTTCACATTTTTTTTTAGTTCTTTGTCAAAGTCCAACTATTCGTTTATATTTTCGATTTCGTTTATTTCAACTTTGTAGTGCTCCTGAACTTTAAAATCCACAAAAGAACAAGTTCTTATCTTATCAATCAAGACTAGGTCTTGTCATTTCGCCGGGATTAAGGGATCTGTTTGTACTCAAAATCTAACAGAATGTTTAGGATCTTATTATCTGAGACGGATTCTGGTTGTGCGTAAACTATTTGGTAGTATAGTGAAATTATAAACTTTTGCACGATTCCCATTTCCTTACATTTCCCACCCAATCGTGTATAATCTTGTACTCCCTTTTGCTTGTTTGCTGCACCCACTAATTATGTTAATCACACTTACACTATAACCTACACTTGCTATTTATTTGTTTTTGGACAATTTTGCTTTGACATAATTGCTCATTACACCGTTACTTTTTGCTGCGATTATAAGTGATTTAGTTTCATTTTGGAGGTTTTCAGTTTTTCGTCATGTCCATGTCTTCTCGAGTAGAATCTTGCCAATTTGTCGCTTAAAATATCCATACAGCTGTTTTTCTTCCCTTTTCTGTTTTTTTTTAATTTTTTATTGTTTTTCTGTTTGTTCTCGTGTTACTGGCTATATAACTGGCTGCTGTAATTAGTATTTCTTTTTAGTATTTTCTTTTTAATGTACACTGTGAGTTTTGTATTGATGCAGCTGTGCAGTCCTCAATGTTAACGAGAATTCGTCTTTCTTCCTTAATAGAAAAGTACACTCCAAGTCGGACAGAGATAAAAAAAAAGGTCAATAATTTATTGTCTTTTACTAGATTTTCATTTAAAAATGCATGAAAGATTTTTTTGTGATATCACTGTTGTATACTATCTGTGCTTAAAATGCAAGACATTTGATGTAATTCCAAGTTACAATTGAACCTAGTCAAGAGAACTAATACTATTAGATTTTATTAGAAACTGAAAACCAAAGTTAGCGTAAAATAGAATGCCTATCAGGATACAAAGAACCAAAAATAAGGACTTTGATGAAATTCAAAAGAAAGTTATTGTGGACTTTTACTAAGCTAAAACTTAATGACAGAAGAAAGAGGTGGGAAAATACGACAAAAAATTTTACTTTTTTCGAAAGCCATGGGAAGCATCATGTTGGACGTAAAGGCGAGCGGATAAACCCTCTGATGGTTCAACGCAATGCCTAACTCGGTCCTGGGCGTACGAATCCTACGGCTCAACGGTCCGGATCAAATAGATTGATCGGGGAACTACTGCTGCTCATCTATAATGGTGGCTTTTATAGATGAGAATAAAAACACCCATCGAAAGATTACCATGGCCCACATTCAAACCACCTGTCCAAACCGCATCGCTCTTAATGCGGGTGAAAAAGGGATGCATCCTGCTGAGTTTAGAGCCCTGGCCTCAATGTTCAAAAAAATCAGATATCAATTCTCTCTACTAAGGCTTTGTGCATAATCATTACTTTTCTGGTCCATTTGTCTGAGTTCCCCCCCTGTTCAATTTAAGAATAGTCCCGAGTATCTTACAAGTAAGACTGTCCTGGTGTTTATTTATTTGATAAGATTTCTTCTGAGGGGATTGGTTTCAAAAAATGTTTTCCTTCTTCTGAGGCACATTTTTTCTCATTGTTTCTTTAATGTACATTGGCTCACTGTTGTTTTCAATGTTAAACTTGTTTTTTGGTTGTGTTTCACAGCAAATCAAGTCTAGCAGGCTATTTAATGATGAACTCTATCTATACAGATATATTAAATATAGGATTTACAAATGAATAGTTCTAGGAAAGAAATCTGAAAGCCCAGAGCTCATTTGTTTGCATTCAGTTAAATGGTTTCAAATATTCCTATCCAATACTCAATAATATAATTTTATGTATTACTATATAATACTAGTAATTCTAATCAGCATTATTTGTTTGCACACAGTTAAATTGTCCACTGCATTGCTATGCAATACTAAATATTTAATGTAAGTCATTTATTTGCACACATATAAATGGTTTCACATACAGAGAAAAGGATTAACGATCATAATTTGATCCGTACATGGGACTCAAACAAATACAAGTCTTTGTCAGAGTGGACCTGGAAATAATAGCGACAAATAACTAAAAAAACATTTGCGGAAGCTCTCAAACTGGAGCCTCACCGTCAGATTTTTTAGTGTCATATCTAGGACACTCATTGAGGGATTTATACCCTCTGCAGAGATGCAGTCGTCATATTCTACAGCTCCAATCAATAGAGCTGCTCGATTTTAATTGATCTTGTTGGTGATTAATTGATAGTAACTGTCTTCATTTAGTCTACACGCTCTTTATATGTAAATAGTGGTGTCGTTGACCAGTCAGCTAGAGTCTAAAAGACTCTTTAAGCATTTTCATCAAAAGTGGTGAGATATCTCCTTTCAACTGTGTTCTGTGTATGAATATATCACATCTAGTCGGTAGACTCCAGTATTATATAACATATGACATGGATTTTTGGTTCGTTCCTAGTGACCCCGTGTACTTTGACAAGCTGTCACGTTGTTGTTAGTAAACAGAGGAATGGCAGAGCGTCGGGACAGTCAGGTCAAACAGGCGTGTAACTGGAAGGAGACCACTAGATAACCACGTGATCAGATTTAGACAGAGGCAGAGAATCGAAAGTCGAGCCAGGGACACGCAGCCGATCAGAAGTGTTAGGTCATCTCTGACGATACGGCTTGCAAGGGGGTGCAAGAATTGGCAAACCCTGGCTCTCGTAAGAATATATAGGACAAGAAGAAATCCCCTCTCTGAGTATATGTCTGTTTATCTATCTCTCAAACTAAGAATAAACTGTGAGCCCCTTTTAAGAATGAAATGAGAAATATATTTTTATAAAGAAGTGTTTCGTTCGTTCATTGAATTTCGTAAATCATGTTTGATGGCTATACAACACCAGTTACAGAGGTTTTTGTTGTGTGGCGTCTCTTCTTTGATACTATTGTTCTCATGTTCCTATGAATCAAAGAATTCATACCTTGTTGAGATCTCATCTTTTAAAGATATGGGTTAAAGCCAAATCTATACATTAAATCTTAAAACGTTGACATTGCAACCAATTATGAGGTGTTTTTAACTGTTTAAACTCATTAGAAGATAGGTTTTCATGCGGTATATCATTGGAGATCATAATTGTTACACTGACTCCTGAATAAAGTAACCCAGCAAGGTGTGACATATTGTGAAAATAACAAAGCAACCAGCAAAAGCTCTCGTCTGTTAAAAATATTTCTGAGTTCATACAATTCTTGCTCTGTCTACTTCTCACCTTCAAATTTGTTCTTTCTTCTTTTCGGTCTCATTCTTCGTTTTCAGTCAACTTCGTTGAAATATTTTGTCTGCTTCTGACTTGATCAAATTTTATAAACTTGTACGTATTCTTTCTGATTGTTTGTTTTCTGTTTACTTCGATTTCCGTTTAGTTCCACGTCTTCTTTCTACTTCTAAGTCATCGTCTTTTATCTACATCAGCATTTTATTCCACAATTTCCATGGCTTCTTCTTCTCTACTTCTGCGTCTTCTTCCTCAGTTTACTTCTGAGCATTCTCCCTCTGTCCACTTCCAGGTTTTCTTCTTCTGTCTTCTTCTACGTCTTCTTCTGTCTATTTATGCTTCTTCTGTCCCCTTCTACATCTCTAGCTTATATCCATGTCTTCAACTATCTATTTACATGACTTCATCTGTCCCCTTCTACATCTGCTAAATTCAATGTCTTCAACTGCCAAATTCTACTTCTTTTTGATTTGTACATTCTTCTACTTCTGTCTATTTCTGCTTCTTCTGTCTACTTTTGCAACTTCTTCTTCTTCGTCTTCTTCTTCTTCTTCTTCTTCTTCTTCTTCTTCTTCTTCTTCTTCTTTCATTATATTTTTCTGTCTACTTTTGCAATTCCTGCTCCGTATCTTTTCTTCTCTCCATTTCTACGTATCTTTATTCTGATCCTTTTACACCTTCTTCTTCTTCTTCTTCTCCTCCTCCTCCTCCTTCTTCTTCTTCTCCATCTTCTTCTTCTTCTTCTTCTTCTTCTTTTTCCTCCTCCTCCTCCTCCTCCTCCTCCTTCTTCTTCTTCTTCTTCTTCTTCTTCTTCTTCTTCTTCTTCTTCTTCTTCTTCTTTCATTATATTTTTCTGTCTAGTTTTGAAACTCCTGCTCCGTATCTTTTCTTCTCTCCATTTCTACGAATCTTTATTCTGATCCTTTTACACCTTCTTCTTCTTCTTCTTCTTCTTCTTCTTGTTTCTACTAAAAAGTTTCTCCATTTTATATATATTGAACTCACCGTTTTCTTCTTCCATTTACTTTATTTCCTTTTTCTGTCTGCTTATTCGTAATCATCCGTCTACTTTGATACAAAGTATAAACAAGATATATATATATATATATATATATATATATATATATATATATATATATTGTATTTCCTTCGTCATTCAAGCTGGTGTTTAGAACTCGGTACACATTCAAAACGCTTACCTTCTCTCCTGATCTGTTTTTATCAGCTGTACCTGTTCGCCTAGAAGTTACCTTCTAAAACTCGTCACCGTTCGATCCAGTTAACTCAATAATAGTCTGACGTAAACTCTGACGACCTTTTCTTTCATTTTATTCCGCTTAATTGAATCTGCTTCCAGTATTCCGAGATACTTGTTCTTCTCTTTCCCGTTCCACTTCCTGATAATTTCCTGTTTGCGCAATTCATTTCCTTCTGCTCTTGTTTTTTTTTCCTTTGTACATCACTAGTTTTGCACATTTCTCGATTTAAAACTCCATCCCAATAGTCTGACTGAAGATCCTTTCGTAACATTATCAGAAAGTTAAAAAAAATGCCTTATCTCGGTTGCAAAGGATGCTCGAACAAATTTAGATTATACAAGATCCGTGAACCTCATGTTATTGTCTTGTTTTGTTTCTTTCTTTAATGGTATATGAAACTACGTGGACTATTCAAAGACAAATCCATCCTTGAAGATAAAATGTAGTTGTATTATTTTAACCTGTAGTTGAGAGGAAAATGGGCGTTCATTGCTTTCTCAAGTTTATTAATCCGAAACTGAACGTGATACTGCGAGTGGCGTTCAAAATCACTGATTATTGAAAAAAAAATTTGAATGTAGACCCCCTCCCTTATACAATCATCATTCCGTTGCAAATTGAACTGGAAAAAATGTTTCTTTCATTACGGTGGATTTTTGATTTTGTACAAACCTCACTAAATCACAAGATAGTCGAAAAAACATTAAAATAAAATAAACATAATAATAAAAAGAAAGGAAAATCTTGTTACGTTGCCAAAGATGCTTGAAAAATTTAGAGTATACAGGAAGATCTGTGAATTTGTAAAAGCTCTCCATAATTATATTAATTCTTCTGTCGTGGGAGGAGTGAAGGATTCGAATTAAGGTTTTATAGTTATTACTTGTCCATGATGATATTGAGGATTCTATTTAGGAAGGTTTCTCAGTAACGTTTTATAGTTACCACTAGTCCATGATTATATTGATACTTCTGTCAAGGGAGGAGGGGAGAATTCTAATTACGTTTTCATTTGGGGGTGGGCTCCCAAAGCGACTCAGCATGTGAGGACTACAATAGAAAACCGGGAAGAAAATTCGTCTACGTCGGCTCTCTCTTTTTTACCATAATATATTGCTTCTCTTTGCCTAGCTAACGCATTCGACTCCATACTCTCAAACTTCTCCCGGCGACGACGTACAAATTGTAAATGTAAATAAAGTTAGTTGAAGAGAGATTTTACCATGCGGGATCAAAACAGGGTCTTGGAGGTACGAATGTCTATTTAGTACACATTATGTACAACTTTCTGTTTGGTCGCATGATGGTACCCTAGAATACGACAACTGTAGCAAAGCCCTTCCCCTAAAAATATGTAACTTGGTTTTTGGTTTATTTTGATTTTACGGCATATCACCCATTGTAGGCTATTTAATGCCATAAATATTAAATGTTTATGATTGTCTTGCATTATGTATCGCTAGAAATTGAACAGGAGTCATTTGTTTACACACAGTTAAAGTATCAAACAGTTCTATTTCAAACATTTCAATTTAGCGTAACTTAACAAAGTTAAATGGTTCCTAGTATTGCTATCCATCGGTAACAATTCAATTAAACATGATTCGTTTGTTTACACACAGTTAAAGACACCAAACAGTTCTTTTTCAAACAAATCAATTTAGCATAACTCAACAAAGTTAAATGGGTCTTAGTATTACTATCCATCAGTAACAATTCAACAAAACATGATTCGTTTGTTTAAGGATCGATAGCTTCTATTCTTAACAATTCAATTTAGCATAAGTCAACAAAGTTAAGTGGTTCCATTTGTATGTTACGCTATCAATTCCATTAAACATTGGCCATTTCTTTACACACCGTAAAATGATCAAACAGTTCTATATCAAGCAATTACATTTAGCAGATATCATTTATTTGCTCTCAGTTTAAATATCAAACAGTCCTATTTGACCCATACATCAAATGCAACCACTTCGGTTCAGAGTAGATCTGGGAGCAGGGGCAACTAAGGGATAATCAAAGCTCTAGCATTACCGGAGCCTCACCAGTAAATTGTTTAAGTTCATATCCAGGACACTCATATTTTAGCCCTCAGTGTAATTTACGGTCCCCGCCGACTGGGCTGGTGCCTCTTGAGTATGAAACAAAACTATGTCCGTTGATAAGGTTTCATTTCTGGTGCTTGCTCTGGGGAGTTGAGTGCCTCACCTTTATTGTCATTAATCAAGTTTACCCAGATTAGAATTGCAAGGATCTGTTAGCTACCATATATGGGTCAAATATGTATGTTTAAAAATTATTCCTATTCGAAAGGAATACTTGATACCATATTACAGAACAGCATGCAGATTTTAAAAAAAATTACAATTGCTATTTCAAGCAGTAATTTTACTAAGGATTATTATTAGTATTTATTTAAAAAATATTATAGCTGGCGAAGTATTGATGTAAGAGCAGAATAATTGATACCATATATTTGAGGAGTACTCTTCGTTTAGTGGCTAGCGTACTAGACTGCAGCATTCTAGATAGCGTGTTCAAACAGGAGTGTCGCTGTTTGGTTCTCTTTTGAAGTAATGCCCTTGGAAAAGGTAAAAGTCTCTTCTCCCACTGTAGCTATGGATTATATAGTTTCACTACTGTTAAACAACAAAGATGGCTTTGCCATTAAATAACCAACGAAGATTTTTACGCCACCACACAGAGAAACTGAAACTCAACCAAATCTTCAGTTCTCTCAGTCCGGAAAAGCAGATTTATACTATGTTTATAAGGTATGATTATCTTACTGTTATATTATTACTGGCCTTTCTTCCTGTCAAATGTTCGGCAGGATCAAGTTGATTAAGTTGTTGATTGGTGGATTGTAACCCGTCTAGGATTGTTTTCTGTCCAGTGGTTAAAAATCGTAAGTTCGTATTGACATCTTTCGTGCTGTTGTTTCTAAAGAGGACTTTCCTTGGCACACAGTGCTATCGAATACGAATCATTGCTCAACAGATCTATTTGACCTATACTTAGGACAATAGGTAGACAATATTCCCTAAATAACTAGAACTGGAGTCTTAACATCAAAAATATTAGGTGTCATATCCACTTTCTATTTGAGGGAAAGCGGAGCATATCTCATCGTAGGGACTACAATCAGTGTATTTTTGAGTGTATGTGTGTGTGTGTGTGTGTGAGAGAGTATAAATTTCCAAATCTGACTAACCACAGGCCCAGTTGACCCAACAAGACAAAAAGAATAACATGATCTGAGAGATGAAAAAAGGACCGGCATAAGTTTTTAATGAAATAAGATCTTGGAAATGCATTTTTAGGGCTTGTTTCTTTTGTTCGTTTATTTTTAACGTTTTCCTTCATTTCATTTTCTTTTATAAGTATTTTTCTGTAAACAATACCTAAAAATAGTCCTATGGCTGTAGGATACACCGACTGCTTCCTGCAGAAGGGTAACATCCCACCCAACGAGTGTCCGGAATATTACACTATACAAGCTGATGGTGAGACTACAGTAATGCTGGATCTTTGGGAAATGCAGAGTACCGCTTCATTGCCATCGGTCCTAGGTCCACTCTGGCCTGGAATGGGATCACCAGATAGAGTCCTATCTATGGGCCTAATAGAACTAAAATGTGTACTCATGCTAAACTGAATTGTTTGAAATTGAACTATTTTGACATTAAATTGAACTGTTTTGACATTAAAGTGTATCTAAAAAAAACAAACTAAACTGAATTGTTTGAAATTTAATTCGGTGTTGAATGACTCGTAAAGGGTTGATACGCCGAAAAAGAAAACAACCCATCAACAAACCAAATAGAATAGAGCGGTTTTATAAACTAAAAATAAGTGTGAAATTATTAAATGCCACCGATTATCATTATAATGGCAACTATTTATAGCATGTTTCACTGTAAGAACAGGTCCCAATTAGATATGCCACCCATCTGTCTTGCTCTTCGTACATCTGGAACAGTTTCACCCCTTTTCTCAAATTTTTTCTCCTCTCTCGTGACTCTAGGACCGTTCTAAACACTTCGGTTTTTAAGGTGTTGCTCTACACGTCATGATGTATGTTGTTTTTTTTTAGTCCTTGAGCAAGATATTAGTATTTTCCCTTCGATTTCTTCCTTTAACAGGTTAGATAAACGATCATACCTAGTTCCTGGTAGCATGTAACCTATAAAACCTGGTGCATTACAATACCATGCAATCACCAGTGCCCCGAGAAACGCTATCAAGAGAAACGCTATCAAGAGAAATTATTCAGCGGGCAATTGAGTCAACTTCATAATTTCGAAGAAAAATCAATATGGATTGCCGAGTCGACTGCGCCAATGATTTGTCAGACTTAAATATTTACTCACACAGACACACAGACACACATACACACATACACACACACACACTCATATATATATATATATATATATATATATATATATGTATATATATATATATATATATATATATAATAAAAGTAATTGAAAAATTGATATAACAACACATAACGAATTCAATTTTATCATAATGTTTTTGATGAAGTTCTTTAACTTCATCAAAAAGCATTATGATAAAGTTCTCTTTTCAATAAAGAACGAAATATCATTGCTAAATCCGTTGTCAGAGTTGGTTTATCCACTTTTCCTCTTATTTTATCACATGGTCAGATTTACCAAAATCTGCCCTTTCACCATATATAGTACATATCTGTTTTGTAATGCTTCCTGTCGTAAGGAAAGGACATTGTGACCTGTGTTGCAATCTGGAATGAGATTATTTACATTTCACAGAGCAGACATATTTAAGAAAAGTATAAATCCATCTATTCTTTCTCTGACAATAACTAAACTGTAGGGCCGACTGAGCTCTTTAACCATGGTATGGCAACCGGTCTCATCATCATCATCTGGCGCCATTAGCACTGATATCCCTGATTCTCTCACGCTACCATTCTCTATCGTCCATCGCTTCCGGTAAGTCTTCAAGGCTACATCCTCTATCGGCACAGAGCTGTTGTATGTTGGTTCTAGCTAGCTGTCCTGCCTTTTCTCGTCCGTGTGAAGGGGTCCACAGGAGTATGTCACTTATGAGCTCGTCCCAACTTCTCCAGCAGTGTACCGCATGCCTGGTTCGTCTAACTTGCATAGTTTTCGTTATGCGTGGGCAACGGCCGTACAGCTGCTGTTTGTGGGGTGCTTCCTACGGGCCTTCTTCAGTATTGCATGCAGCATTCTTTTGCAGTTGCCGTCAAGCTTTTTCTTCATAAGTTTAGTTAGCGGTCAAGGAAAAGGAAAGCTGTGTATTAAACCCATTAAAGTCTACTTAAAAATTGACCCTGTGTCAAATCCTGGTCGTGCGGAGGATTTGGGTATATATAATCTGATTGGCTGAAAAGAACAGATTTGGAAGGATGCCTGGATTTTAAAAAAAGTAGTTCTGTTTGCAAACGAGGGAACGTACTGTAAGTTCAAATGCAGATAGCAGCCATTGGCAATATTTGGGGTTTTAAGCGCTTTTTACAATAATGATTCAATTTGTTTTCAAAGAATTTTTAACAAAGTTAATTTTCATTGTCTCTCAAGACACTTAAAGGCTGGTATGAAATGGCTTTTTGTATATTTGCTTTAAAACGATATGGGCGTCAGCTATTGAACCATTAATTAATGAAATGGCCAATTTTTTCTCATTGTCTTCTTCCACTCTTTCTTTCTTTACTCTCTCTCCATTTTTTCTTTCTCAGTTTTTCTTTTTTTTTTTCTTCTTTCTCCTTTTCTCACTTCCTTCGTTGCCTTCTTCGTACATCTTCCCATTTTTCTCTGCCAGTCTTCTAGTTTCACCCCCATAATCTCTCAACTCATTCTATCTATTGTTCATTCTTTACTTTCCTTCCTTGTTTTTCCTGTTTTCTTTTTTTCCTTTCTTCATTCGTTTATTCCATCTTCCCACCCCTACGTCCTTTCTTTCTCCCCATTTCTTCCTTCTTGTCAACTCCAATCTTTCCTTCGGTATATCCTGCTTACGATAATTTCTCTCTTCCTTCTTTCTTTCTTTCTTTCTTTCTTTCTTTCTTTCTTTCTTTTTTTCTTTCCTTTCCCCATTTCGTTCTTTGTTTCGTCCTGCTTTTCCTATTTTCTTCATTTCTTTCGTTCCTCATCCAATCCTTCCTATGTTCATCTTTCTTTTCACACTTTCTTTAATCCTTTTCTTTCATTTTTTCATTCTGCTTCTCCAAAGTCTTTCTTTTTTACTCCCATTCTTCCCTTCTCTTCTTTCCTTCTTCCTTCTTTCATTTCTTTCTTTCTTTTGCTTCATCCAGCGATCTCTTCCTCCTTCTTTTCTTTCTCCCATTCCTTTTTTACTTTTTTAAAACTTTTTTTTATCTTTCCTTTCTTCTATAGTCGTCCTATTTGTTTGTTTTCATCCTTTCTTCGTTTCTTCTATTTTCCTTTCATCTTCTTTTTGCTTGTCTCTTATTTTTTTTTCCTTATCTTTCTGCCTTCTTCTCATTCTTTTCCTCCTTCACAATTTCCTTCTTCCTTCCTTCTTTCTTTACTTTCCTTCCATCTGCTATTCCTTCTTTTGTTATATTCAGCTTTCTCTTTTCTTTCTTTCTTTCTTCCCATTCCTTTCGACATTCTTTTCTCTGTTTTCCCCTTCATTTCACTATTTTTTCATTGTTTCATCCAGCTTTCTTAATTTCCTCCCATTCTTTCTTCCCATTCTTTCCTTCTTTCCCTTTTCCCAGTCGGCTTGGCCTGTAGAATACACTGACTGTACCTCTGCAGAGGGGTAAGAGCCCCCAATAAGTGTCCACTCTGGCCCTGTGTGGTATGTCCTTGATCCTATCAACCAACCCCTCCGCTCGGATAGGATATGACACAGAGTCAATTTTTTTAAGCGGAGTTTAACATGTTTGAATTCAGTTATCCTTCTCCTAGACTAGTTGCCTCACCAAGGCTAAAGAACTCTGTCCTACTATTTACCCATAGCTGGAGGGAGAATAATTGGATTCATACCTTTCCCAGGCCCACTCTAACCGGGAATAGCACCTGATAGGGCCCTATATACGAGTTAAATAAAACTAACGGCATACTTCTTTCTTTTATTTACTCCTTCATTTATCCACTCCTTCTTCCATTTGTATCACCATTCCCTGCTTCGTTTCATTTCATACACACCATTCTTTTCTCCCACTTTCTTCCCTTCCTGATTTCATCGAGTCTCCCTTTCCTTCACTCCTTCATAACTTACACTATTTTTCAGACAATTTATTTCTCAAGCTTTACTCTTTCCTCTCGTCCTCCATACTGTTTTGTCCTTCTCTCAACTTCCTGTTCAACTTTTTTTGTCCTGTCTCTCGTTATTTCTTTCTCTAATTTCTGTCCTTTCATTCTATTCTCGTCAGTCTCTCTTTCAATTTATTTTCCTTTCTTGCTTCTACCTTTCCTCCCACGACACTTCTTTCCTTCATTTTTTAAAAACCTTTAATCCTTACTGTCTTCAATTTACATTTTTCTTCCTTTTTTTCATTTCTGTATATCTTCCTCCTTTCTTTCATTGATTCGTTTCTTCCAAACGTTTCCCCACACCTTTCATCGTCCACTTGCTCCCTCCTTCTTTTCTTCCTTCCATCATTTCCCTTCTTTCATTACCATCTTTCATCCTTTAACATTTCCTTTATTCTTTCCCTTCTTTCATTTTTCTTCTCTTTCGTTTCCCTGTTTTCTTCTTTTCTATCCTTAAATCTCTTCGTTCCTCATGTTATTGATCTTTCTTCTTTCCTTTCGTCCAATTTTAATTAACTCACAACTTCTTTCTTTCTTTCTTTGTATCTTTCTTTCTTTCTTTCTTTCTCATCCCCTTTCTCATTTTTCCTTTCTTCCCTCCAACATTCTTTCCTCAATTCATTCCTTCTTTCCTTCCTTTCATCTTCTTTTTTTCTCTCTCTCAGTCCCTTTTTCTCTCTCTCTCCTTTCTTCTTTCCTATATCTTTTACCCTTCTTCTCGGTCTTTTCTTCCTTCACCATATCATTTTTTCTTCGTTGTTTTTTTCTTCATTTAATCTTCTTTTAGCTTTTGCCTGTCTGTCTCTCTCTTTCTTTTTTCCTATCTCTTTTCTTTTTCTTCTCAGTTTCTTTTCTTCATTCACCATTGCATTTTTCCTTCCTTGGTTTTTTCTTCCTTCAATCGTTCTTCCACTTTCTCTCTCTCTTTTTCTTCTCTCTTTTTCTCCTATCTTTCTTCCCATTCTCAGTTTTTCATCCTTCAGCATTTCATTTCCCTTCATTCCTTTTTCTTCCTCCCATAATTTTGATTTTCTCTTTCTCTTTCTTCTCTTTTGTCTCTTTTCCTCTTTTTTTCAATATTTTCTTCTTTCACCATTTCATTTTTTCTTGTGCTCTTTTTCTTCCTTCTATCTTCTTTTTGCTTCTCTCTCTCTCTCTCTCTTCTTCTTCTTCTTCTTCTACTTTATCTTTTTCTTCTTCTTCTTTCCTATCTCTTTCCTTCTTTTTCTCAGTCTTTTCTTCTTTCACCATTTCATTTTTTTCTTTATTCTTTTTTTCTTCCTTCCATCTTTTTGTCTCTCTCTCTCTCTCTCTCTCTCTCTCTCTCTCTCTATCTCTATTCCCCTTCTTCTCTATCTTTTTTTCCTTCGTTCACAATTTTCCTCTTCTTTTGTTCCTTTTTTCTTCTTCCATCTTCATCATCTTAATTTCTCTTTAGTTGCAGTTTTTTTGTGATTGAAATGCCACAGAAAAATGTCCTTCTTGAAATAAATAGCCCGTTTATTCCGTTACTCCGAGTAAATTCTGACCGCAGAAAACAAGAAAAAGAAAAAAAAATCTCCGTCTAAGAACAAGAAAATGAACCACTTGCACTTGGAAGACAGGAAATATCAATAAATTCACTCCAGCATATTGCACAAACCAGCATTAATTAAATCAATTTTAAAAAAAAAATCTAGGGAATAAAGCCTGCGGGATAAACAATATTTCCACCTTTTTCTTCTTCTTTTCGTCTTTTTTTTTATTTGTTTTTACCCTTCACTTTACTTCTTCGTTTTGCTTTTGAAATTTCTTCTTAACTAAATGTTTACTTCATAATTTAAAATATAAATTTTTGTTTGTACAATATTTTACTTTTTTCTCCTTCAAAAGTTCAGCTTTTTCTCTTCCCTCACGTTTCTTTTTCGTCTTTCCGTATCTTTCTTTCTTTCTTAGAATTTTAAGTCTCTCTTCCTTTACTTTTGCGTACTTCTTCGATGTGACTCCTTAATCTTTACAGTTAGGTCCCATTGACGTAGTGGCTAACGAACTGGACTTCGATATCGTAGTGAGTCCGAATTCCAGTCTGGCTAATACGTTCGCTTCCGGCCACATACTAATGGAAAAAGGTATGTACTTACCCCCTCGTCTAAGCCGTGAGTTTAATAACATCACTTCTGTTCTTCTCAATGATGGATTTAGCACTAAATAAACCACAAAGACTGATATGCCATTAAATAAAGAAACTAAACCATCCTTAATTGTCCTTTGCTTGCTTTCATTCGCTTCAACCTTCAGTTTCTTCCTTCCTTTTTTTTTTTCTATACTCTTTCATTTTTCTTCATAATTTTCATTTTTTTTTCTTTCTTTCCATCCTTTAATTTTTTGGTTGTTTGTTTCTCTTCTTTTTTCATTGAGGGTTTTAATCTGTCGTAAAATCTTTTTTTATTTTTATTTTCACACTTCATTTTCTTTCGTCTTTCTTTCTTTATTCTTTCTATTTCATTGAGTCCAGTCGGCTAGGGCAGTAGAATTCACCGACTGCGACTCTGCATACAAAGCGTTTCCTGTATACGACCCTAAACAATCTAAGAGTGAGGTCACAGTCTTCGAGGTCTGCAGAATATGGAGTACGCCTTCATTGTCACTGCTCCCAGGTCCACTCTAACCCGGAGTGGAAGCACCTGATAAGGTCATGTCTAAGGGTCGACTAAAACTGTTTAAAATTTAAACAGTATGCTAACAAATGATTTATGATGAATTGAATTGTTACAAATAGAACTATTTGATCATTTAACTGCGAAAATAAACGATTAAATAGTTGGTGAAAAATAGCAGTACCTGAAACCATTTAACTGTGTGCAAACAAAGGATTTCAAACGCATGTTGAAACGAATTATTAGTGTTGAATTGGAATACTACAAACCGTTTAACAATGAGCTAAATTGATATTACATATCGATATTTGGAATAAGCTGACTGTTTCCAAAAAATTGAAGAGTGCTGAATAGATTTATAATATATCTGAATCGCAATGCTTGAAGCCATTAACTGAGTTCAAATAAAACTATTACTGTATGCAATACGTGAAACTACTGTCTGCAAATAACTGATTAATGTTCAATCGAATTATTAATATTATATAGTAATACTTGAAATCATTTAACTGTGTACAAACAAATGAAATTTGGCTTGTTTAAAAACAACTTTACTACTGTCTATCTTCTAGCAAATTTTATATATAATATATATGCATAAACTGGATTTGGCATCAGGTTGATATTCCATAATATCTATCCAAACTATTTTATTTCTGCTTTCCTACTTAATTCATTTATTTTCTGACTGCCATCTTGCCATCTGGATTTTCGGCGGTTTTTTTTTTTTTTTTACTTTGTCATACTTTCTTCTTGCGAGAAGGCATGAATCCATATGTTCCCTACCAACTAAAAGTGAATTTTAAAACGAATCGAGTTCTTTATTTTTGTTTATACCACTAGTCTAAAAAAAAGGAAAACTTTAAATTAAAACCAGCAGGACTCCGCTTAAAATTGACCTTGTGCCATTCACTGCCTAAAGCGAAGGGGTTGGATAAATGCTTAAATAGATGTTCTCTGCTTCATTCCTGCAATCAACTGATATTCCTTCCTCGTGTTCCTTTGTTACAACAAGATTTCTTTTTGATTTTACATGTCGTAATTTATTTTCTTCTTCCTGTTTTCAATTATGTTTTTAGATTAGAAGTGCAGTCAACGGTTTGATTCCACTAGTTAGTTTTTTACGATACGTCAACTAATACTAAGTTAGTTAATACCCAAAGTAACTCTTTTTTCAAAGAATGAATTGATTAATGATGGTTTCAAGTAACTAAAGAGAATAACTTCTTCACAACTACTGACTTCAAGTAACTATGATTAATTCTGATTATTTATATACAAAAATATTGGTTCAAGTCACTATCCCAATTTAACGGTAATAATCATTTGTTCTTAGTAGACCAGTTGAGTAGTAGATAACGTGTTTGATAGTAACATCATAGCTAGCAGGTTTGAAATCCAGTCGAATTATTTCGCTAACTTGTGGACTAATTCTTTGGGAAACGTATTCACCTCCTTATCGGCTCAGCAATACGATAGATAGTATCGCTACTCTTTTCTGCAAGGATAGGTTTGGCATATCAACCCACGAAGGTGGCTACGCTATTAAACCATACCAAAACAATTACTTGTTCAATGTTCGTAAATAATAATAATAATAATAATGATAATAATAATAACAATGATAATATGGGACTTTAACCTACAAAGAGATCACCTAATCCCGGCCAGAAGACGAGAACTTATAATAATAATCAACAAAAAAAGAACATTTGCAAAATTTTCGACTTTGCTATCCCGGCGGACACAGAATAAATCTGAAGGAATGTGAAAAGAAGGATAAGTACCTCGACCTTGCTAGAGAATTGAAAAAGCTGTGGAACATGAAATTAACGATGGCGCGAATTGTGATTGGTGCTTTAGATATTATTAAAATGCCTGTAGGACTCGGAAGTTGGCAGATGGGTAGAGACTATCCAAACGACAGCATTGCTGAGAATAGCCAGAATCCTGAGACGAGTCCTGGAGACTTGAGGAGACTTGCTGTCACTCAGACTCCAGTGAAAAGCCATCAGCTAACGCTGACGTGAAAAACTCTAATGAGTAAATAATAATAATAATAATAATAATAATAATAATAATAATAATAATGATAATAACTATGGAACATGAAAATGACGTTAATAGCAACTGTAATTGTTGCGCTCGATACAGTCCCCGAAGGATTGTTGCCGGGACTGAAGAACTTTGAAGAAGAGGATGATTGGAAACCATCCAAAGTGCAGCATTATTAAGAATTGAGTCCTAAAGACATGAGGAACCGTGCTGTCACTAAAACTCTTGAGAGAAACTATCAGCCAATGATTGTGTGAATAACTCACTAAGAAGTATAATAATAATAATAATAATAATAATAATAATAATAATAATAATAATAATAATAATAATAATAATAATATGATTCTAAGTATTTCAAGCTATTGTATTGTTTGAAGTAATACATAATTATAAAACCTTTTTAAACAATTAGAGCTACGAATAACTATTCTTAATGCAATTAATTGGCACTCAGTTATATAGTAACGCGTATTCTTATTTCATAAGAAAGCAGAAGAAAAAAGTCATTTAAGAAGACGAAAATTAACCGCACGTCTAGATATTACTTTATTATATTGGTAGTTATACGGTCATCCTCATCCTCGTCCTCCGATTGCATATTTGGGTATTTCTTTCACTCTTCATACACACTACAGTTGTCTCGCTTGTACTTTCAACCACTAAACGAGAAAACGAATTAAAAACCCAGCTTCTTTTGTTAGGGTTCACATAACATCGATCCTCTGCATCCACTTTGCGTGGGTGGCAGCGTCTTACAATCTTCTATGACCACTAAGATGGACCATCAAAATTTGGATAAATGTTTTCATTATGGGGCACTAGATAAAGCATGTCTTGTTATATCTAACCAACGGGAGAAGATTTTGAACTATGTCATACTATCTCCCTTCAAGCCGAGAGCTTTAGAAATTACTTATTCACACCCCACGACCACTTACAATATTATATTCATCCTGTGATTAATTTTGGGGAATTACTTGACGAACAAGACTTGCGATCATGTAATATTACTTTGCTGAACATGAACTGTGAGAGACAAACATAAACTGAATGCTTTTACAAGGGTCCAATGTCTAAGCTGATAATCTGATATTGAGTGAAGGTTGCTTATCTGAAAATCAGTTTCCCGAATTCTGGAGATGAAACCCAATTTATCATAAAATTCATATAAACTTTCTAAAGGTTCGTTGAACATTTTTTTTTGGACACGGATTTCTTTTCTTTTTTTTTTTTTTATTTAGTCTTAGCATGAAGATTTATTCTCTGAGAAGTGTTTTTTTCTACATATAATCCAATATTCAAAGATTGTTCCGGAAGAAGGATATATTTTATATGGCATGATATTTCCCCCGACCTCCTAATGTGATTTCACAATGACCTAAATTAATCCCTTCCTTTAAAGGGAAAGCAGCAAAAAGAATAATTCTCAATACGTATATTTATATTAAATAACAACTCGGTCGAAAATAATGATGTTAGACGATAATACGTATATATATATATATATATATATATATATATATATATGTGTGTGTGTGTGTAATTGTGTGTGTCTGTAGTCTGTATATGTAATTATACATAACATAAAATATGGCAACAGTCGAAATGTCAAGTGAGCTACCTTCATCAAAAGTCTATATTCACTTATTCCTGTATTATCTACGAATTCCACATTCTCAGTCTATCTTTCTGACTGCTAATATAATTCCATCAATAATTCTTAATCTGTATATCAGCCTTTGATCACGGATACCAATATATCCCACTCATTTGAACTTGGGTCTAGAAAATAATATCCTTTCATTGAAAACATTTTTCCCAAGTCGAAAATGTTCGTACAAGTCATTCACCTCGTCCAAACCTTTGTCATACTTCTTATGTTTCTTATTCAATTATCCTTAAGGCCACCATTATTCTTATCATTCAAACTGAATCATATATGTCAAGGCTGGGAAAAGATGTAGCAGTGACTTGGATCGTCCACTACTTGTAATTTTCTTTCTTTCTTTGCGTTCGATTGTTGCCTACGAATAAATTTTTTTTTTTTAAATGTTGTAACAACTGCAAGTATAAAATACTCCGAGGAACGTTTAGCACAAACTTTAAAAGAAGCTTTACAATATGATTAAAATACACATTAAGATTTATGTTAGACTCCTATCTACTGTTGAAATAGATGAATAACCATCTATACAAAAAGCTTTCTTATGTTGCAGTTTTGGGATGGAAATGAAGGCCTGTTTCAATATGATTTAAAGTAGTACTTTTTGAAAATACTCGAACTGTGATTTTGACCTATTTATAATGATGATTAATTGTTTAAAGTTACATAAATGAAAATATGTTGATTTTTTTTAACTAGGGCTGGAGAAAATTTAACATGGAATTACATTTCTTGTAAAATATATAATCCACATAATGTTATAATTTCATTGAACCAAAACATTTATTTCTACATTCATAAGAGAAAAATCCATAAAATATTAAAAACTTTTACAATTCGTTCTTTGTTTGATCCGAATGTGTATGGCTTTCATTGGTTTTCCAAAAATAAATTACAAGAATATTGCCATGCTTTCCTTTCATGATGAAAATATAAAACTCTTGAAAAAATCATGCAAATGTCACTCCAAGATTTATTAACAACCTTTTTCTTTGATATATGGAAAAGAATAAAGACGAAAAATAACCATTGGCCAGTATGGTTGGAAGGAATCTTATGTTTTCCAGAGACTTTTTAATTGATATATTTTCCATACTTCTCATAGTAAAAAGTGATTTCGTATTTACTTATTATTAATTTCTTTGTAAAATAACCAGCCATATTCACAAGAGCCATTTTTATTTCAGCAGAAAGAGATGATTCTATATGTTCAAGTTTCTCAAACTGTTACAAAGCCAGATATTGATATGGGAAATAGACATAAATTGTTCGTAACATGTATACATAGAACATAGGAATCTCGAAACACGAAAAACACTTACGACTTCTTAGTTCAGGTACGAAACTTTTTATTACCTTTGAGTTTAAAGGTTCTTCAACATAAGGAAAGAGATACACATTCTTTCTATTCTGGCTTATTCATCTGCCCCCACCTCATCTCGTGTGGCGCCCGTAGCGAGCAAATTCGTCTGGCCTCAGCGAGCCCCGAAAGTCGAACCTTCTCGTCCGGTGTCTCTTTCTTAACTCAACTAACTGACTTTTTCAAAAAAAACCAAATCCTTTGCGCACGCTTCCGGTGCTTGACGTCATTCACATCCCCAAGTCCTATCTGGGATTTTTATTTTTACATGTCTGAATGACACTTACTCCCCCCGAGTTCGTGAACCCCAGCGCTCATGTTGCGCCTAACTAACCCATGCGCTAAGCGAAAGGTTCTCAGCCTAACTAAACCCAAAGGCATAAAACGAAATCCCTCGGCCATTATATTACAAAGTATTTCTTAACCTTCCTCAAAAAGTGTGTTTCACAAGATGTAAACAGGTGAACTAGCGTAACATTAAAAGCATAATTATCTGCATTTTCATTCAAGATTAAAGATGTCTGAATGATATGCAGTTTTTTTTAAATAAATTGTTAAACATTCATAAAATAAATGTCATCAAATCCTTGGCCAAGATTGCTAAATTCTTTTTCGAATGAGTCAATTGTACATTGCCCAGGTAGCACATATTTGTGGCTTGTTGTTAAAAAGGTCCCTCCATATACTAACAGTTGCTTAATGTGTATAGTGCTCGTCAATGATCCGGGAGATTCAATCCCAGGTCAAGTCATAACAAAGACTTTTAAAATGGTATTTGATGCCGCATTGCTTAACACTCATCATTATGAGGTAAGGATCAAGGATAAAGAGAAGCAATCCAGGGATTTGAATGCCGCACTCCCCTACACCTCGGTGAAATAGCTATTGAAAGGAAGCCTTCGGGTCACCCTCGACAATGATCCCCAACTTTACCTAGAGGTATT
This sequence comes from Sepioteuthis lessoniana, assembly GCA_963585895.1. NCBI lineage: Eukaryota > Metazoa > Mollusca > Cephalopoda > Myopsida > Loliginidae > Sepioteuthis > Sepioteuthis lessoniana. Next base: position 30,592,075 of record OY757914.1, read on the forward strand.
ATGTCTGGATAATTGTTTTATACGATTGCCTTAATTTGCAGCTATATTAGGTGCTATTTCACCAAACTCAATGATAAAATCAAGTGCTGTCATCTGGGGATCCGATTTCAGCCTTTAGAAGTTCATTGTGTATCATGTGACCAACGGCAAATCAGACACCCCGATACTCAAAACTATGGTGGTCACCATGTACCTAGGCCCTCACTCACTGACGAGTCCTTGGTGCTTCACTGGAATTGTGTCGTTAAACACGGTTCTGCTTGGGTTGAACGCATCTGTATCCTTCACAACCACTCTCCTCTTATGTATTCTCTGTGTTTCTATTTATAGAAAGTGAAAATTTTGCTTAATGAGGTGGCACAAAAAGCCAGCTAATGATTTCAGGTGTCATTTCAAGTTATATGAATTCAAGTGGCAGCTGAAATACGACCCCTAATCAGCTACAACACACTCCTTATATGAAATGTAGCTCCCAGTCCGGATAGTGGATTGTCAGCATGGATGTTAACTATTCTAGGAAATGTTGAAGCATTTCGAAATTAAAGATCGGAGATTTGTTCCAACCGTTTGTAAAATTTCCAACATATTCTATATTTCACCAAACCACAATACTTTTTAGGGGTGATCACTTTTCATTATGAAATATTCTAATCACGAAAAATGCAGACGTAAAACTGTCATTTTCAGACTTTTTTAATAAACATTCTCTTTCCTACTTTCCACCTGAATATCAAATTGTCTCATTAATTCTTTTGATCTCTATGCTGAAATAATACTATCATAGTTTTAACGTTCATGAAAACAATTCCTGAACAAATGCTCATAAAGTTTTGATACTTTCCATATTCTTAAGTACTGAGGTACTCTTCAGTGATTGTAGCCAGTAAACAAACCTTTCAAAAGAAATTGTATTTTAACCTTTTTCGCTTTATAATATTTCATCTCAATTAATTCTTTATTTAATCTTCTTGTGGCCATTTTGTCACATTTATATGAACCCCAAGTGACATAACATTGAAAATTGTTCACCATGTCCAAACCACGGACATGAAAATTTCAGAGACATTCATATCTTCCCTTATTCCAGATTGAGTGCGGAGTGCATTATATGTTCTATTTGTTTTAAGAAAATCGAAGTGGAAACCTGTTGTATCTTCATGGATTGTGGACCAGTTGTTATTCTAGTTAAAGCGAAAGTTTAACCAGTTTTTCAGATAATAAACGATATAACCGTCTAAGATGTGATTTTCTGTCACTCATTTGACGCTATTAGCTTCTCTGATAAGTTCTTCTCTCAATTACATATATATATATATATATATATATATATATATATATATATATATATATATAAATCGAAACTTAATACATAATGCGTAAAAATTACCGAGCTGGTGTAGGTCGCCTGATGGCTGAGAGGCTAGATAATAAGTCTGCCCTATAGTTGGGCTGGTTTTGATCCCAGCTTAAAGCAACCTGCGTCTGTAGTCACATTGAAGAGTTGTGATACACCGAAAAAGTCTGTTGATTGTTTTGTTGGTTGGTTGAGTTTTAAGGCATATCAACTTTGTAGGTTATTTAATGCCAAATCCATTTGTACAAATAGTCAGTTCTATCTTTTTTAAATTAGGTTTAGCATGAGTATAGAGTTTAATTGTCAAAAACATTTCTATTTCAAGCTATTCATTTTAGTCAAACAGTTCTAATTCAAACAATTCAGTTTAGCCTTAGTACAGTGTAAATGTCAAAAACTGTTCGATTTCAAACAAATCATTTTTGCATAAGTAGGCAATTTAGTTCAATTTGACTCATAGATAGGACCCTATCAGGTGCTACCACAACGGACAAGAGTGGACCTGGGAGCGATGGTAATGAAGGAGTACTATGCATCCCCCAAAGCTCCGGCAATACTGGAACTTCTCATCAGATTGTTTAGTGTCATATCCAGGACATTCGGTGGGGAAATTTTACCACTCTGAAGCGAAGCAGTCGGTGTATTCTACAGCCTCAGCCGACTAGGCAAGAAACTATTTGTCTGTAGATGGCAATATATATATATATATATATATATATATATATATATATATATATATATATATATATATATATTTTAGGATAGCGTAGACACAAAGCTAGCTGGTGTTGATGATTTTCTGTTTTTGCCTATGCAATTTTCCCATTAACATTGGTGAGAAACTGACAAAATCACCAAACATTGTTGACTCTGTATCTACGCTATCCACTTTAGGCATGTATGCCCTGTCACTGATTTGATTATTCTTCAACAGATGAATACAATCAAAAAATAAATATGTATTTTCTTCGGTAACCCACAATTTTTTCAATGTGTTAGATGTTATTATTTAAATGCCAATTTGCATATTTGCAATTACATCGTAGGGCATTTAGATAAGCCGATACAGAGATGCTTTATAGTCTACTCAACTCGTTCAAATAATAAAGTTAATATTGATATCTAAACTGGAATTAATCAGGTAAGAAATGTTGAAGCACCATTAAGAACTACCAACATTATGCTTAGTACTGTTTTAGAATCATCAAGTAAATAACCAAAACGTTGTCTGCAATGATATATAGGGATAATATCTTGAAAGGTTCATCACTGAGAAGAACCAGAAAAAAAATGTTGACAGTTCTCAAGAGTATTATACACAGAGAAGAGAACGGAGTCTCCATCTAGTTTTGAAAATATTGATATCATCCTCACTAATGCTACTCATGATGGTAACTTTAAATCCACTTTTCATTTATTGATCAATGAATGATTTGTTACATAGTGCATTAAAAGTATGTATAATGATTTCTTGGCTGTATTTCATTCCGAGCCTTCTTGCAGACATTGATGTATTTCATTCCGACCATTCTTGCAGACATTGCTGTATTTCATTCCGACCCTTCTTGCAGACGTTGCTGTATTTCATTCCGACCCTTCTTGCAGACATTGCTGTATTTCATTCCGACCATTCTTGCAGACATTGCTGTATTTCATTCCGACCATTCTTGAAGACATTGCTGTATTTCATTCCGACCCTTCTTGCAGACATTGCTGTATTTCATTCCGACCATTCTTGAAGACATTGCTGTATTTCATTCCGAACATTCTTGAAGACATTGCTGTATTTCATTCCGACCCTTCTTGCAAATATTGCTGTATTTCATTCCGACCATTCTTGCAGACATTGCTGTATTTCATTCCGACCATTCTTGAAGACATTGCTGTATTTCATTCCGACCATTCTTGCAGACATTGCTGTATTTCATTCCGACCATTCTTGCAGACATTGCTGTATTCATTCCGACCATTCGAGCAGACATTGCTGTATTTCATTCCGACCATTCTTGCAGACATTGCTGTATTTCATTCCGACCCTTCTTGCAGACATTGCTGTATTTCATTCCGACCATTCTTGAAGACATTGCTGTATTTCATTCCGACCCTTCTTGCAGACATTGCAGTATTTCATTCCTACCATTCGTGCAGACATTGCTGTATTTCATTCCGACCATTCTTGCAGACATTGCTGTATTTCATTCCGACCATTCGAGCAGACATTGCTGTATTTCATTCAGACCATTCTTGCAGACATTGCTGTATTTCATTCCGACCATTCTTGCAGACATTGCTGTATTTCATTCCGACCATTTTTGAAGACATTGCTGTATTTCATTCCGACCCTTCTTGCAGACGTTGCTGTATTTCATTCCGACCATTCTTGCAGACATTGCTGTATTTCATGCCGACCATTCTTGCAGACATTGCTGTATTTCATTCCGACCCTTCTTGCAGACATTGCTGCATTTCCTTCCGACCATTCTTGCAGACATTGCTGTATTTCATTCCGACCATTCTTGAAGACATTGCTGTATTTCATTCCGACCCTTCTTGCTGACATTGCTGTATTTCATTCCGACCCTTCTTGCCGACATTGCTGTATTTCATTCCGACCATTCTTGCCGACATTGCTGTATTTCATTCCGACCATTCTTGCAGACATTGCTGTATTTCATTCCAACCCTTCTTGCAGACATTGCTGTATTTTATTCCGACCCTTCTTGAAGACATTGCTGTATTTCATTCCGACCCTTCTTGCAGACATTGCTGTATTTCATTCCGACCATTCTTGAAGACATTGCTGTATTTCATTCCGACCATTCTTGAAGACATTGCTGAAAACTGTTGACTAATGATAATGTACTTAAGACCAAATTTCAACTCAATTGTTTGACTTACATAAGAATTAACTTAATATTAAAAGGTTTCAAACAGCCAAGTTTTATAAATTCTCATGATAAACAAAGGAACTTTATCGACGAACAATTTAAACTGTCTCCTCAAAAATGCTACAACTGGACAAAGGAAGTGTTGCTTTTTTTGATAAACAAGCATTCATTTCAAATTTGTATAATTAGTATTATCTAGTAAAGTTGGAGACCGTAGTCGAGGGTGACCAGAGGGCTCTCTTTTCAATAGCTACTACACTGAGGTGTAGGGGAAGGCGCTATTGTTTTCCCGGGTTTGCTCCACTTTACCCTTGATACGTACCTTACATTGCTGAGTGTTAAGCAAGGAGGTATCAAGTGCCACTTTAAAAATCTTTGGTATGACTCAACCTGGGATTGAACCCAGATCTCTTGGACAATTGGCGAACACTCCCCTAAATATCATCTATTTCATTATCTATTTGGTTTCGAAGTGTACTGGATTTTTTTTTTTTTTTTTTTGGTGGGTTTGTTTTTTTACTCTTTTCTGTAGCTTTTTGAACTGCAAAAGTTGTTGGTATTTGACTAATAGGCATAACTGGTTATATGAACGGTGGATGGGGCGTCTCGGGTTGTGTAATGGTTAGCAAGTTTAACTAGCAAACCTACAAGAATGGGTTCAAGTTACATTGGGTACAGTATTCATTCGGTCTTGAGCCACATCTAAGCAAAACGCTTAGCAATTTCCTATATGAATTGTAGACTTTTGGGGCGAATTTTTCGATGAACTTCTTCTGTCTGAAACTTTCAGGGGCAAATGAAGTAAACAAATATTAGAATTATCAGTAAAATTTAGATTATCGTTCGAAACCGCTCTTCTATACCCCATCTTTCATTTTTATCTTTTGGAGAACGATAAGTTGATTTTTTGTTGATCTCACATTCGGTTTTTACTTGTTCATTTTTGTAACTTATTTAGCAAATTCAAAACACTTCATAAAGAATTGCTGTAAAATTTGAATATCTGAAAAGATTTAATAAACTCGCAAAGTCATCATTATCAAAAGAAAAGAAATGATCAAGAGTAAAATGAATTTGTCTCAAAAAGTTATTGTATTTCATCCAGGTATATTTTTCTTTTTTAAGGTTATTTTAATTTTTTTCTGGAACTTTGCATCCATCATCTAAAACAATTGACGTTTATAAAAAGAGACGTTCAGTTTCCTCTGATAATTTTTAATTCTATTGCTTTAGTTTAGAGGTAAATGTTCTAGCCAACTTTGTAACAATTGTAATATAATTGCGGAGGGATTTTTTTAAATAATCATTTTTCGTTTTATATATCTTGCCTTTCGGTTTAGTTAGGTTGAGAACCCCAGATAGGAAATGTGACCGGGGATGTGAATGACGTCATTTCCGGAGGGGCTGAGGATTAGGGGGATCTGAAAAAAAAGCGGTGAGTTGAGATTCAGACCTTGGCGAGGCCAGACGTCTTTGTGCGCTACGGGCGCCGCGCGTTGGTTGGGTGAGTTGAGAGTTGAGATTTGGGCTTGGACGAAGATTGACGATTTTTGAAAGAAATTGTGTGTGTGTGTGTGTGTCTCTCTCTCTCTCTCTCTCTCTCTCTGCCTTTCTCTCCTCATGTCAAAAGACCTTTAACTCAAAAAGGTAATAAAAAGTTTCACACATCTGTATCTTGGTCGTATTTTTCGACCCATGTATGTTACACAATCGTAATCAGCCCCCAACAATAAAAAAACAACAAACAAACAAAACCAAAAACAAAACAAAAAAACTAAAAAACAAAAAAACAAAAAAAAAATTTAAAAAAACCCACAGAAATTTTATTGAGATGCCTTGGGTTTGAGATTCCAAATTTAATGTTGTTTTTACAGTATATTCCTTTTAAGTATATCAGTAAAAACTGCGTACAAAATGTTAGGGGAATTTTATCTTTGAATTAATTGATCTTCATTAAAACTGTTTTATTATAACAAAAATCAGTGAAGGTAGCATTGTGCCCCTCTTCCAGGATAATAAATTATTATTTCAAAATTTTATCACCATACTATTGATAAAGCATTCCAGATCACAATTTTTTTTAATTTAAGAGGTGGATTGGGTGGAGGGTAATTTGCAATGTAATGAAATTAAACTCCGCCACCAAATTTTTTTCGTTCATATTCATTTTGAATATTCGTGATTTGATGTGCTTAATCAATATAAATATTGGGAAAAAATTTAAAAAAAAAAAAAAAAATTAAATTTATTTGGATGTTCCGGGAAATTGTTAAAGTGGTAGACTGCGGCTTCGAAGTAAGCAAATTGAAACTCCAGTCATTCCATTATGTTCACTTTTGGACTAAAGCCCTTAAGAAAGGTATGAGCCTTCTTGTTCCCAACCGCAGTTATTTGTTAAATTGTATCTTTGATGTTCCAAAAGGACGGTGTTGGCATTAAATAACCCGAAAAGGCTGATTTAAATAAAAGAAACCAAGCCAAACCAAACTAATTTTACATTGTAAACTGAACCCCCAACTCTTAAAAATTAAACAAATTTATTGTGTTTTCAACCAATAGTATTATGCGAAAAAATTGCATTATTTTCGGTTTGTGGGGCATTTTTCCAACTTTTGAAAAATCTCATCGTATAATAAATTCTGGATCAAAATATGACATTGATATAAAGAAATATACGTACAAATAACTTATTTATTTTAGTTATCTTATTGCTTTGAAATTAATTATTGACTACAGTTATGCTGACATTCCTCAAATGAATATACGTTTTTGTGAAGAACCGAAAAAACATTTTAAAATGTGTTGTTCACAGCGTTTTTACGATATTTAAAACAATTCAAATATATAATTATTAAATCTATAGAATGTTCTTCTAACATCAACTTAATGTAACAGCATTTGTATATGAAATTAGTTTTTTTGAGTAGCTTAGCTATGACATTAAACTGATGGAGCCACCCTAGTCAAGTGGCTTTACAGAATATGGAATATCCATTTATTGCCATTACTCCCAGGTCAACTCTAGCCTGGTAGTTAGGACCTGTTAAGTTCTCATCAATGAGTCGAACAGAACTGATCGATATTAAAAATAATATAAGTATTAAGAAATAATAATTAGTTGTTGTTGTAGACGTAACAGTTGTATATCATAGTAGCATTATTATTAGTTATTTGCCGGCATACGGATGTGTGGAAATTATTCATATCACATAAGAATACAGCAGGGTATATAGAATTTTTATGTTAAAGAAATACTTGTAATAATATTACTGAGGGCAAACAACTAGTTTGAAAATGAGGTACGAACAAACTATTCGGTGACCAATCAACCACAAACACACACACACACACACACACACACACACACACACACACACACACACACACACACACACATATATATATATATATATGTGTGTGTGTGTGTGTGTGTTGAGCATTAGTTTCTTTTTTATGGCATATCAACGGTTGTGGGCTTTTTATTGCCAGATCCATCCTTTCAGGACAGTAGTGAAACTCTTTAATCAATAGCTGAGGTTGGGTTGTCGTTATACAAAGGAGTATTAGTCCAAAAGGGGATGCAATAGTACGACTTGATTTGGAACTCGCATTCTTTGATTTGATAGTCTACGCACGTTAGTGATGACGCTACGGGCAGTTTTTATAAATTTTAGGTTTACATCTTATAAAATGTATCTTATCCTAAGCCACTTCACCAGTGCAATCCTGAAGAGCCACTTGGTGAAACCTGGGTTGGCTCATTCTTGGCCAAGTAGGGATTTTTTTCATTATATATATATATATATATATATATATATATATATATATATATATATATAAATTTGGCTGACTGTTGTCGCGGCTGACCCGAAAGCTGCTTTTTTGATAGCTACTACACCGAGTTGTTTGGTAGAGTGCTATTTCTTTTCATGAATCGCCCCACTAACATTTGATCCTGTCTTATAATGCTGCATGTTGAGCAAGAAGGCATCTAGTACCATTTTTGTGTATTTGGTATGACTAGACCTGGGATAGAACCCTGGACCATTGGCTCTACCTTCTCAGTGAATAATGAATATATATATATATATATATATATATATATATATATATATATATATATATATATATATATATATATATATATATATGATTTGGCGTTAAATAACCCATGAATTTGATATGCTTTTAAACAAAGGAAACAAAAATGCAACTTCTATTTAAAAAAACAAATTAATACAATAAAAATTTAAATGAACTTTCAATGAAAAAGTTAAGTAAAGGTTTTATTAATATTTTTGCTCAAGTTTTATTTAAAATTTTTCACAAATATTTTGAGTGAAAAATGTCAAATGAACTTTAAATTGGAAATTTCAAATAAAATTCCAAGAAAAGATGTTTCGTAAATATTTTTGTAATGAATTTTGAACCTAAAATGTTTGTTTTACAATATACGAAATAATACAGTTAACTCGAAATGGTTGAAAATAAATAGATTTTATATTTACTTCAATTGAATAAAGATAAAAGGAATTCCGATTGTTAAAGGAAAAATTCTAAAGCCGAAAACTAGAGTGAACTTGCGTGATCTCAAACCGTAACTAAAATGTGTCGCTCTCGAATATTTTGAAATAAGACTCCAATTCAGTGAATTGATTATCGCATTACGTATGCGTGAGTATGGCACAAGACTGAAACTTAGCTGTGATATATATATATATATATATATATATTCATGTAAAGAAATAGGACTCTACCAAACACCTCGGTGTAGTAGCTATTAAAAAAGCAGCTTTCAAGTCAGCCGCGACAACAGTCGGCCAAAATTATATATATATATATATATATATATATATATATATATATATATATATAATGAAAATAGTACCTACATGGCCAGGAATAAGCCTACCCAGGTTTCACCAAGCGGCTCTTTAGGATTGCACTGGTGAAGTGGCTTAGGATTAGATACATTCAATAAGATTTAAACCTACATTTTGTTAAAACTGCCTGTAGCGTCATGACTAACGTGCTTAGACTATCAAATCAAAGTATCCAAGTTCTAACTCAAGTCGCAATATTGCATTTACTTTTGGATTAATACTCCTTTTCATAACTTCAACCCCACCTCTTATAACCAGCTATTGATTAAATAGTTTCACTACCGTCGTGCAAGGATGGATCAGGCAATAAAAAGCCCACAAAGGTTTATATGCCATAGAAAAGAAACTAATGCTCAATACACATACACACACACACACACACATATATATATATATATATATATATATATATATATATATAAAGTCATGATTTGAAAAATGTTCAGCATTGTATCTTAGTGCTTGAAACCATATTACTGAATGCTAGCAAATGATCATTATTAACGATTTTAAAAAAAGAGGAATTTTTAAAAAATTGGATTGATATAGAATGTTGAAAATTGGTTCAAATAAAAAAAATTGAAATATAATCAAATATCTCAAATGATAGAAATATCGGCATCAAATAACCTATAAAAGTTGAAATTCGATAAACTAATTGACTCTTACTAAATATAACACAATCGAAAAATAGGGCAGACCCTTGGTTTTAGCCTGTCTTATCTATGCAACACTTACAAATGTAATAAATCTCACCAAACTCACATCTACCTCCAAAACATCTTCTACGCTGAAATTCAACACATTAAACCAACTCTCTTTAACAATGACTTCTCAAGCCATATTGTTGTCGAACAAATAAAACGTGCCAATAAAAAATCAACTCTAATTGCGATGGAAATAATATTTCATCAAACAACCTTAATCGAATTAAACCCTTGTTCCGTAACCCGTTGCACAAATACTATAAAGTCAATGAAATAGCACTATTGGGTCTGTAAAATATGTTTATTCCCGTGCGTGGGGTTAAGTTACGGAGAGTATTTCTGTGATTGGATAAAAAAAAAAATACGGGAATAGCTTACAAGTTTGGGCACAAAATAGCAAAAAAAAAAAGAGAGCAGAAAGATTCTTGATCCGTTTCATGGTTACACGTCAACTAGAAATTCTCCCCACGAAATTAGAAGATTCCTGCTATCCTCTCCTTCAAACCGATAAGTCTCTCAAACTTGATTCGATACACAGGAAAGACTTTATATTGTTACTCATTGTTTTTATCTGTAATAAAGTGTTAGAATTGAACCAAGTTCTAATTCATTTAATTTGTTATTGTTAGTCTTAGAAATAAATACTATTTTAAATCCAGATATTGGTGACTCTGGACAGAAAACGTTAAAATTTACGAATTTGGCGTAAGAACTGTATCACATTCATTTTTGTCGTTTTAAAAGAAATCTTTTTGAAGATTTTAGCACAAAAATCTAATGCGTTATTACATTTTCTCGACTGACTCTAACAATAAAATAAACATCATCATATATCATTGTAAATTCATTATTACAATCGCTGTCATCTATAATATCTTCTCTTCTTCTGCAAACAAAATTGTTTACCAATTTGTCCAATTTGTGAAATACTCCCCACCATAAAGTAAAATATTAACAACTCTGAGACGTTTAACCCTTCAGCTATTCAATGCTGGTTCCATCTCTCAACACCTCAAAATACATTCGTGTCCCTCCTCCGAATACGGAAACATTCTGACAGAAAACGCCACCAAAGTACACCGTGAAAAACTCTAAATTCTTGAAGATATCAATATAGAGATTTAAAAAACCTTCTTTAAATAAGCACAACTTCGGATGTAATTTGGTCTCTGTTTTACTTTTATTGGTGGAGGTATGAATGCAGAACAAGGAACCAAAGATCCTTCGAAAAACGAGGAAGCTACTACGTGATGTCAGTGATCCATTTCTTCCTGCTTTCATGGTCCAGAGACTGAATGGAATAGATAAAGCAACGAATGTTCTTATCTCTAAAACAAGTCTTTTTGTGTTCTTTCCCTCTTCCAACAGAGAAATTGTCTCATCGACACAACAGCCGTCACTGATCACACTACAGATCTTTATTCGGTTATGTTTGATTTGGTTTCCTTCTTTATGTCATATCAACCTTCTCGGGTTATTTAATGCTGAAATCATCCTTATAGAAGAACAGTAGTGGTACTATTAAACCCTTAACGGGGAATTAAGGGCGTTCATAGCTTTTCCCAACGATATTAGTTCGTAAGTGAACGCAGTATCGCGACTTGAATTCGAACACACTTACTACGATGTCACCGTCACGGTCTTTGGCTACTGCACCCCAGATACTACCACCATATATCCCTCCACTCGTAAGTTTAACTGTGATAGATAGTTACAAAGTAAAGACACAGAAGAAAGGTAATTATGTATCTATCAATGACTGTCAGTTAGAAAACCGAACTTTTAAAACATTACGTGAGGCACCAGAATAACGTCCACTGCAGTTGTCGGCCACATCCTTTTTAGTTTGTGAGCTTAAGCTCTCAATAGACCAGAGTTTCTTGCTCGACACAAATACTACCAAGAAGTTCAAGTCTATCCGGATGTTGACATTTACATATACTTTGTGTACAAAAGAATTCCGTTCATAGATCGGTTATTAATCGTTTCAGTAATTTATGTGTAAATTACTTAGCAAATCAATCATCATTGTTTTTATTTAAATTAATATCGGACACACTACTCTTCAATAAAATGCACTGGTAGTATAACGATTATCGTTGGAGGAAGTAGACACGTACACACGAGTTCTAATTCTGATTGAGCCAGGTTATATTTCAAAGAACTCTAATATCTATCTATCTATCTATCTTATAAGTTCATTTCTATCAATCTATCTATCCATCTATATATCCACGTTAGGGGTATATTTATCGATCTATCTCAATATTAGAAAGGCTGTTTGTATTTCACATAGCACTAATATCTTTCAATCTAAATCTGATCATATCTATCTATCTATCTATCTATCTCAGTCTGTTCATAGATACCTATCTCTATCAGCCAGTTCATCCTTCCTTTAGAAGAGTGGCCTCGGATTAACCAAGAACTACCGATGTATAAACCTTACAACCATAGTGACCAAGATATACAATGCTCTACTACGCAACCGCATAGAAACCAAAATTGAGAACTTATTTTGACTATCCGTCGAATTTTGGGAGGTGTACGAGCAAAAAATCTAGAGGAAGGGATATATGGTGGTTGTTTCTGAGGTGCAGTAGCCAAAGACCGTGACTGTGACATCGTAGTAAGCGTGTTCGAATTCAAGTCGCGATACTGCGTTCACTTACGAACTAATATCGTTGGGAAAAGTTATGAACGCCCTTAATTCCCTGTTAAGGCTTTGTCGACTTCACCAAGGCTTTGACTCCATACACAGAGAAAACATAGAGCAAATACCCCACCCCCACCCAAAGAAAGCGTCGCAGCTATAATGATGCTATATAGAAAAACAAAAGTAAAAGTTCCCTCTCCCGGTAGAGATACAGACTACTTCGACATTGTAGCATGGGTACTGCAAGGAGACACATTAGGCCCATACCTCTTTATCATCAGTCTAAACTATGTGCTTAGAACATCTATTGAAAAAATGAAAGAAAACGGTTTCAAGCAAACAAAGGAAAGAAGCAGAAGATACCCGACACAAACAATTACGGACGTGGACTACGCCGATGACATACTGCTGCTGGCAAATACACCTGCCCAAGCCAAAATCCCTGCTACATTGTCTGGAACAAGCAGCTACAGGCAGGGACCTTCATGTCAACTCACACAAGACGGAATACATGTGCTTTAATCAAAGAGGTGGCATTCACAAACTAAACGGTAGTTTTCTTAAACTAGTAGACAAGTTCACCTACCTCAGAAGCAGTGTCTCATTAACCGAGACTGACATCAACCCACGACTAGCAAAGGTATGGGCTGCTATCCATAGGCTATCGGCCATATGGAAGTCAGACCTGACTGATAAAATGAAACGGAGTTTTTTTCCAAGCAGCAGTCGTATCGATACTACTGTATGGATGCATTACATGGACGCTAACTAAACGTATGGAGAAAAAGTTTAACAGCAATTACACATAAATACTGCGAGCAATACTGAATAAGACCAGGAGGTAATACCCCAGAAATCAGCATCACGAAAACTATCCACGTAAGACGAAACAGACATGCAGGACACTGCTGGAGAAGTAGGGACGAACTCATAAGTGACATACTCCTAGACGAGCAAAGGCAGGAGGACCAGCTAGAACCTACATACAACAGCTTTGTGACGATATAGGATGTAGTCTTGAAGACCCACTGGAAGCGATGGATGATAGAGAAGGGTGGCGAGAGAGGGTCAGTGAGATCTGCGCTGGTGGGACCGCATGATGATGATGATCTATCTTAGTCTGTTCTTACCCGTCTGTCAATATCTTATTTTTGGAAGAACATAAAATGCGCAGTCTGTATCCCTTTCAGAGTGTATAACTGCACAACAGCGGAATGTCCTGAGGATTACAGTAACCTGTATCCGGGGGTGAGGTACCGATTCTTAACCTTTTGGTTATTTAGAATATCTCTTCATTGCCATTATTCTTTTTCTATTATGACAAAAAATGTAGAATCCGTTCGGACCCCCTTAATTAGTCAAGTAGGTCAATTTCATAATAATTAGTATTTTATGAGAATGCCAAAAAACAACATTACTATGCACAAACGAAACATCATTGTTATCAAATAAAAATGATAATGTTAAATAGTAATACTTCAATAATGGGAAAATTACTAGAATAAAGAATAGTTACTCGAAGCTATCATTGTTTACTGAGAACTATTATCATTATTTACTCCTTTGAGAGTTTTTCAGACCAGTGTTACCTGGTAATTTCTCACTGGTGTTTGAGTAAAAACTAGGCTCCTCAAGTCTCCCGGACTCTTCTCGGGATTCTGGCCGCTGTTAAAAATTTGTAGTCGAGATGGTCTCTACCTGTCCTTTTATTTCCAAATCTTCCAGTTCCTTTAGCATTTATTTGGGGATTATGTCAAGTACACCAACTACAATCGGTATCACCGTCACCCTTTGTTTCCATAGATTTTAGTTCTCTAGCAAGGTCTACGTACTTCCCATCACCGTTAGCTGATGGTCTTTAACAGGAGTCTGAGTGATTGCAAATCTCTTCAGATCTCCAGAACTCTTCTCAGTATTCTGACCGATCTGATTAATATCGTAGTTTAGATGGTCTGAGTTCGTCCTCTAATTTGTAAATTTTTCAATCCAGTTACCTAACCTATTGAATTGTTTGCAATTATTGCTGTTGGAAAGGATTAGATTAAAACACGCAATTATGCACGAACAAATTGTTATTTTTAGATAAAAATAGTGAGTATAAACTATACAGAACCTTGCCAAAATAAAACGGATTTATTCCAATCACCAGTGGTATCAATACTACTGTTTTAATGCACCACTTGGACGCTGACAAAATTTACAGAGAAAAATCTTAACAGGAAGTGCACAAGAATGTTACGAACTATATTGCAGAAGTCCTGGAAGCAACAATCAACGAAACAACAACTGTATGTTTATTTATCTCCCATCTCTAAAACATCCGAATAAGACGAACCAGACATTTGGGACACTGCTGGAGAAGCAAAGACGAACTCATAAGTAACGTTCTTCTATAGACCTCTACATATGGACGTGGCAGTGTTGGCCGACCAACAAGAACTTACCTACAACACCTCTGCTTGAACACAGGATGTAGTTTGGAAGACCTGCCGGTAGCGATGGATGATAGAAACGGATGGGGGTGAGAGTCGGCGAAATCCGTGCTTGTAGCGTGACGATGAGGATGAAGTGTCATAGTGGGGAGGGGGTCTCTTTGTATGGGATACAATAAACGTATTCTAAGCCACGCTAAGAAGATGCTCAAATTAACGAGTTGGAAATGTTTATAACTGACATATCTAATATATATATATATATATATATATATATATATATATATGCGTGTGTGTGTGTGTGTGTGTGTGTGTGTATCGATCGCTGAAATTGTGCTTGGGATGACCTTTACAAAAGATCAAATAAAAAACAAGAAAATATCCATAAAATATATCTACAATGAATGTGAGACATATATTTATCTATTCCAATTATGAGCTGAATTTTTTTCCCACTGTAGTTTATGTCCAAACAAGAGAAAAAACACATTCAGTTGCTAAAGTTTGTCTCTCAGGTTGATACAATCCGAAACCATTTAGTTTCCCTTTTTTCTTATTTTATCTTTTTTTTTTTTTTTTTTTTTTTTTTAGTTTTCTCCATCTATCGCCATTTTGAAACATACGTTCATGGAGACGTTATGATTACAGGCAGCGTGTTTGAGCCGACGGCGACTTCTCGTTCATCATCTCGTTGGAGAGAGATGTTCGTTTTTAGCGCAGACGGTCTGAAATTAGCTGCCATATGACATATAGACAGAGTGATAAATACTAATCAATTTTGGAAGGCATATAGGAATGAACATTTCCGAAAATGTAGCCTGATGCTTTGAAATAAAACATTACCCGATCTAATTGCTAGTGTATATGACGCGGCGGTGGCCATATTGTTCAGTGATTTGTCTGACTGTCAAAGTAAAGTGGCCGCCTGGTCAAAGAATCGACGTCAAATTTATGCTCTGCAATTTCTGCTGAGAGACTTTTATATCTGTCTATTTTAATCTGGCTCTTTATCTTGGGGCAGTCTCTAGCTGAATCAGTCTCTTTGAACAGATTTAGATTGGTAGATAGATAGATAGTTATGAAAAAGTTTCAGTCGACTGAGATAGACAAATTTGAACACACTGAAATAGTCCAATAGATAGACAAACCGATGTGAACAGAATGAGAGACAGAGGCAGGAGACACACTGGGAGAGATTTTAACAGAGATAAAACCGACTGATAAATATGAAAACAGATTTGAACAGACTGATGTAGAAAGACGAATCGATGAATAGATTCAGACAGACGCACACACATGTATATAGTTTCATATACATATATATATATATATATATATATATATATATACAGAGAGAGAGAGAGAGAGAGAGAGAGTTCTTAGAAGGGTTATTTAGTATGGAACTTACTCAGATAGATTGAGAGAGAGAGAGAGAAAGAGAGAGAGAGAGAGAGAGGATACAAGGACATACATATAGACAAAAATATCGATATATACATTGGAACACTATATATATATATATATATATACAGAGAGAGAGAGAGTTCTTAGAAGGGTTATTTAGTATGGAACTTACTCAGATAGATTGAGAGAGAGAGAGAGAAAGAGAGAGAGAGAAAGAGAGAGAGAGAAAGAGGATACAAGGACATACATATAGACAAAAAGATCGATATATACATTGGAACAATATATATATATATATATATATATATATATATATATGTGTGTGTGTGTGTGTGTGTGTGTGTGTGTGTGTGTGTGTGTGTGTGTGTGTGTGTGTGTAAAAACATACTTATAATGGTCCGATTTTGGACTCTACCATGACGCAGTGAAAGCGGCACATTGTGACGAGAGTGTTGCATGCGCATCAATGTGAAAATGTTCTCATTTTGAGAGAAAACAAATTTCAATCAAAACTTCACTCTAAGGAACGGGCAGCATGTAGTGTTGGGACAATGATTATGTACATAATAATAAGAAAACCTTTTATCAGAGGAATGGGAAGATTTAAAAAAATGATAAATACTTCCTATTAAATTAGGCAACATGAAAATGTGATTGAATAGATATTGAGTAAAAAAGTTCTAAAAAATATATCTGGAAGATTTATTAGGAATACGTTCCTCTTTATCAAATCGACGTTTCAGCACATATGGCACATAAACTTCAAGTTGTATTTCGTGCCTGCTGTTGCTTTATAGGTCACATATTTAAGTACTGAACGGTCTTATCCCTGCTTAACTTCGATAAGAAACTGTGATTTTAGCAGGAATTTGTTTAGTTTGGTTTGGTTTCATAGCATATCAACCATTGTAGGTTATTTAATGCCAAATCTATTTTTATAGATATAAACAGTTCTATTTCAAACGATTCAGTTTAGTCTTGCTCTGTCAACTGAAGTTGTAGAACACACCGATATGACACTAAGCAATCTGATGGTGAGGTTCCAGTGATGCAGGAGCTTTGGGGAATGCGGAGCACCCCTTCATTGCTATCGCTACCAGGCCCAATCTGGCCTGGAGTAGTAGCACCTGATAGGGCCTTACCTATAGGTTAATTAGAACTAAACTGCCAACTTATGTTGAATTGAATTGTTTGAAATAGAAATTTTTTGTCATTTAAATGTGTGTGGAAAAATTTATACTTATACTAAACTGAATTAAATAACTTACGGAGGTTGATATGACATAATAACCAACCACCAACCAACCAACCAGTTTAGTCAACCAAGTTTAATGGTTCCAATAGTTCTATGTGTCACTAAAAATTCAGTTAAAGATCAGTCATTTACACACAGTTAAATGTAAAACAGTTCTATTCAAAACAATTCAGTTTAGCATAAGTACGCAGTTTAGATGACAAAATAGTTCTCTTTTAAGTAATTCAGTTTAGCATAAATGCACGGTTTACTTCAATTTGATCCATAAATAGAATCCTCTGGGCCAGAATGGACCTGGGGTGGCAATAAATATGTACTCTGCTTTCCTCCAAGCTCCATCATTACTGGAACCTCACCATCAAATTGTTTAATGCCATATTCAGGACACACCTTGGGGGAGTCTTAACCCTTTGCAGAGATGGCTTTGGTGTATTCTACGGTCCCAGCTGATTGTACCATGCCACATGACTTAATTGAAATGCATCTTGTTTTGAATTATGAGTCGTAATTCAGTGGTAAATATTTGGAGGTGAATAGAAATTAAATTTTCTTACAAGAGGTGTATCACTTAGAAAGTTAGTGAGGCCCTTTTCTAAAGAAATGAGTTAAGAGGCTTTTGAACAGATCATCATCGATTTTGGCATTCAAATTATACATACCAGCCAATGGACAGAAAATTAAGTTGTAATAAATGTTCTATTACCACTGAAGGATTTCTGCAAAACTGCTATTTTCTTATATTGTTTTGGTCATAAGTCTATGTCCACATGATTTTTTTAGATGAAATAAGATTTCTCGTGGTTTAGTAGCTAACATGCTGCTTTCTGACATTGTAGTAAGCAAGTTCAAACCCCACTCGTTCTAATACGTTCAATTGCAAACTAATTTCCTGAGGAAAGATTTGACCCCTACGGTTAAATAGTACCACTTCGCTGCTTCTACAGGGATGGCTTTGGTATGAAATAACCCACAAAAGTTAATATGCCATTAAAAACTAGTAAGAATAAAAATGAATACGGTCAAAACATATATGGTCATTAAGCAATTTGGATTAAACACCTTCTTCAAAAGATTGAGGTTGTGGATTGTTTATCTCCCAAGAGATTGGTTTATTTTAACAGCACATCACCTCTCCTTGATTTATTCCAGCATAGAAGTAATGGAATCGCGTTCATTTTATGTGCATATTTTTATTTTTTGTGAAGTTGTTTCTTTAGGATGTTTTTTGTACATAGTCCTATTAAATAAGAGTGATTTTTAAACAGATTTACTTGACACAGAGCTAGTGTCATGTAATGTTATAGCTGATGGGAAATTAAATGATTAATTGAATAAGCAGAGAGATAAACAAATAAAGCAGACAGTCGTCGCTGAATAAGACAGTATATGCACTTGTTGTTAAGAATGACTAAGGGGAACTGGAGGTCCGAAAAACCGTACACATGCGTGAGCGGAAGGACGTGTCTGCTCTCGACACGACAAGCGGAAGTAAGGGGACAGTTTGTGTGGTTTCGAGAGTCTACGGCAAGACGGGAGAAGGTGAAGACGTCAGTAGAACACAAGCAACAAAGATTTAAGGGACGAAAGTTTACCAGCCCTAATTTGATGTCAATGTTCCAAAGGATATGTTAGACTACGCAACCCAGTGGATAAGCATATTAGAACTAGAAAAAATATCAAGATCTGAATCTGATCATCATTTTCTTAGTAGGATATTTTGCTTATTTTTGTCGAGTTGACGGTCGTCTCATGTTTCGATACGTCCTTTATATCACAAGGCAACTGCTTGCTACCAAGTAGTAAATAAACCTTGATGTATGCATTTGAGTTCGCATTTGCCAACTTGTTACCTTGGCGAAGTCAGAACGTGGGTCTAAAGTCGCTTTGGTTCAGCTATAGTACAATAGGACCCTAAAAAGAACTACTTCTAATGAGCTAGGAGTAACAGTATTAAAAAAGGGTTCTCAACACTCCTCAAGAGACAGGTTAATATCATAGGAACGTAACTCGTTTTATAATAAATCATTTACAAACCAGAATTCCTACAAGAATATTCAGCGCAGTCAGCTTGGACTGTAGGTTACACAGACTTCATATCTGCCGAGTGTTAAGACCCCACACCAACGAGTGTCATACTATGATATTAAACCATTCTGATGGTGAGGATTCAGCCCTGGTAACATAAGAATGTTTAGTACCGCTTCAGTATCATTTTTCAATCCTTTTCAATCGAGGATTGAATCCTGGTCTTCCGAGCCCTTATCGAAATGGGCCAATAACTAATTGCTCGGGAGACGGGTTTTCAATCCCAGGTCGACTCACACCAAAGAATCAAAAAATGGTGTTTGATACCGCCTTGCTTAACAATCAGCATTATAAGATACAGATCATGACTAAATGGGAGCAATCCTGGGAAAAGAGTTGCGCCCTCATCTACATCTCGAAGTAGTAGCTATTGAAAAGGGAACCTTCGGGTAACTCTCGACTCCGCTTGCCAATTTACCTTATCCAATAAAGAACTGAAAGTAGGTTCTTATCTTGTCCCTCTTCTTGTATCTGTCTACATGGGTATGCTAATATGATTGCTTTTCTTTTGGGACATATGATTTTTATGGCCTATGAATTTTTTTAAAAATAAGACAGATTTAATTATATGGAGGGTTTACCTCACAGTTAATAAATTCCGTTGAAAAGGTTAAAATTGAGGCCAAGATAAACTACATTTATGCTGTCGAATTTAAAACAATTAAAAGGTTGGTTGCTTCGTTTTAATGGCATATCAACTTTTTTTGGTTATTTAATGCCAAAGCCATTCTTCTAGAAGAACAGTAGTGGTACGATTTAACCCATAGCTAGGAGGATAAGGGGGTTCATACCTTTCCCAAGAGTATTTGCCCGAAAGTGAACGTAATAGTGCGACTGGAGTACGAACTCGCTTACTACGATTCCGCAGTCCATCGCCTTAACCATTACACCACGAGGACACCCTCTACAATTAAAAGGTGTGATCGTTCGCGTTTCCCTCGGTTTTTGCCCGCTGAACGACTGCACCCTCACGTTGCACTTGTTAAGATTAATCGGCCGCGTGTTTTAGTCGACGTATACTTTACGTTGTGTTGTATTAACATTGTAGCGTAATGAAACGTTGGGATGGCTTTTTACTGAAGAAAAATATATTGGAGGTGCTTTGTTTTAAAAGAAAAATATAATAAAAGTATTTTTTCTTGTGGGTTCCGGTGGGTTCTAGTTGCATCAGAATAAAATTTCTTTGCTATTTGACCCTCGACAGAACGGAGATGTGATCAGTGAATTGCATTATGGTCAACTCGGTTTGGTTTGGTTTCTTTGTTTAATGGCATATCAACCGTTGCAGGTTATTTAATGCGAAAACATTCTCCTAGAAGAACAGTAGTGGTACTATTTAACCCATAGCTGGGAGGATAAGGGGTTTATACCTTTCTCAAGGGTATTTTCCCGAAAGTGAACGTAATAGCGGGATTGGAGTACGAACTCGCGTACTACGATTCCGCTGTAAATCGCTTTCACCATTACACCACGAGGACACCCCCGGTTAACTCGGGTTAGAGCTGATTTTAATGGATTAACGAAACAACTCCATGACCATAAGCATTTATGAAGCTTCCCGCGGAAAAGAGAACAAAGAAAAAGGAAATGATACTCCCTTCCCGTTTCTCGAATGTTGTGGAATTGTCCCGAAGTTTCTAGAGAATTCTACAACGCGGTAATGGATATAAAAAAACCGGTCCTCTCACAGATGGGAGAGAGAGTAGCTTCCGGCTTGCAGAGTAGAACAATTCCGAGCCAGTGAGATCGGAGTCCGGGATTTTACCCGCTGGACTCGAAAAGAGACAACTGTTAGCGAGGAAGTATATAAAACACCTATCCCGGCCAACCGGCATTTTTCCAACATCCACTTCGATAGAAACGTAAAAATTTAAGTCACATAGAAATCTATAAAATAGGTTTAAAATAATAAGATTTTACAAACCCAAAAACTTCAGAGGTCATGAATATGGACAAAAATTATTATGGATGAATTTCTTAAACAGTGTCATCCACCGAAATAATCGAATTCTTGGCATAGTGCCGTCTGTAATATATTTAGATTACAAGGTTGGTGCCGTGTGCAACTATAGTCGAATAACATGAGCGATTTCTGGGGTAATTTCACATGGCAACAATTTTTTATTTTTCTTATTTCTCGAGAAAATGTGCTACTTCCAAATCGCTTATGTTTTAAGTAAAAGCAAAATATATATTTTACCTTGTGAAACATTTGTTTGTGATTTGGATGATAAAATATTTAAAACAGCGTAGTGTTATAGTCAAGGGGAGGTTTAGATGATAACACGACTCGGAAATAAGTGATGAGAAATAGATCGAAAGAAAATAGTACATACATAAACGATAGCTGGGAGAGACCACTTCCCAGCTTAACACAATCCTGAATATTAACGTTCGTTCTTGGTGGCGGCTCCGAGCCTACGCAAAAGAGATCTTAGCCGGTATATGTCACATGAGGGCGAGTCCATCTGTAGGGGAGATACACCAACACAAAGGAAACGATAATTGGGGACAGATACGTGAAAAGAATCTACATTAGATTTGTAAATAGTAAAAAGGTACTGTCTTGAAAACATTTTAGTTCATTTTTCTATAACTTAAGAATAAATACATGTAAATTTTGATTATGTAAAAGAAAATGTGTAAATTTGAAAACAAGTTAATTTCTAAATATCATTAGCCAAGGAACAAAAGCAGAGTCTGAACAAAATGATGGCTACTTATCATACTTTTACAACATAGCCAATTAAGAAATAAATCAGACTATTAAGAAACAATTTCTTTCAGACGGTGTTAAAATCGAATTCTTTGCTCAGTGTTTTTTTTAACATTTATTTATTATCATTTCCGATTTATTTTATGCAATTTGAACACTTTCAGTATTACTTCTTCCCTACACACACAGACCCATACTTACCAAGCATATACGAAAGGGAAATTTCTCTCTCTCTCTCTCTCTCTCTCTCTCTCTCTCTCTCTCTCTCTCTCTCTCTCTCTCTCTCTCTCTCTCTCTGAACAAGAATGAAAGTTCCTACTCAACAATCAACGCAATATACTGCTGACAACGTCTGTTACAGACTGCAAGCAGAAGGAATATGTCATTTGAAATTAAGAAACCTAGGTTACGATGTCCAAGGCTATTTGAAAATGCTTTGATATCTTACTAAGCAGAGAAGACAAAGAGAGTAAAACTAAAACCTTAGAGTAAAAGAAAGTGAGGATAGAACGGAACAATTTGCTTTCTCTTTTTGGGTAAAACAACGAATAAAGCACATGTTAGAGAGTCAGTAGCGGTCTTATGTTCAAGCAGTTATAAAGAGGTTAAATGGTATTGACAGATATAAAAAAAAGGAAACAACAACATAACTGGAATATGTCCATGTTTTTTTTTGCCCGCGTGAAAATTGTCCAAAAGAAATTGTTCTCTTTATAGTGAGCAAATATTATTGAATTTCATAATGCATTTTGCCTGTTGGTTTATATTGTCCAACTAAACTAATTCAATATAAAGAAATGGAATCGTTCGAAGGTTTGAGAATTTGTAATATCGTCTATAGAAAGAAACTTTTATCCTGTTTTCAGAGAGAAAATACATATCTAACTGATTTATATGCAGGAAAAGTTGCTCCCATCCCAGAAGAAAGCAAGAAATGCATTTATATGCAGGAAAAGTTCCTCCCATCCCAGAAGAAAGCAAGAAATATACGGATATAGGGTTTTAAAAGATGGTAAAGGGCAACTTTTATACATTGGTCTTCCAGTTTGCTTAATTAGAAAGAACGTGATCAAGTGTTGACGATGAGAAATATCATGATGATAATCATCAAATCGTGCTGACAACAAGTATTTACCTGACTCTCTCTCTCTCTCTCTTTCGACCCTTATCATCGACAGCTTCCGGCATGTCTTTAAAACAACATCCTGTGTCTGCATGGAGCTTATGTAAATAAGTTCTGAATGGTAAGCCAACGAAGGCATGTTCGTGTGCTGCAATCCATAGAAGAACGTCTCTTTTGAGTTCATCCTTATTTACGATGAGAAATATATAGGTAGAAAATAATCCCACCCCTAAAAAAAACATATAGTGCAGAACAAGAGAGGAACATTTTTAGATTTCATTACAATATGGTTTTATTATTGATTGATTTACTTTAACGGCATATCAACCGTTTGTGGCTAATTTTTGCCAATAGGTTAAAGAATAACGTACATTGTTCGTTTATATTAACATTTTTTCTGTGGATGGCTCTGTCAGCTAGGACTGCAGAATACACCAACTTCACCAAAGAGTGTCCTGGATATGACGATGAACAATCTGATATTGAGGGTCCAGTAATGCTCGAAGTTTGGGGAATGCAGGGTTCTCTTTTATTGCCATCGTTGTCAGGTCCACTCTGGCCCGGAATGGTAGCACCTGATACGTCTTATCTATAGGTCAAATAAAACAAAACTGTACACTTATACTTAACTGAATTGTTTGAAATAGAACTGTTTTGACAATCAAGTTGCGTACTTATGTTAAATAGAATTGTTTGAAACATACCTTTTTTTTTAGATTTAACTGTTTGCATACCAAAAAAATCCTGTTCTTATACTACATTAAATTGTTGGAAATTGAACTGTTTATATATATAAAAATGGATTTGCCATTAATTTATCTACAATGCTTGATATACCATAAAACCAAATCAAACCAAACTAATTGTAAGTTTAGGTTTTAACGGAATATGATTCTTAACACGTGAATATTTCTATCTTGAAGTCATATTGATCACTTACAATACATAGAATCTAGTATAACTTGCATTATTAGCTCTGTTGGTTGGGGCTGTGTAATACATTGGTTGCATCTCTTGGTAAGATCCTCACAATTACCGAAAGTCCTGATATGGCATTAAATCTTCAGGTTGTGAGAGTTCAGACTTGGAGATTAGGGGAAACAGGAGTACTCCTTCATTGCCGTTGCTCCGAGGTTCACTCTGGTTCGGAGTGTTAATACCTGATAGGGTCCTACTATGGGTCAAGCAGAACAAACTGTGCAAAATAATTGACTGATGTTAAATTGTGACTGTTATATTGCAATATTTAAACATTTAACTGTGTGTAAAAAAGAGGCCAGGCTCGTTTTTTAATGTTATCTACAAAATTTGTTAAAACACTATATATATATATATATATACATACATACATACATACACACATATATATATATATATATATATATATATGTATATATATATATATATATATATATATATATATATATATATATATATATATAAAGGAATTGTCATTGAATAACCTATAATTGTTAATATACAAGGAAACCTAACTAAACATTTTCTGGATAATTTCTTTAAAGTTTTTCTTCCATCCGGTCGAATTCAACTATTTTCAAACCGATCTCTTTAGCCATAGATAAGTTTCTAACAAGTTATTGTATGAAGGATATGAATGGACGAGAGAGTAATTGCAATTAAGGCCCCCTCCCTATACTAACTAGATCTTCACAAATGGAACCTCACTAATAGTCACTAATAGTTAATGTCATACTCAGAACACGCGTTTCTGTGGGGCTCCAGTATACTGTCAGCATATTCTAAGCCCCTACGACAACAGGAAGTTGGCATTCTGTTCATTTTTATTATTCCAGTTCAGAACACTAAATTCATTCTAACTTTTATTATGATTTAAATGTTGAAATAATTCAAATTTGATTGAAAATATAACACTGCATCATACCAAAAATTATAAGATGCAGTTGCAGAAGGGTGCTGCAAATGTCTACTTAGTCGACTTGGTAAAATTTCGTGGCTCAAAGAAGTACCTGAAAAAAAGATCTGGCTTTACAACTGAATACTTAAGATCACCATTCCGAATGTTGCTGCCTTTGAGAAGCTTAAAATAACTATTTTTACAAAGGAAGGAGGGTTTTTTTTACATCATCTTATGTATGTTTGAATAAGAATTCCTTACTTTAAAAAATACCAAAAAATAAATCAAAGATATTTTTTAAAAAGAAGTGGAGTGTCGTAATATTATGGGGAGAGAAAACAGCTGTGTTTACTTTGAAGTTATTCTCTTCGGGGAAACATGAATCCTTATTTACCCTTTTACCTCGAGGCAAAATATAAAGTAACCCTAATCTTTCTGCATTCGATAATACATACAGATTTGAAGGAGTACATTCTTAATTCAATTGTTATTAAGTGAGTTGATAAGCAAATTCTCACCATAAAAATTAACCCTAACCACGCACCACTGTTCCATAAATAGCCTAGCGTGGTTGAGGAATCCCTGTGGCGTCCTGGCTAATGTGCTTGACTGCGGCCTCAAAGACAGCGAGTTCGAACTCCAGTAGTGCTATCAAGTTCAGTTTCAAACTAATTCCCTATGGAAAGTTATGAACTTCATTATCCTCCCAACTATAAGTTAGTATCACAGCTGTATTTTTACAAGGATAGCTTTGGCATTAAATAACGCACAAAGGTTTTTATGCGATTAAAACAAAGAAACCGAAACTAAAATATGCTATCGCTCATCGTAAGTTTTCATGGCATCCCAATACTTATAGTGATATTTAAAGTCAGTATTTTTAACAAGCAAATATATGATTACAAATAAGCTCCCGACAGTTATTTGTAAACAAGATTATAGAAAAATTGACCAATATGTTCCTTTTAGTTCAAACGATTTAATTACCCTTGCCGAGGTGATTCGTTTTTAGCTAAAAATCATGGCAAAGTTTATGTGTCTTAATGCACATAATTAGTTATATGGTTTCAAATATTTCTATCAAATAAAATAATTTATGCACAGTTACATAGTTTAAGGTTTCTATTCTAATTTTAAAATAATGATTTGTTTGCTAATAGTTATAGGATTTTATATATTTTGAAACAATACTGATGAGTTAAAAAAAATTCCCCGTAGATGGGACTTTAACATTCCGGCAGGAGTGAATCTGGATGTAATGCCAACAAAGGGGTGCTCGCTAGAAGAGCTCTAGAACTGAAGCTTTGCCTCTAGGTGTGGCTTTATACCTTACTCAGGACTAATAAATGAGAATGGTTTCTAATCTCTTGAAGTTATCATCGGCGTATAATTGGTCACACTGTCAGGAAGATATTCTCGTTTGTGTATCAAAACTGATTAATAAAATGTAAAAGTTATTGGCAATTTGTTATAAAAATTCTGTTTGTAGTTTATCTGCTTATCTAACTTTGTGTTGAAAAAGAAAAGTGTCTGAAATTGATATCTGATTAAAATAATATTTCATATTTTATTTTAAAATTTCTATTACAATATCTAAAGCTGATTAATAATTTTAGACCCAACAAAAAGAAAAGACTTCATTTATTGTACTTAATCATTGCTAATTGCCATCCATACATCCAAAAGATTCATAAGCTAATCTATGAAATTAATAGGAAATTAATCAGCTTTTATTCATATATATATATATATATACATATATATATATATATATATATATATATATATATATATATATATATATATTGTATTTTCATTACTAAAGTGTTTTTGCAACCTCTAACGTTCTATACTCAACAGCTGTTCCTCTCCACTAGAACCTCGAAGAACAATGAGCATTTATTCCACTTCCTTCGTAGTTCAAATTCGCTGGTTTTATCAGACGATTGCATATTTTAAGAAAAAATACATGAAACTGATAGTTATACGATACCTACAGAGATATGAGTAAGCTCAAATTTATCTTAGGTTATATCCTTCTCGACTGGCAGTAAAATGTGCAATTTTGAAAAAATGAAACGTTTTTGAAAGATTTTATATATATATATATATATATATATATATATATATATATATATATATATATATACACACTTTTGATGGAATATCAAACATCGTGGGTTATTCAATGCCAAAGCCACCTCTGCAGAATAGTACTATTTTTACCATATCGCTGGGTCATATATATATATATATATATATATACATATATATATATATATGTGTGTGTGTGTGTGGACCCATATTGTTTTTAATTTTCAAGAACCTTATGTTCTTTACGATGTACGCTGAGGGTTTTTTTTCTTTAAAACTTTATAACATGCATCTGATTTCTTGAATTGTTTGTATAGTGGACCCTTATGTATGTCGTTCAGTCCAACATAAAGTTCATGCTGAAGCATAATTCACCAGCCGAAGCGCCATAAGACCGGCACAAAGGAAATTCTTACAGCATTAAAGAAAGCATTAGGCATCATACGGAGCAAGGACCCTCCATGCTGTTGCAAATTTCCTTGAACGAGTCAATGCCCTTTAAGCAAATTTATTTGTGAGCATAATGGTCGACCTTTTGACGAGATTGACTTTCCTGGAAAAAAAAAGTTATGGTTTCGTTGTAAAAGTTGTATTAAAGCTGAAGAAGATTCGCTGATTCTTTTGAATGTTTCTTGTTAAGCAAAACGGAAAAGTGACTTGATTGTTCACAAATAATAATAGGAACATTTTAATCATCATCTTCTTTCGTTTGTTTGTTTTCGTTTTATAACATATCAACCATCATAGCTGATTTAAAGTCAAATCCTTTTTATACATATATATACATATATATATCAAATATATTATTTCTAAACACAGTTTGTTGGTAACATTTTTGAACGAGCCTGAGCTCATTTTTTTTTTGCACAGAGTTAAATCGTTTCACTTATTTCTATCTTACGTTGTAATATAATGGTCTAAAAATACGACCAAGATACGAATATGTGAAATGTACATATGGAATCCCGAAATACACGAAATTGGTTCAGGTATGAAACTTTTATTTACCTCTTTGAGTTTAAGGTTTTTCGACATGAGGAGAGAGAGACACAATTTCTTTCTATGCTGAATTTTCCATCTTACTCCACCACGTGTGGCACATTTCGTAGTCCCCAATTGGTCTCGCCGAGTCGAAACCAAAAATCGTCAACCTGCCGCTAGACTCGAATCTCGAGTACTTGTTCGGAGTTTAAATCTCAACTCAACCAACGCGCGGGCATCCCGTTTCCATCTGACCCCCACTACGTGCGGCCCTCGCCGCAAATTACTGGTCTGGCCTCGGCGACTTCCGAAAATCAACTCTCTTGTTCGGAGTTTAAATCTCAACTAACTGTTTTTTTTGTTTTTTTTTTCAAATTCCAAAATCCTCAGCGCTTCCGGGAATGACGGCGTTCGCGTTCCCTGTCCCATTTACTTTCTAGGGTTTTTACTGTGACATCTCTGAATGTCACATCCGCCCCGCGTGCGCGTGAACACCTGCACTCAATGTGTGCACCTAACTAACCCATGCACTAAATGAAAGGTTCTCAGCCTAACTAAACCGAAAGGCAAGATATATAAAACGAAAATTATAACATTAAAAAAATCCCTCCGCATTTATATTATCACGTGATTAATTCTAATTACTATTAATCATTTTTGCACTCAGATTTTTCAAGTATTGCTTATTAACAATTCAATGAAACATCAGTTATGTGATCACACACTTAAATAATTAAACAATTCTATTTTAAGTGATTCAGTTTAGCTTAAGTCATTTGTTTGCAGTCAGTTTGAATGTCAAAGTAAAAAGTAAGTAGTTGGTATTTCTCTTACTTTTGAGTGACAGCAAGTCTCCTGAGTATTCAAGCATACCTTAGCAATGCTGTAGTCTGGAAACTCTCCCATTCGTCGTCCAATTTCCAACTCTTCCAGGCCCTTTTCCAAACCTTTGGGAACCGTTCCAAGTGGGCAAATTATAATCGGTATTACCGTCACCTTCATGGTCCGCTACTTTCTTAGTTGTCTGACGAGGTCTAAATACATGTAGCTTCTTTTCTTTCTTTTTTATTTTTATTTTTACACTGTGGTTCGCTGGGAGGGCAAAATCCACTATCTTGTAATTTCGCTGATTTTTGTAAATTATCACTTGGTGAGGTTTTCTGATCTGGATTACGTAATCTATTTCTTTCTCAAAATCCCAAAGTGCTTGGACGGATTCTGGTTGATAATAGTATTACTGCTATTATTATTATTGCTGTTGTTGTTGTTGTTGTTGTTGTCGCTGCTGCTGCTGCTCAAGTTCTCTTGACCCCATTTCGGTATCCGTTGTTTAAAATAAACATATATATATATACGCAGTTCAAGGTCGACATTTTTATTGATTTTTTTTTCTCTTTTCGCTGTTACTTCTCATCGTGTTTGTCGAATGAAAAACAACAACAAAAACAGCCAAAAAAAAAACATGAAATTCGAAAGAATTAATCCTTAAGCGATTCTAAGAGTGACAGGTGCACCGCAAAGATAACCGTAAATGAATCAAAGTAGAATTTTACAGGATATCGACGTTTTTTTTTTATTAGATGAGCCAAATATTTCTCTCATGAGATGAACTTTTACGTCTCTGTATCATAAGTTTTGTTAGGGATTAAATGACCCTAAGTCTCAAATCTATACACATCTTCTAAGAATTATTAACAATATTTTATATTGTCGTTGTTTGCATACGTTAGACTGGTTGCTATTATGTTAGCTACCCAAACAACTATCAGCTGCCTTTCAAGGTAGATCAAATGACGGGAAATCTGTTTAATACAGCGTTAGACTGTCCAGTGTTCAAACATAATTTTATATTTAAGTGCAACTAAAAGATGTATACTGCCAAACCTACAACCATCACTTGTCTGTAAAAATAAATTTGGCAATAGAATTAACAATCCTCTTAAACATAAGCACTAGATATTTTGTTGTAATATTAAATGTTAATGGATTAATATACTTCACAACCGTTTAGAATAATTTCCCAAACATATATATTGGATTATGTAATAAATAATTTCCATTTTTTAAAGTTCAAAATATACATTTCAATCTTCCAATATTTTAAGTTAACAAGAAATCACCTAATAAAAGAATGTTTTCTTTAGTCATTCTTCTTGTAGTAATGATGAATATATGACAAGAATCCTGTTTCTTTTCAGACATGTATCGTATATATATATATATATATATATATATATATATATATATATATATATATATATATATATTTACGATACATGTCTATATATAGAGAGAGAGATATATATAGATAGATAGATAGATATGGTCATAAATAATTTCCGTTTTTTAAATGCAAGGTTAACTACGCGTTTTAAACTTCTAATGCTTCTTTTCAGACACATCTCGTGTATATATATATATATATATATATATATATATATATACATATATATATATTTACTAATCTAATATCTACCAGTATTCACGGTATCGGAAAAAACAAAAAAAACCTGGTCAGGAACAAGAGATAAAAGTACCTCGAATCACCGCCCAGGGGAAAAAGAAAAAAGTTTTTTGGGTAAAAAAGAAAGAAAAGGCCAACCTCTTCTGACTCCTTGAAAAAAATCAAGGGGTACGCATTCAGTGGTCAAAAGAAAACCAAAAAACCCTCCGCAAATGCTGCAATGCTATAATTACTAAAGTGCTCAACACAATACAATGGAGCCAATTATAGAATTAACTTAAATCGCGAGTCGAAAATCTTCTACTAAAGTTTCACCTTAACGGATCATCAGGAAGCCTAATCTCGACCGCTTACCCCGCAACAACAATTACCGACGCCGACTACGCCGATGACATAGCGATACTGGCAAATACACCTGACCAAGCCGAAACACTTCTGCGTAGTTTGGAACGAGCAGCAGCAAGCATAGGCCTCTATGTTAATGCACACAAAACAGAATATATGTGCTATAACCAAACGGGGGACATCTCCACTCTAGAAGGAACCCCTCTTAAACTAGTAGACAAATTCACGTACCAAGGAAGCAGCGTCGAATCAACCGAAAAGGACATCGAAACGAGGTTAACGAAAGCATGGACAGCTATCAATAGGCTATCGACTATATGGAAATCAGACCTAACCGATAAAATGAAACGCAGTTTCTTCCAGGCAGCGGTCACATCGATACTGCTATATGGATGCACTACATGGACGCTAACAAAACGGCTGGAGAAGAAACTAGATGGCAATTACACAAGAATGCTGCGTGCAATCCTGAACAAGTCCTGGCAGCAACACCCCACAAGACATCAACTGTACGGCCACCTGCCCCCTATCACGAAAACTATTCAAGTTAGACGAATCAGACATGCAGGACATTGCTGGAGAAGCAGAGATGAACTCATAAGAGATGTACTCTTATGGATCCCCACACATGGCCGCGCAAAAGCAGGACGACCAGCACGAACGTACATTCAGCAGCTATGTGAGGATACAGGTTGTTGTCCTGAAGACCTACCTAGGGCGATGAACGATAGGGAGGAGTGGCGAGAGAGGGTCAGGGATATCCGTGCTGCCAGCACGATATGATGATGATGATGATGATATATATATAGTGAGAGAGAGAGAAAGAGAGAGAGAAAGAGAGAAAGAGAGAGAGAGATTTGGTTATAAATAAAGTTGTAACTGCGCGTTTTAAACTTCTATGTTTCAAAAGCAACCCCTTACATATTTAATGAGTGATTTCTGCAGTCATTCTTTTTTTCAGTAGTGAAATATTACGGATCATAATTTAATCTATCATCTCACGCACCGAAACTAGAGGAACTGGAAGTGCATATTCAACATATTGTTTTGTGGGAGTTTAAGAATAACAAAATCGCTTCAGAAAGTGTAACGAACATGTGTCGTATTTATGACAAAGTTGTCATTAATCACTGCTAAGACAGAAACTGGTTTTCAATTTTTCCTTTTCGTGATACGTCATAAAGAGATGAACTCAGAGAAGGAAGCTCATCAGACCTTCAATCAAGATGATTTACAATGATAGGCGGAATGTCGTCCACGCAAAAGTAATCGAGAATTGTCAATTGACCTCAACACATCCAAATCTAAAATCTGTCTCAACTTGAAAAAATAAGAAAAGTAAACTAAAAGCACTTTTTGGGTTTCACATACTCGTAGTGAAAATAATATGGAAGACCACATATCCATAGCGACAAGTTTTCTTTTAAAGTCGAAAAATAATGAATTTCTCAACAATAAGAAAGGAAAGAGGTTTTCATGAGAGCGTTTAATGCAAAAGAGACTGAATGAACTAATACGAATCCCCGTCATGTTGTAACGCTGTGTGTATCGTGGGATCAGCACAGTATTCATATTGAGTTTATAAATTGCAATCAAATATTGAATGCATACAGATACTCTTAACAATAGCAAAATGCGCATGCAGCTATTCTACGTAAACACAATGCATTGGCGAAACATTGTGCTTCTCTCTGTTAATGCAAAGCCACAATAAAAAAGAATATCACAGGAAAAAATATTAGATTTAGCCTGACCAATTCTACTCATTCTACCATATTCACCAGACCTTGCACAAAGTGATAACTATCTTTATCTTTTTCACAAAATCGTCAGAATGACCACAAACGTTCATCAAGAAGATCAGTCGAAAACGTTTATGGAAAACTTCTTGCGCTCAAAACCAGCTGAATTTTTCTTGAAAATAATCAACGAGCTATAGGACAAATAGCAAGAGATTATACCAAATGATGGCGAGATCGGTTCATTGTTAAATTATTCATTGACAAATTATATTTCACTAAAACGGATATTTTTTATGTCTCAGCCCAGTACAATGTTCATAGATTGTACTCATATCTTTTACTTATAGATTTGGCTCACATCTTTTACTCATAGGTTGGGCTCACATCTCTTACTCATAGATTGGACACACATATTTTACTCATCGATTGGACTCATATCGTTTACTCATAGATCGGGCTCACATATTTTACTCATCGATTGGACTCACATCTTTTACTCATAGATTGGGCTCACATCTTCTACTCATAGATTGGGCTCACATCATTTACTCATAGATTGGGCTTACAACTTTATCTGTTTGGTATTATATCTTTTCAAAGCAGCGAATTTACACAACTGTGATATTTCTTGGGTCTCACCTCAATGTTTTATTGATTATTGTTGTAATGACCTCGCCTAGAGAGTTTTAGTTCTTTGTTGTATTTCACCAAGTTCACCGGAAGTTGGAAGGCAGCAACAACATTGCAATAGATCCTTATTCATTTGTGTTTTCATACTAGTAATATGAATCTGTCATTCTCACAGGGAATCAAGTGGTAAGAAGAATACTTAGATGTCTCACATCCTAATCTCTGGTTTCTTATGGAAGTACTGGCACTTGCTAACGGCTTTATTTTTGTTTGTTTCCAAATTCCTTCAGTATATCATTGAATATCTACGCGAACCTCACAGAAGAATGTGTAGTGACCTATTTGGTCAATAGTGAGCTTTAAAAAAATTGCCAAAATATACAAGGGTATGTAAGAATATATCTTCCTTTATATATCTATATCTATATCTATAAATATATATGTGTGTGTGTGTGTGTGTGTGTGGAAGCGATATATATTATTCCGAACGTGCATGTTTGAATACGTAGAAAGAGGATTCTACGCTACGTTGTGATTGGTTGTCGCATGGCAATGAACAAGTATCACGTTTCCCATTTCTGATTGGCTAGCGAGCACAACGTAATCACTCGCATCAGCGCATCTTGACACAAATCACGAATTATCAGCTACTTCTTAATATCTAACACTCCTGATGTCTTCAAATCAACGTAACTATCTACTTATATATATATATATATATATATATATATATATATATATATATATATATATCACAAACAATTTCTCTTTCTTTCTTTCTTTTTATCTATCAATTTGATTGGAGCGTAGAAATAAAAATTCGTTTTGTTTTTATTTATGTACTCAGTATTTCTTGCTATTTCTTTTTTGCATCTCCATGAGAACCGGCTATAATTTAGAACGGAACAACGAACTTCCTTCTTTCAAAGAATCTATCTTTCGTGTTGCGTAAAATAATTTCCTTTCTCCGTTGTTCTTTCGCTTCTCAATTCCAAAATTGAGTACTTTTTTCTTTTCTCTTTTTTATCCAACAAAAATAATGTCATATTTTAAGCGCTTTGATTCGGTTAACAATACGATTGGCGTGATTCACTACAATATATATATATATATATATATATATATATATATATATATATATATACATATATATATATATATATATATTATATAGACATATATATATCGACAAAGGTGGGATAAAAAGTTTACAGGCAGAAATTTCCATATGATTACATACCTGATGTCGGCGCCTTTTTTAACCAATGGGATCAAAGCACTGCAACACCAACGGAAAAGTGTGCAGACTACAAAAGAGACATTGTTGAACGAAAAAACTCATTTATTTACGTTGAGATCCTGTTATTACATAAAACACCCATCACAACTTTGCCAAAAATATTTTTCATTAATTTAAAATCCCGAAACTTTCGATGACGTCTTTCAAAATAAATCCATCAAATTTTGCATTTTTTTGTTTTTTCACTTTTTCTCCATATATATATATATATATATACATATATATATATATATATATATATATTCGCTTTGGCATGTCTATTTCCCACGATGATAACCATTATACCCCAGGGATCTCCAATATATATATATATATATATATACACTCACATACACACACATATATATATATGTGTGTGTATGTGTGTGTGTGTGTGAAAAAAATGGAAAAGTAGATAATCCAAACACAGACCAAGGGATTCAAATTAATATTTCATCTTTATTTCATCGGAAGACTTCATCTGAATGATAGTTTTGTTTTTGTTTTTTAAATCATACAGCAATAAGAGTTAATAGA
This sequence comes from Sepioteuthis lessoniana, assembly GCA_963585895.1. Taxonomy (NCBI): domain Eukaryota; kingdom Metazoa; phylum Mollusca; class Cephalopoda; order Myopsida; family Loliginidae; genus Sepioteuthis; species Sepioteuthis lessoniana. The sequence continues at coordinate 30,627,526 of OY757914.1, forward strand.
CAATTGCTATGATATATATATATATATATATATATATATATATATATATATATATATATATATATATATATTAGAGGTACCAGCGGGGAAAAGGTATGACTCCTATTATTTTCCCTCGAAATATGGGTCAATAGTAGGCCAGAGTACGTTCTGTAGACTTGGTTGGACCACTAGGCTAAGAAATGGAAAACTCTGGATTCAGACCTGTTAAAAGCCACTTAAAAATCCTTATATATATATATATATATATATATATATATATATATATATATATATATATATATATATATATATATTATAAATACGTACTTCTTACAGTAAATATAATATTCTAATTTTCTTCTAAACTAAACGATCTTGTCAGTGAAATTTAGGATTTGCCGAGAGAATTAGATGGTACCCCAAATAAAATAAAGGGTACCAATGGCATGAAATTGAACTGTATCTGATAGCGAGGTACTATTTACCAACCCCTCCGCTCGGGCAGGATATGACACAAGGCCAATTTTTAAGCGGAGGTTAACAGGTTTTGAATTCAGAGTTTTCCTTCTCCTAGATTAGTTGCCTCACCAAGGCTGAAGAACCTAGTCCATCCTACTATTTACCCATAGTTGGAGGGAGAATAAGGGGGTTCATACCTTTCCCAAGGGTATTTGCCCGAAAGTGAACGTAATAGCGCGACCTTCTGGAAGGCCCTATGGATATCCTCTTGTGTGAGCGTGTCAATGACCTTCGTCACAGCTTCTTTGATCTCCTCAATTGTCTCATAACGACAGCCTCTGAGCTTAGGGAAAAACCAAATGTCACAGGGACCAACATCTGGACTATAGGGAGGCTGAGGTACTGTCTTGATGCCCATCTCACTTAAATAGTGTGTGACAAGGATGGAGTTGTGGACTGGTGTAATGTCCTGGCGTAGTGTCCTGCTGGAAATACCACTGACCCGATTTAAAAAGTGCTGGCCTCTTCCGACGGAATCTCTTCCTGAACTCCCTGAAAACATCAAAATAGTAACCCTTACCCTAACCCTTTGGTCAATCAACTCTGGTGTATTGACTTCCGTACTACCCCCACACCTCCCATCACCCCTCACAGACTCCCTGCCTTCCTTGAATCTCTTATGCCACTCAAAAACTCATGCTCGATTCATGCAAGATGGTCGAAAAACAGTCTGAAGCATTCCATACGTTTCTGTGGCATTTTTGCAAGTTTAGCATATAATTTTATTGCATATCGTTCTTCTAAAGTGTCCTCACGTCCAGATTGCATTTTTTAAATTCATCAGCTGTGACAATTAGACTTTAGTAGGGTGTATTGCAATTCCTGCTGTAGCTGTTCATTTGAACCTGAAATCGTAAAAATTGGTCTGTCATCTCATAAGATGTATAGCAATTGAATTTTCAAAGGTCGACAATAATTTTAAATGTCTCTACAAAAGATTTTGGTATATTATTGAATGCAAGACGTATATATATTCTGATTCTTTTAAATATCAAACTAATCAATTCTGTTATATGTCCATCTAGTATATATTCATTTACATTGAAACCAACGGGCAAACCATTGGCTGAATTTTTTATGGAAATTTTCTTGCTTTCATGATCCGCAATGCTCTCTGAAATTTTGTAAAATCGCGTGAAAACATAGGCCAAGTCTTATCGGTATTTGGAATCTGCCATAATCGGTATTTTCATTGCGCATAGCTTGAAGCTCTATTCTCGAAAAATCATGTTGATTTTTTTATCAAAAATTTTTCTATGCTTTTTCTTGAATAGATACGTATTTTTTGTGTGTCTATAATCTCCACTGAATCTAATCTTTTTTGAAATAGTAATGTTCCAAATTGCTCGCTAAACCAAACCAGAAGATTCACTGTGTTTTATAGCCGGTTGTATCCAATTAACAAGTCTAATCTTGACACATTCAGATTTTTACTTTGAGGAAATCATCAGAAAAATTACCCCGCTGGAGTGACTTTGAATACGCTAACTGTATCCCGGGCTAGATGGGGCGTAAGACCTCTCGTAACAAAATAAATAAGTGCTTTGTGTAGGACAGTAAATGGTGTCTGATAGTGAGGTTCCAGTTCTGAATATATGGAACGTGTGGAGCACCCTGTACTTGTCATTATTCAAAGGTCCAATCTTAGCCAGGGTGTTGTACATACTAGGGTTCAATGTATGGGTCAATTAGATGTGTTTAAAAATTATTCGTACTCAATAGGACCTTGCGAAATTTTTAAAAAAATCCTGAACCATGTACACAAAAATGTGCTATGAAGGTACAATGAAAATGATTCCTTAACCTCTATGTTAAAAATTATCTTTTAACGGTTGACATATAGTTAAAATCAGTCAATCAATCAATAATATTAAAAAGACGAAAATCATTATTCAGTAATTATCCTCAAGGTATAATGAGAGACAAATAGTCAATCTAACAAAAGAAATGAAATAAATTTGAAATTCTTGTAGCGTAGTCACCGAGGCCTGCTATGTCAATGATTGCCATTAATCGAATTGGAGAGAAGTAAAAATAAAAGCATAACTCTTTGCTGCATTATTCTTTTCTTTCTGATGCTGAGACCATGGAATCTTGGTGAAGATGGATAACAGAAAAAACATATATGTAAAAGCTAGTCCTCTCGTACCCCATCCGCCAAAATAACATAGAGAGAATCCAGAAATCTCATCGAATTTTATTGGGGGTCAAAAAAATCTTGTGAGTGTGAAATCATGTGGCTAGCCTACTCCACCACTTTGATCACTGATCAAGTCTGCTGACATAAGCGATATCTGATTGACTGCAGTTGTTGTATATTGACCTCGAACCCGGCCAAACATGCCGTTCAAAAGACGGCGGAAATTGCATATTCCGTTGGCCAGTGATAGGCGAGCTTGGCTGAAATATGGGACAGGGTTAAAATCCCCCGGTACAGTCACAAACTGAATCACCGGAAGAGGGTGACCTGTGAAATGCATAACAGTTATTTCCGCTCTATGACGATCAAACATGGCATTCCAAGGACGGCGGAAGTTGCATATTCCGTTGCCCAGTTATGAGATTGAATGCGCTTAAAACAATTATATAACCCGGGTGAAGACACGAAGTCAGGCAGTTGGAAAATGATGCTGTAGAGAAAACAACACCCAGCAAAAGGGGGCCCTCGGGACTACCGATTGAGCAGTTGGAGATCAGTTAGTTGGGGATCAGACCAGTTGGAGAGAAGATGCTGGATTGAGGAACATGTCCCAGACAGACTGGGCCCCCAGGCCCCCGGTTGAGCAGCACAGGAGAACGGGAAAGAAACGCGGTTATGGCCAATAGAGTGGGGGTCAATATGTTGCAGTTCTGTACGGTCTCCAACTCCCTCTCATACACAACCCTTTCAAATAAAGTGAGAGGTATATTTTTCTAGAGAACTGTGTCGCTCGTCTTTATTGTGTCGTCGTTATGATTTGGGATATATGCATATGTATTATTGTGTTGAGCCACAACACAGTTGTCAGTTTCGTACGCTAGATCTAATTTGTCGTGTTAAATCTATAGTACCGAACAAAGTTCTGAATTTTATTGAAGGTCTTCCAACTGTTGTATACTTTTCCCATTTGCCCACACTGAAAAACTTTCTTTCTTTGTCTTTACCTCTTTCGAAATCCAATCGTTACCGCAACAAATAAGGGGTACATTTATGATGCATTGTCATAATAACGACAAATTAAACGAAATAGAAGAGAAACAAACAACCACCTTTCTATTCTCACATATTAATCCCAGCTATGGGTTAAATAGTACCACTACTGTTCTTCTAGGAGAATAGCTTTGGCATTAAATAACCTACAAAGGTTGATATGCCATTAAACAAAGAAACCAAACCAAACCAAACCAATCACATATTTATAATGTTTGCTTTGATTTCTTTTTTAATCGCATTTAATCGCTTTAGAATTAAATAACCCCCGTAGGTATCAACCTGCGGGGGTTATTTAATTCTAAAGCCCTCCTTCAAGAAGAACAGTGGTTTTAGTATTTAACACATAGATGGGTCGATAACGGGGTTCATACCTTTCCTAAGGGTATTTGTCTGACAGTGAATGTAATAGCGCGGCTGAGTTTCTAAATCGCTGTCTACGATTCCGCTGGCCAGCGCTTTAACCATTACACCACGAGGACACCCCCAGGAACAGTATTGTTTCAATTTAACCCAGAACTGGGGAGGGGGTAACGGAATTCAACCTTTTCTCAAGGTTATTAGTCTGAAAGTTACCTTATAAGCGTTAGCAGAGTTCAAACTTGCTTAGTATGATGTGGCAGTCTAGAATACTAATCACTACGTTACGTAGACTCTCCCTAAATAGATATTAATTTAAAAAAAAAGGAAATCATTTTAAAACGATGACGATTTTAATAGTCATTTATTTCATATTTAGTTTTTCATGCCAAAAACATGGATATATGATTAGAAGCATTTACAAAAAAGAATGTTTCCTAAAAATTATTCTTAATTAAAAAGAATATTTATACTTAATTTTATTAATAATTGCATAAATTCCTTCAGAATAATCATGTGCTTCGTAATCAAAGTTTTCGGTATTTTCTATAAACACAAATGTATAAAACTGTAATCAACACAATTTTTCGGAAATAATTCACAAACGAAAAACAAAACAATTTAAAAATAGAATTTTCTTAGAGACTGGTTGTGACTTCAGACAAATTAACCCTTGCTGGTTATCAAATGCCGAATCCTGTTTACACACACACACACACACACACACACACATATATATATATATATATATATATATATATGTGTGTGTGTGTGTGTGTGTGTGTGTGTGTGTGTGTAAACGAATAGTTTGTAGGTAATCATTTTTTTGAATGAGCCAGATCTCATTTATAAGCTCACAAATGATTTCATGCATTGCTCTCAAACACAAATAGTTTTGTAGGCACTGAAATAGTTTCTAATATCACTATTTAACACGAATAATCCAATTTAATATCATTCATTAGTTAGACACAGTTAAATTGCTTCAAGTGTAGAAAATGATAAAATATGTCTTTTTGACCAACACACACAAAAAAAAATTGGACTATAACATGTTATAAACTCCGGCTCAGAGTGAACCTGGGAGTAATAGTAATGAAGGAGTATTCCACATTTTCCAAAGCTCTAAAACTGGAGCCCCACCATCAGATGGTTAAGTGACATATCTCGGACACTCGTTAATGTGGGGGTAGTACCCCACTTATGAGAAGTAATCTGAACATTCTAAAGCCACAACTGAGTGGGATGAGATTTTAAAATGATCCAAATGCAATAAAAACATGTTTAATAATATAAATGAATTACCAAATAAATTAATTTATGCGAGAGAAAATATATTTTACTAAACTGGTATAGGTAAGGGCATTGAATCAAGCTACAGAATATATATATATATATATATATATATATATATATATATATATATATATATATATATATAAATCTGTCTCCCTCTCTCCGTACCAAGATTAGTTTCAATGCTAATCATCTGAGGGCAGTATTTTCCTTTATCAAGAGACTCCATCCTTATATATATATATATATATATATATATATATATATATATATATATATATATATATATGTATTATTTGATCCAGTTAAACTGGAGTTGGGAGTAATTCCATCAGGACAAGAAAATTATTTAAGAGTGAACATTTAAATTTTCCTGGTAAAGAGCTCAATGTAACAGACACCTTCTTACCTGTGTCTATTCTGATTTATTTTATCCATAAGATCTGAAGAAGTCCTATTAATAATTTTTTTTCGTGTATTTTGATTTTCAAAAACTCACAACAGGATGGAAATAAATTTATAATCCCAATTTTACCGGTTTGTGTTTTTTCTTAATGGAATATATATATATATATATATATATATATATATATATATATATATATATATATATATGTGTGTGTGTGTGTGTGTGTGTGTGTGTGTGTGTGTGTGTGTGTGTGTGTGTGTGTGCGGTGATTATTTACTATTCCCATTGTCTCAAACTTTAAAAGCGTGATGACCGGGTTGATTAAAGATTAAAAAAATCAACTTAAGTATAAAGGTAGTTCCCTTAGTGTTTTGGGAAACGTGGTTGTAAGCTAGTTGGAACTCCACTCCTGTTATTGAATCCATTTTCAGACTAATACTCTTGAGTAATGACTTATCTCATCAGCTTTGGTTAAATAGTTCCACTTCGTACTTCTATAAGGATGTATTTGGCATTGAATGAATATCCATTTTCAGACTAATACTCTTGAGTAATGATTTATCTCATCAGATATGGTTAAATAATTCCACCTCATACTTCTATTAGGATGTATTTGGCATTGTGTGACCCCTGAAGGTTGATATCCCATTAAACAAAAAAACAACAACCGTCAAGCTTCGTGAAAACCAGCCAGTTAAAATGTTCAAGGGATGAAAAATCATTGTTTAAAAAAAATAATAATTTCATTAGCGAATTCCTGATATCTTTCGTGGTGTTATAGTCACCAAGATTGCCTTGCAAACCATTGTGAGTGAGTCCAATTCATCCTGTGGACTCTTTTCTTTTTGGCCTGACGTTAAACGAAACCAAACTAACATAATCATTACTTCTTTGGCGTTTATAATTTCCAATCAAGAATGCCTATGGAAGACAAATGAATTCTTATACTGATTCGCAAATTAAGATAAAAGTCGATATTTTCCAGATTAGAAGAAACCAAATGTTTATTTCCGGCGATGCAGGTTTACAGATCCTCAGAAAGAGAGATAGATAGATAGATATAGTGATGGAGAGGGAGAGGGAGCGAGGGGGGGAGAAAGAACGTGAAAGAGAGTGACAGAACGTGAAAGAGAGATACAGAACGTGAACGAGAGAGAGAAAAAGAGAGAAAAGTAAATGGTGTTTTACAGAGGTTAGAAGAACAGAATTTCCTCAAATGGCAGAAGTAATCCAGGAAGACATCTTAAAACAGATAAGTAAGGTAGGCATAAAACCGACCTATAATCACACAAGTGGATTGATTCGTGCAACTATAGAAGATTACACTCGAGATTCTTTGCAATTTGCAGTGAAGAACATAAGCTTAATCCATTTTTTTTAAATTTTATTATTTACCTGTATTTTATCTTGCTTTCTTTCCCAGAGGAGCTATATATATTTTTTTTTCTTTATCTTTTGCCTTGTCGACTTCTCTAAAAATGGAGAAAGCGTTTATATCTGTCACAGAAATACACCCAAGTGATGCACTCCGAGAATAGAAAATAGCGCACTTGGGCTTTGTACAATTTGGCGAAGCCAGACAAAATAGACAAAAAGTGAAGACGTTGTCAGGTAGGACATAGCATCGCATGTTTGTTTCTATTGAGGAGGATGATAGCGAGTCTGTGTATAGTTTCATTTTTGTTTCGTACTACGGAAATACGACCACAGAGGGAAAAAAATAGTTTACTGTTCACAGTAAAAACAAGTTAGCAATTCTGCGCATGGACGCATTCTGATGAATAAAATCATTTGCTTACAGATAACTATAGACCTATGAGTTTACAAGGTCAGTCTAGAGATAAATAAGGATTATTTTTCAGGTTGGCAACCATGATTGTTAATCAATTGATCACTGTTAACACAAAACATGCGTGGAAAATTTCATTTCATGTTCACCTGGGAGATCTCATATTCAGCAGAATATTCTTGTAATATTTGGCTTCCTCTTTCGATTTCAATGAATATATATATATATATATATATATATATATATATATATATATATATATATATATATATATATATATATATATATATATATATATATCAGGCAGACATCTTTTTCTTAGTCCTATTTCGTTAAAAATCACAGACCGAGTTCTTTGGTTCTTGTTGATTTTTCTGATTTTTTTTCTCGTATTACAAGTTCTTTTTTAATCTTATATTCTTGAAATTCAGATATCTAAATATACCATATTAAACCTATACAAACTTCAAGCGAGCAAAAAAAAAAAAAATTCACGGAATTTCACAAATGGATTTTAGAGAAAAAATATCATACGTGCTTGTAAGACGAGAGAATGTCAAATATCAGCAGTTATATATATATATATATATATATATATATATATATATATATATATATATATATATATATATATGTGTATGTGTGTGTGTGTGTGTGTGTGTGTGCGTATGTGTGTATCTGCGTGTGCGAGAGAAAGAGAGAGATAGATAGATAGATAGATAGATAGAGAGAAAGAGAGAGAGAGAGAGAGAGAGAGAGAGAGAGAGAGAGAGAAAGAAAGAAAGAAAATTGTGGTTACAAATAAATAACCAGGCGATTTTCTCTTTACTCTTTCAAGTTACAAGTACTGTTGGTTTTACTATTCTTTTAGAGTTTATTTTACGCCAATTGTACCCATTGTACTCACACACACACACACACACACACACACACACACACACACACACACACACACACACACACACACACACACAATTAATCCTTTCGTTGCTTTATGTGGAACCAAGTGCAATAAAATATGGTGAGTGTTCAATATCTAGGATAGAGCTATTATATAATAATAATGATTATAAATGAATATATATCAGATATATAGATTTAATGCATGGAATTTCGACTGCAACCCCATCAGGCATTTTTTATTCATTCTTTTCATTTTCTTAACTGCCTGATGATTGTTTTTTTGCAAAAAAATCCATGAAACCCAGGGGTTGCTGTCTAAATTCCATGAATTATATATATATATATATATATATATATATATATATATATTTATATATATATATATATATATCATCATGTCATGCTGCTAGCACAGATATCCCTGACCCTCTATCGCCACTTCTTCCTATCGTTCATCGCCTCTGGCAGGTTTTCAAGGCTACATCCCGTATCCTCAGATAGCTGCTGTATGTAAGTTCGAGCTGGTCGTCCTGCTTTTGCTTGGCCATATGTGGGGGTCCATACGAGTACATCACTGATGAGTTCGTCCCTGCTTCTCCAGCAGTGTCCTGCATATCTTTTTCGTCTAACGCGGATAGTTTTCGTGATAGGAGGCAGGTATATATATATATATATATATATATATATATATATATATATATATATATATATATATATATATATATGTGTGTCTCTGCGTATTAATTAGTGTGTAACCAAAAGATAAGAATATTTGCTTTACCCAACTGACACTTTTCAACGAGCTTCAAAGTACTTCCCATGTCAAGATACTGATGCCAAAACGTCTCCATCAATCACATCGCTCGAATATTATGCAATACAAATTCCGATAAAAACAAACAAAAACATTTAGACCATAACTCAGTCAGGCTTCGGACTTACTGATCCACAATTGTCTATCATGGGAATTCATAATATGCACATGAAATTGATAGACAGAGATAAACAGCATTTTAGCAATTCTCGAGCCGGATATACGTTTAATCCACAACCCCACCAACACACACACACACATACACCCATGCTTGGGTGTGTGTATAATATTGATTATACGTCCATATTATTATGGGTACAAGCAAAAGAGATGGCCTATCAATTGGCTCCAACAAAAATCTTATAGACTTGTCTCTTTGCGACGATTCAGTCATGTGAAAATGACAAATGTATTTTCTTTCAGAAGGCGCTTCAAGTTCAGTGTGCTAGGGGAACGGCCTTCGTGACAAGACAAAGTAGAAGATCACATAAGAAGGAAAAATAATGTCGCCAGCGTCGATTTGTCATTTTTGCTGCCAAGACTTACACGGCGAGAGACAGCGTGTCTGGTTGTGCATTATGTTAACTCGACGGCTTCTCATTAGATTTTCTTTCTCTTTTTTTTTCATACACACACAGACAAAAAAATAAATTTAAACTTTTGCAATCATACATGCATGTTCATGTTCCATAGAGATTACATAGAATTACGTACGTCTGTCGGGACTTGAGTATTTAATTTCCCCACACACAAATGCTCACACGTATATAGAAATAGATATAGACATCATACATATTTTTAAAAAAAACCCAGTAAAATCAGAAAAAAATGTATTGCTCAGATGATGAGTCCCCGTGGCGTAGTGGCTAACGTACTTGACTGTAGAATACTAGCATTCTCGTTCAAAGTCCAGCCACGCTATTGTGTTTACTTTTGAACCAATACCTTCAAGAAACGGAAGAACCTTCTTACATCTCCCGGCTATCAGATAAATATTAACACTGCAGTCTTTATACAATGATTATTTGGGCTATAAATACCCCATTTAAGTTGATATGTAATTAAAAAAAAGAAGAAAACAAACACTAATGCTCGGTACATAGATTTGAAAATGCACAGAAATATTGAGTTAACATCACAATTTTACAATATTCAACAATTTTTTATACACCCCTAGACAAAAATAGACCACCCTCAAAAATGAAGAAAAAATATTTTTAAATTATCAAAGTAAGATAAATGAAAGAGAAGGTTAAGAGACATTTAACTCTAGAAAAAGGATAACTTTCAGTTCATTTTTTGCCTGTATATTATCATTTATTTGTTAGATAATTATTAATGTTAAATTGCAATACATGAAACTCTTTAACAATCAGCTCAAATTGAATGATTAGTATTACATAACAATATTTGGAACTAATGGACTGTGGGGGTGTCCTCGTGGTGTAATGGTTAAAGCGATGGACTGCGGAATCGTAGTACGCAAGTTCGTTCTCCAGTCGTGCTATTATGTTCACTTTCGGGCAAATACCCTTGGAAAGGTATGAACCCCCTTATCCTCCCAGCTATGGGTTAGATTGTACTGTTCTTCTAGGAGAATAGCTTTGGCATTAAATACCCTAAAAAGAGTTGATATGCGATTAAACAAAGAAACCAAACCAAAACAAACCAATGGACTGTGAAAATCTATGAATAGTGTGGGAAAGAATAGTGTTAAATAGCAATACTTGTAACTACTCTAGCGGGTGCAAACAAATGATGAATATTTAGTAGAATTATCTGAGTAAAACGATTTAACTGTGCGTAAACAAACTAGTTCTCACGATTTAAAAATGAAAATGCCAACAAACTATTCACTTGCAAATCATATGTATATCCATTAAAATGTGGACAAACAAATGACTGATGTTAAACTATTATTATTTACATAGCAATATTTAAAACCATTTTACTGTGTGCAAAAAATAACCTCAGACTCGTTAAAAATGTTATCGACAAAATGTGGTTACAAATCATATATTCGACGTATATGTAAAAAGAGGATTTGGCATCAAACGGTCTATTATGGCTTATATCACATAAAAAAAACAATCCAACGAAACTGAACAGACCAAACCAAATAGTTTGGTCAGAGTGCACCTCAGAGTAATGGCTGTGAAAGGATGCTTCAAATTCTCCAAAGTTCCCGCCTAACTATAAGATCGTTTACAGTTATATAGAAGGATACTCGTCGTGGGAGGAATCTTATCCGTCTAAAGTTAGGCCGTTGGCTCATTCTACAACCCCAACCGACTAGGCTTGGTTTCAGCAGAACCAGGCATAAGATGATAATAGAAGTACGGGTGTGCTAATATGCCAAAAAATTCATGAATAAACATCTTTAGATTTTGAATCAACATACATATGTACATGATGTACATGTTATCGTCGTAGGAAATGGACCTCCGAGACCAAGAGTTCAAATCCTGGACGAGGATTTCACTTAGTACTAATGCACTAATTTTATATTACACCTCGCACTAATACACTTGGGAATGATATGAATCCAATTATTCTCTCTCTAGTTATGGGTAAATAGATAGAACAGATTGGTTTCTTTTGGCTTTGTTAAGCAGCCGGACTTAGGGAAGGAAAACTGAATTGAAACCTATTAAATTCCGTTTAAAAATGACATTGTGACATACACTACTCGCGTGGGGGGGTTGATAAACATATATATACATAAAAACATACACGTATACACACACACACACAAACACACATATATATATATATATATGTGTGTGTGTGTGTGTGTGTGTGTGTGTGTGTGTGTGTGTGTGTGTGTGTGTGTGTGTGTGTATTTTGGCAGCATTTCTTCATTAATACAAATTTCGTTGAATATAATAGACATTAGCTGTCTACATATTTTCTTGTATATATATATATATATATAATATAGTATATATATATATATAATATATAGACATATACATGTATATATGTGTGTGTGCTGTGTGTGTGTGTGTGTGTGTGTGTGTGTGTGTGTGTAGTTTGGCAGCAGTCTTTCATTTAATTGGCATTGGTGGATGAATATTGGAAAATTATTGCGAGCGCTTTCGTACTTTTCGTAGGCCATCATCAGGGCTGTTTGTATGAGCAAACAGTGCTTTTTAAACTTTTCTCAAAGGTTACTTTGGGTTTTTTATAACGTTATAAAATTACCTACACGCAAAATTTGATAAAACTGAGATGTGGATGACATCGAACGAATTTAAAGACTGAACGCAAAACAGCCTTTACACATACAGACAACCCCCTGATGATGGTCTATGAAATGTCTGAACGTGCACGGGACAATTTTAGTAAATTCATCCATAAATTATAACCTGAAACTATGACACTAATGAGGAAACTTGAAAAGATCTTAATAAAATTATATATATATAAAATACGGCTTTATAATTTAATCAAACATGCATTATATATATATATATCATCATCATCATATCGCGCTGGTAGCACGGATATCCCTGACCCTCTCTCGCCACTCCTCCCTATCGTTCATCGCCCTAGGTAGGTCTTCAGGACAACAGCCTGTATCCTCACATAGCTGCTGAATGTACGTTCGAGCTGGTCGTCCTGCTTTTGCGCGGCCATGTGTGGGGATCCATAAGAGTACATCTCTTATGAGTTCATCTCTGCTTCTCCAGCAGTGTCCTGCATGTCTGGTTCGTCTAACTCGAATAGTTTTCGTGATAGGGGGCAGGTGGCCGTACAGTTGGTGTCTTGTGGGGTGTTGCTGCCAGGACTTGTTCAGGATTGCACGCAGCATTCTTGTGTAATTGCTATCCAGTTTCTTCTCCAGCCGTTTTGTTAGTGTCCATGTAGTGCATCCATATAGCGGTATCGATGTGACCGCTGCCTGGAAGAAACTGCGTTTCAATTTTATCGGTTAGGTCTGATTTCCATATAATCGATAGCCTATTGATAGCTGTCCATGCTTTCGTTAGCCTCGTTTCGATGTCCTTTTCGGTTGATTCGACGCTGCTTCCTAGGTACGTGAATTTGTCTACTAGTTTAGGTGGGGTTCCTTCTAGAGTGGAGATGTCCCCCGTTTGGTTATAGCACATATATTCCGTTTTGTGTGCATTAACATAGAGGCCTATGCTTGCTGCTGCTCGTTACAAACTATGCAGAAGAGTTTCGGCTTGGTCAGGTGTATTTGCCAGTATCGCTATGTCATCGGCGTAGTCGGCGTCGGTAATTGTTGTTGCGGGGGTATCATCAGAATAATTAGCAAACAATTAGACATTAAACTAGGAATGTTCACACAAGAAGAACTCGACTCGGTTCTCAGAAAAATTAAAAATAGGAAAGCTGCAGGGCTGGACGAAATTCCCCCGGAAGTATCGAAGACCAGACAATTCGACGACATACTGCTCCGCCACTGCAACGCAGTATACAATCAAAATCCGATAGATAGATGGATGAAGGGATGCATACTCCCCTTCCCTAAAAAGGGGGACCTCGGGTTAGCCAAAAACTACCGAGGCATAACACTTACATCCATAGCTGCCAAAATCTACAATGCCCTATTACGAAACCGAATAGAACCCAAAATCGACATTATACTTAGAAAAAACCAAAATGGCTTCCGAAGAAATAGATCCACGACCTCACAAATATTAACCATCCGCAGAATCCTTGAAGGTGTACGGGCAAAGAACCTACAAGCGACATTAATATTTGTAGACTTTACCAAGGCTTTCGACTTCATTCACAGAGGAAAGATGGAACAAATCCTACTAGCGTACGGCATACCAAAAGAAACCGTAGCGGCAATAACGATTCTCTATAGAAACACTAAAGTAAAAGTACGATCACCGGATGGAGACACAGAATACTTTGACATTGTAGCAGGAGTACTACAAGGGGACACGCTGGCCCCGTACCTCTTTATCATTTTGTCTAGACTACGTACTTAGAACATCGATTGACAAAATCAAAGAGAATGGCTTCGAACTGACGAAGAGAAGAAGCAGAAGATATATATATATATATATATATATAATATGTGTGTGTGTGTGTGTGTGTGTGTGAATTTGAGACATGCAGGACGCTGTTGGAGAAGTAAGGACGAATTCGTGTGTGACTACGACGTTCTCCTATTTGCATGGATGTGCAAGTGTTGGACGATCGACTAGAACTTATCAATGAAAGCCCCTGTAAGAACACGTGATGTAGTTTAGAAGCCCTACCGGAAGCTAAGGATAATAAAGATGAATGGCGAGAGAGAGAGTCAGGAAAATCAGTGCGAGCAGAACAACATGATGATGATCCTATTTACAACCCCTCCGCTCGGGCAGGATATGACACAAGGTCAAATTTTAAGCGGAGTTTAACAGGTTTAAATTCAGAGTTTTCCTTCTCCTAGACTAGTTGCCTAACCAAGGCTGAAGAACCTAGTCTGCCCTACTATTTACCCATAGCTGGAGGGAGATAAGGGGGTTCATACCTTTCCCAAGGGTATTTGCCCGAATGTGAACGTAATAACGCGACTGGAGTACGAACTCGCGTACTACGATTCCGCAGTCCATCGCTTTAACCAGTACACCACGAGGACACCACATGATGATGATGATTATCAGTTGCTGTTCCAATTAGTTATTGTTGTGTTCAGTGCTCCCCCATTTGTAATTATATCTGGCCTACTTAGAAGAGTACCGCGGCTGAAACGTAGAAAGTATGACAACCAAAATGCGGAAAATAGTCTGATTTGGCAAAATAATGACACTAATAGCACCTCATTCATTTCAGAAAGATAGAAAGATATAATTTCAATTGAAGAAAAATTCTAAAATACAATAATTAAAAATAAAAAAAAGAAAATACACACTTATTTTTGTTTCTTTTTAAAATATTTCTCAGAATCAATTAAGGAGATTGAAAAGGCAATCAACGGATATTTTTCTATTAGGAAGGTTGAAAATGCTGTTAAAATTGGTAAACCTTTCGATTAATGAAACAGAAAACTCATTTAAGATTGGTAAACTTATCAAGGAGGAGACTGAAAAGGCAATTAAATCTGCAAAACTTATCAATTAAAGAGAATGAAAATATTGTTAAAATTGGTAAATCCATCGATTAAAGAGACAGAAAGGCAATTAAAATTTGTAAACCCAATCGATTAAGGAGACAGAAAAGCCAATTATTATTATTAAGCTTGTTGACTGAGGAGATTAAAAAGATAATTAAAATTGGCCAACCCATCAATTAAAGAGATTGAAAAAAAAACAATTAAAATTGGTAAAGAAACGTTAAAGAAACAGAAAAGACAATTAGATTTAATAAACTTATCAAATGAGGTAATTGAAAAATAAATAAAATAAGTTATGGTATCAATTAAGGCTATTGAAAAGACAAT
This sequence comes from Sepioteuthis lessoniana, assembly GCA_963585895.1. Taxonomy (NCBI): domain Eukaryota; kingdom Metazoa; phylum Mollusca; class Cephalopoda; order Myopsida; family Loliginidae; genus Sepioteuthis; species Sepioteuthis lessoniana. The sequence continues at coordinate 30,643,194 of OY757914.1, forward strand.
TAAAATTGATAAACTTACCACTGAACAAAATTTCAAAGGTTTGATAAGATAGGAAAAAAAGTTTCAAAAAAGACAAATTTATCATAGTCCTTAATGTCCGTAAATTCAGGGCAAGAAAAATACTATTTAAAAAATATATATACATTTTAAGATATATAGAAAATAAAGTCACCCAAAACACAGGGTTCCATTTACTGATCTTTAGATGAGTTTATTAAAGGAAGTCTTAAGTTTAAGTTAATTCATATAGAGAGAGAATTATGTGTTGCGTGTAGGATGATGTTTGTATGCGTGTGT